>VWPW01028642.1:712051-893118 GCA_013389825.1 Crypturellus undulatus | reverse complement strand
AGCCGCCGTCGCCGCAGCAGCCGCCGCTGTGGTGAAGGCAGCGGCTCCGCGCCTCGGCCGGCAGCGCGCTGCGCCCCGGCCCCTCCGCCCGCTCCTCGCCAGGGCTGCGCCCTCGCCTCACCCGGCCAGATGATGAACTTTCTGCGGCGCAGGCTCTCCGACAGCAGCTTCATCGCCAACCTGCCCAATGGCTACATGACCGACCTGCAGCGGCCCGAGCCGCAGCAACCGCCGCCGCCGCCTCCTTCGGCCGCCTCGGGCCCCGCTGCCTCCCCGGCTGCTGAGCGCCGGCCGCAGCCGCAGCAGCCGCCGCAGCAACAGCAACCGCCGCCGCAGTCCACGGGTAGCAGCTTCTTCAGCTCCCTCTCCAACGCCGTGAAGCAGACAGCGGCCTCGGCTGGGCTCGTGGATCCCTCCTCCGCCGGCGCCTCGGCTGCCGGCAGAAAGTTCAAGCTGCTCCTGGTCATTGACGAGCCGCACACGGACTGGTAGGTGCCCCCCCGCCGCCTCGCCGAGCTCCCTATCCTTCTCCCTGCAGTGCGGCGGCTGCCCTTCTCTGCCGGGCTCCATTCCCGTTCCCGCTCACCCTGGGCCGGCTGAAGGCGACGCGGCTGCCCGGGGGGAGGAGGGGGAGGCAGTGGGGAAAACAGCCCCTTCCCCCCCCCCCCCCCCTCCTTTGCCCTATCCCTGGCGGGCATCGCTGAAGTGCGGGCGACCGTTAACGAGCGCGCGCCGCAGCGGAGCCGCGCGCCTGCAGCGCGTGAACGGGAGCGAAGGCGAATAAAACGAATCCGCCCCCCCCGCTTCGGCGGAGCATCTGCTGTTTTCTCTGGGGGGAAGAAGGGGCGCCTGGCAGGCAGGTGCGGTGAGGGGCGCATCTCTGCCGAGCTGCAGCGGGCGCCTGCGAGCAGCCTCCGGCGTGGGTCTTTGCATGAGGGACCTGCAGATGCTGTTTTTCTATTTTTAACTGACTTTTATTTGCATGTTTTTCTCTCTCTCGCGCACACACACACACACACACGCAGAAAAAAAAACCCTCCAGTTTTGGTTGGGGTGGGTGTTTTGCTTCCAGTATAATCACCGAATACGTGGGGTTTGCAGAGCTGGCACTTACGTATGTCAACTCATCCCTCTGTGCCTGACTGCTCTTGGTAGGAGGGACCATGGCTTTTTGGGAACTGTTTATCACGTATGGTGGTGCGGGATGCAGCATTCCACAGAAAAGCTTATTAATCATTCACTGTTTTTCCTTGTAATGCACATTTGCATATCAGACTGTGAATTGCCTCATTTAGTATTGGTAATTGCAATATAGGATATCTTAGTGCTTAAAAATAATAGAACAAGCACTGACATCATTCAGTAATGAATCGTGGGTCTGGTTTTATTGTCAGGTTCTTGAATCTATAACCTTGCTGGACTTGCCACTGTGATACAATTTGTTTTGAAATATTATGTTTATGTCTGTAACAAGCTTAATAAAAATTTTATATGTCACAACATTGTGTCACCTATTAAAACAAATGACAAAACAGAAGAAATCTCCTGGACTAAGGAAAGCCTCTGTATCTACGTCATGAAGATGTATCCGTGCATCCATGGACACAGCTTACTGCCTTGCAGATGCATCTAGCTATTCAGCATTCTGTAGCGTACAGCTTTTTGCGTGGTGATTTACACGACAGTACCTGTTCGTGTACTTTGTTTCTGGTAGTAGTCTTCCATGTCTACTGATCTGTGTTATAATTGCAGTGTGTTTTACATTGGTAGGATAACCCACCTCCCTCCCCCCCATTAACACTCTCAACAATAATAAGGTTTTCAAACCTCTGCTTTACCAATGTCATCAACTGCATTCCAAATAGGAGAGTGGATGCATGCAGCAATATACCCAAGGTTACTTGAGCCTGCTTTTCTTGTATTTATTTTATTTATTTATTTTTTTTTTGTAGTATGTGACATGGTTTTCTAGTCTTTCTGGAAAGAAAAGCTAACTGTCAGTGCAGCTGCGTTTATAATGTCTCATTCTACCTACAAAAAAAAATCATTTGGTAATAGCAGATTTTAAAATCACTTCTTAAAATACAAATATTGTAGTCAGACAAATACTCTCATAGCAACTGCAATCAAGTTACTTTCATATCTTTGGAGGTATAGAAATCTGTATTAACTTGTATTGAACTGCTGTGAAATTTGAGTAAATGAGCAGAGATGGATTATTAGTGATAATTTAAAAATACTGGAAACTGCAACTTGTAATGGATGAATTCAGGATCTGAAGGGCCGTAATACCAGCTACCTTGCCTTTTATGATGAATTGGCTTACAGCTTTACAAGATGAGGTATGTAGAGCTGCTGTCATGTGATGTTTTAAACAAAACAAACAAAAAAAAGTAGTACCAGGTATGTCCCTTAGGTAATGTAGATTCCTGAGAAACAATTCTACTTGATTTAAGTGAATCCTGAGATGAAGTGATGCAGATGATGTGTTTTTCTTAATGCTTACGTCTATATTGTGTTTGTCTTAAACTGACAGTGTACTACCCTTCTATGGCTGTTTGAATGGAAATAAAATAATTTTGGTCTGTATCGAAAGAGGGTACAAATTCAGTATCCTCTTTTATACAAGGCCTAGGGATGCATTAATACATTTCTTTTGCAGTCAGAGGATACCATCCCTCACCTCTAGCATCAAAGCCTGGTTTTGTTTATAACATTTTGTTGCCTTAATTTTTTTTGTGTGAGCTCAGATTTAGTAACCTTTCCAGTATAACTACTGTTGTCACTATTGGAATCATGAAACATACAGATATTCTTCATGTAGCAAATGTCTGGTTTTTGCTAGAATTTTTTTAATCTTCATTTTGCTGACTTTTCCTGTTTAAAGGAGTTTGACACTTAATCAGTTTTGAAATTTTCCCTTCTGGTTTCTTAGCTTTTGTGATATAAAATACGAAGAAAAATGGTAGAATTGACCTGTGCTATTTGTCTGTTTTTACTATTTTATGTAAGACAGCAAGCAACTGCAGTTATACTGTCCTACCATCCTCCATTATTCTGTTGCTGTGCTGTTTTTTTCTCTCCATGATTTTGTTGCTAAGTTGATAAGAGACATTTTTAAGTGCTTCTGGTGAAGGCAAGATGGTAAAATAAGATGTGCATCTTAAGCCGAAGTATGACCTAAGAGACTATCACCTGGGATCTTTATAAACACCTCAAGAAGGGATTAGAAAAGAAGAAGAAAAAATATGCAGACTAAAGCTCTCAGTTCATTAGTGGAGACAAATATGTAACAAACTTCATTGGTTCTGGTTCTGTTGGAATACTTTCTCAAACCTTTTACATAATAAAAGATCCCAAAAGGCCTAGGAAAATAGCCATATATCACTTCCATTGCACATCTTTGAAAATTATTGTCGTTGTGACAATGACTGAGCTGCTTTTCAAAGGAACAATATCGATACCTGTATAAGTTAATAATATTGATAAAGGCTTATTTTATTTTCTGGTTCATTCCTTACACATTTTAAGAGCATCTTGACTTTTTGTATCTGTAGCTATATATGGAACAGACATTTTCACTATCTTCAGGGACATCTGAACCGATTTCCTGAGTTACTACAGCTAATTGACAATTTTGACAAGTGTTTAAAACACTGGAATAAGTAAATTTAGTGGAAAAATAATTGAGACTTATATTGATGTTAAGAGCTACTTCTTAGGTATAATAACTTTATTTAATGTGCTCCACCCTGACCCTTTATAGGTTAAGATATTCCTGTTGGTGTTTTGGCAATTGGAACCACCAAAGTAAAATTGTTTGGTCAAGGTCATCTACGAGGTTGGTGACAGGATTGAATTGGAGTCTTAGGTGTCTTGCCTATGTTGTTTTAAGTCTCATTCTGGCTATAGGCATGCATAAATTATCCTAAATGCTTAGCAATATACAACATTAGTTGAGAAAGTATGTTATTTTAATTTCTTCAGGAAATAACCTTTCTGGTAACTGTATACAAAACATACTTTATATTCAGTGCTGCGCAAGAAGGTGATTGAGAATGTTCATCGGTGTCATGGTGTCAAAGGTGGTATATAAGGATTATTAAAAGCTTAAATGTAATATTTAGAAAGCTGTTTGATTATTGAAAACTAATTACAGCCTGGTTGGTGGTGTCATGTTTCAAGCCTGAATCTAAGACTAGCTGGCAGTAGTGATAAAACTATAACAAGAATCATAAGCAAAAATTGGCAATTTTTTGATTAGCACAAATTGTTCTAAGTTGCAGTGCCTCTTGTTTTCTTTTCCAGAAAATTATGCATCTCTAGTACTGCTTTAATAAGTAGTCATCTTGTGTTAAGGCTGGAATCATTTATTTAGAAATAATTTTGCAATGGATGGGATAAATTCTATGGGAAGAGAAAACTTTTGTGGTAAAATGGAGTCATTTGCAAGCAAATATGTTTTCTCATGATGTTGCAAGTAAGAACAATATTTTTCTGGTACAGGAAAACACTGACTTATGACACAAAAGTTAATGAGATGAGCAGAATGTTTGCTTTTGTCCTAGTGATTAGAAGGTAGAAAACAAGTTCATTCAAAAACGCTTGTAAACTACTTGTGTGTAAGAGTAGCAACCAAACAATGAAATTTGGATGCCATTTCTTTGTTCAGTGAGGATGGCTCAATGAGGGAGTGATTGCACATGATTAATGAGACTGAGTATTTCCTAACTGAAGTTGAACTATAACCTTAACCTATTTGATTGTAATGTGCTACTTTAACTGTGGTATTTTACTGCCTTGAGTAGTGGTATGCTGTTTACACGTTAACTGGTTTTGAAAGGTGTCACTGGGATTTTAGTAATGCATAATTGAGGGTAAATGCTTTGCCAGGATAGTTAAATCTGTTAGTAAGAGCAAGGTGCTGCTGTCCAGAAGAGCAGTCTTGCCAGCCTCCTGGCATGGCAAAGTGTGGTGCTATTGGTGCAAGGAGAAAGCCCTGGCACAAAGCTGGAGAACTAGTGTTGGGTGCAAGGGGAATAGGTGTTGGATGTACCTGCTGGTGCTTATCCTGGGTCTGGAAGTGAGAAACTGTTAAGAGCAAGTTAAAGCAAGGGGGAGAGTTTTGCAGAGGCATAGGGAGACTAATTATTAAAAGATAGATCTGAGTTTCAACCATCAAATAGCCAAGGACAGAGAAGTGCCTTGAGATAATGAGTAAAGAAGAGATACTCTTATCAATGTATGTGTCATGGAGGAGAATTTTCATTATTTTTAAATGTTACAATTTTACAATTGTACAATTGCACAATTTTACCTAGGTGTTTTGGACTGACTTTTGAGCACTTCCAAAAGGAGCTGGTAACTGGGTTTTTACATAGTCAGTATGTGCCTAGACAGCTTCTTACAACCAGGTAATTAAATCAGTACTATTTCTCAGCATGTCCTACAGTTTTCAACTCTACATTAAGGGCTTTCCATTTTGCAATCAAAATAGCAGCATAATTAAAGGAAAGCAGCAGGGATAAATAGTGGCTGCTATGAATATAGGCAACAGTTCTCTGCCAGCTGGGGAAATACGCCCAAGCACACTGCAGAAATTCATGTTTCTTCTGATAGAAGCAAAGCTTGTTTTCAACTCTGTCTCTACTCATCAGGTAAAAGTAATTGAATATGCCTTTCTGAAGGGAGGAGGTAGTTTGCTGGACTTTGTTTTTGAGTCCACACTGGGTAAGGGCGTGAACAAAGATATACTGTTGAACTAACAGAAGTAGATAATATGCTAAAAATCTCTTTTTTTTTTTTTTTTTTTTTTTTTTTTTTTTTTTTTTTTTTTTTTTTTTTTTTTTTTTTTTTTTTTTTTTTTTTTTTTTTTTTTTTTTTTTTTTTTTTTTTTTTTTTTTTTTTTTTTTTAGTATAAAATACAATTTGAGTGACGTTAGCACATGTTTGCGCTCTGAAATGGCCTGCTGATGATTTACCTTTTTGATTAGATATATTGAAAATAGGCATCTTTTTGAAAAATATTTTTATATTTATGTATTGCACTCAATGTGCTTTTAAGTGCTGTAAAGTATTTCAGGCAATCTGACATGTATGAGATGTTGACTAAAAATCTGGACATGCTGTATGTATTTGGGGCTTTTTCTTTGGGTTTGTTCATCGTATTTTCCTCATACTCAAAATCTGGATCAGTCGTTTTTATGTCTAAACAAACCACAGTAATTTTGAAGCTTAGTGAAACATCAAACATGGTTGAATAGGTAACATCTGAAATATGAATTTGCCTGTGTTTCCGTGTACAGTCCATAATAATGGAAAGGAATGGAAGAAATGACCAAGGAGTGGGTGATTTTAGGTAGGAACAGTTCAAAGTAACAATCTCACTCAGAACCGTGAAGGAAGGAATCTAGACATGGAAGGATGAAAACAAAAGAAAATAAGATTAAAAACCTGTAAAGAATATAAAAGTGTCCATCAGTCAAGAAAGCTAAGTTGTAAAGATCAAAAATGAGGGAAAGTTATGACTTTTTTTTGGGAGATGGAGGCGGGGAGAGGGAAGAGGAGAGGAACGATTCATGTGATGCTGACATCTCCCATCTCCTTCATCTCCTTAAGACATTAAAATAAATACTACCTGGAATAATGGTTTTCTCCCAAAGTATGTTGCTTATGTAATAAAAAGTATAAGAAGGTGATAAGACTACAAAGGTCATAGAAGAGGGGAAAATACCCTAGCTTGATGCAGAATGTAAAATGCTTGTGCACTGTGTTCTGCTTATTAAACAGCTTGATCTGTGCAGAGTCAAACTGCTTGCTTACAGGAAAGCTGGTCAGCTTTTAGTCAGCCATCTGGAGGAGAGTGGAAGTATTCATAGTTGCATAGACTGGGGATTAGTCTGAGCTCTTATGAAAAGGAGAAAGACTGTTTTGTTTTTGCTGCTTGCTTGCACCTTTTTGACTAAAGCAGAAATATACAGAAACCTTGTTTGTGACTGTTTTGATTGCTAACAATGTTCGTAATTAGAGTTGAGTTTTTATATGTATTAGAAAGCAAAAAAATACTAGAAATATCTAAAAACATTATCTTAAATCTAAGGAAGCTGTTTTTGGCTTTCCTGCAGACCTGCCTAAGGACTCTTCGGTCTAGTACTGTTACTACTGGAACATTTCATGTGAAAATATTCCTGTTAGAGTTCCTAATTTTGTTGCTTCTAGTAATAGGCTACTGCTTGTGCAAGTGAGCTGTTCTTATCATTTAAACAACTTTTAGTTTTTAACAGTGCAGGTTTCAACTCTTCTGTTGGTTCTTGCTCTAGGGAGGTAGTTTCTCTATTGTTTTTGGAGGAAGATTGGAGAAGGGACTGGATTTTTCAGGGCAGAACAGGGCAGACCCTCTGTTTGGGATGTTTTCTGCTTCAGCAGTGTCAGGCAGCGTAGGATGTCTATGGCTTGTAGTGCAGCAGTGCCTTTTAAAGGGCAGGTGAGCTGGTGGGGGATGAAGCTGATGAAGGTTGCTGGAATATATGTGCTTCTCTGCTACTTTTAGAATTATAGATGCAGGCTGGGGCAGGATTTCCTTAGTACATGGATCTGGTAGACAATGCTCAAGATCCTACATCAGTCATCTTGTGTATCTCTGACTGAAATAAGTGGAAGACATGTGGGATGCTACAGTGTTGTTCTTCAGTGCAGCTAGGAATGACTGAGAACTCTTCTCTTGAATTATTTCGACTAGTGGAGATATGGGCTTGCCTAGGCTCAGCTCAGCCCAGTGTTGGTAAAGGGCTGTACTCTGCCTCTCATCCCATAGCTGCATGCAGAATTAGGGGCAGGGGAATAGATGTTCTTACCTTCCTTTGTGAACACTAGGACTCAATCCCAGCTTCTAGAGGTAAAGATATAAGTGTGTTTTTTGTGTTTACCTAAAAAACACTGAGGGATGCCTGTTCTGTAATTAACTATGAAGGGATGCTGTCCTGGAAGGAAAAGGGGTTGCAATCTTCTTCCTCAGACTGCAGGAACAGATTGATAACACCTATTTGCAGGGGTCTCTTCCCCTTCTAAATTCTGAGTACATGGTCTCTTGCATTAGTTCTTACCAGTTGTATTTCAGTCTTCATATTTCAGGAATTGTCTCTGAGTTTCAAGGCAGTTTACATGTTTTTCTTTTTTTCTGCTCTATTTTTTTGTACATAGAAATAGTTTGTTTTACATATCTGTCCTGAAGCAGAGAAGAATTTTAATGGTTGGACCATCTGTTTTTTTTACTTTGAAAAGGCTATAAAGTGTGTTGGACCCCACCTGATTAATCCTTTCATCTCTGTAAGATGAACTACCTATAAACAAGAGGTAGGAAAAGAAAAGGGTTAAGGGCTTCTAAAGAAAAAGATTCTCTAACTTATTTTCGCTGAAAAATTTTTTTTTTCTAATTTTCCCTTACCAGGAATAGGTGGATGAATAGGCATCGGGGCAGTTTCCCAATGATAGAAATATAGGATTGTCCTTTGGAGTTGGATCAGATAGAGCTTCATGTTGAACATTTGAAATGGTAATAGGAAGTTGTTTTTATTGCTGAAAATGGAGAGAGAGAGCAAGCGAGAGAGAAGGGAAAAAAAAAGAATATAATTCATTAGGAGATATAATAGCAAAGTAACAGATAAAGCATTTAAAAAAAAAAAAAAGTGAATTAACAAATCAGCAGCAGCAGCAGGACACAGCAAAGGCTAGCAGGAGACTGTTTTATTTTATAGACTTGGTGGAAGTCATGACCTGTGGAGTCCATTTGTGCTTTATTTCAGGATTAACTTTGAGAGACTGCTCATCGCTATTTGTTGATTGCCATGCTCACCTGTAGATTATGTAAGTGTTCATTTGATTTCAGTTTTAGGATTTAAAGTGAACTCCAGAAGAGAAAAATAAGATGCTCATTTCTAACTTAAGAAAGACTTAAGACCTTCTTGTGATATTTGCATTCGTATCAGTGATTTGTAAGTGATACATCTATCACCGAGGAATGATTTCATTGCAGATTGTAATAGATATAGAGCTACATCTCAGGGAGTGACCCCTATTGCCTTTTTGTCAGTCTGTGCAAATGATGACTTGAGGACTGGGACTTGAACCATAGTCAGTGGTATGCAAGATACTTGCACTGCAGACTTTTGCTTACAGGTTTATTGTGATAGAATTTTGCAAGTACTAAAGTTGTACAAAAAGAAGAGAAACAGAGAATAATGAAACTTGCATATATAATTTTAACATGGTACTAAAACAAGGACAATGTCAGCTTTTCATGCTGAGTTATTGGTAAAATAACTTTTAAAATCCGAAGTTTGGACAGGTAGAGAGTTATATCCTATAATCATCCTATTACCCTAACTAGCAGTTTTAGAGTGTATGATGATAGCCAGAGAAGCTTTTTAAAAGAAAATGCATCAAAACAAAAGGGAAAATTTGAATAAGCCAAAGAATTTTCATAAAGTCAGTGCACTTACTCTACTCAAATATGTGTTCCTCAGATTTTTTGACTAGTATGATTCTTCACAACTTCATGTTTTTGGCAAAGTATTACAGACATAGCAAGTGTGTTTTTGTATTTCTTAAATTAGTCTGTATTTGTGAACATTTTTGACGGTGGATGATCTGGAAGTTCTTTAGATCTAGGTGCTCAGTCGTCTCATGGGATAAGCCTATAGAACTATAGAGAATGGAGTGTTCTCAGTCTAGGGATTCTAGCAAATAATTTGCGGTGGAAGATAAGACTGCATAGCATAATCCAGAGGAAATGATGTTAAGTAAAAGCAGCTTGAAATGATGTCTGGTTCATTAAAGTAAAATCTCTACCACATCTGCAGTTGGGTAGTGTACTGTAACTGATAATCAGCTTAGCATAGAAACTATACTTGATGCTCCAGGAGGACTTTATATGCTCATGTATGTACGTATCCAGATCTCTGCAATAAACCAGGGTTATTTTCTTGAAAGAGCTGTGTGAGACATAAAACTCCTCTACCTGAAGAGGACAAATTTATTTTGTATGAGACAAACTGAAAACTTAGTTTTACTAATTTCACAAATTGTGAAATTAGTAGCAGTTATTTAAGTGCGTAAGTAATAATAATAAACACTAATAGCTTTGTTCAGCTAGATGGAAAAAAGGCAGCCAGGATTCATACACTTTGACAATTTTTTTGTCTTTTATAAAGTGCTAGTACACAGGATCTCCCTGTGCAGGTCCTTTTGCTCTATTCAGATGTAATAGCTTTTAGTCTGTTAAAAATGAGTTAGTGATGAGCAGTTAGCAGTTTTTGTAAACGCTCTTTGTTGGCTATCTCCATTCGTATTGTAAAATGCTTCTTGAAGTTAGTTTGCAGTCAGTGACCTTGAATATATTAAGAAAAAAAATCTAGGCAAACTTTAGAACTTTTGAATGTTGAAATTCCTTTTGAATAAGGATATATCAAGACTTTGAATTAGGCATCATCAAAATTGTTTGGAATGAATGAAGAACAACTCAGAGTATCTGTATCTTCTCTGCTGCTGTCTCTTGATATTAACCAGTTCTTGTTTGATCTTTATGCTGAAACCCAAACAGAATCTTATTAGGAAGTTGCCACTTGTAAGTGACAATAAAAGGTATAAAATGTTAATTGGGAGTAGGTGGTCAGAATGAGTATATTTGGTAGCTTTTGTATTTTTTCGGGGTGAGCAGGTAAGTACCTGCATGTGTTAGCTAGGACAATGACTTTTAGGTCTTTGGAGAAATAATATGTTTGGTTAGGAAATTTTTAACTGTTGTTACTATTCAAAAGGGTTGCTTCAAATGACTTCATAGAGCTTAGTTGATTTCTTTTTTTTTTTTTATGTTTTTAATCTGGCGACTTTTATTTAGCTAACAAAAGTTTGAGTGTCTGGTCATAACTTCTATTGCTGGGAAGTTAGCACAGCATAATTTTGATGCTGATTTTCTATGTTTAGGTTTTCCTAAGCTAAGATAAATGTCAGAAAATGAAAGATCCAAATGAACAAGTTGGAAGTTAGTGGAAAAATGTTATGTGGATGTTCAAATGAATGCTTTGTCACAGAATGAACAGTGGCTTCCTCCTTAATGTACCTTTAAAAAGGTTACTTACAGATAAAGTAATTTTAAATTATTCAGACAGATTTTTTTTTAAGAAAAACCTTTCTGATTTTTAAATAAATTAGCCTTGCAGCTAATGCAGATACTTGCAAAAAATTTCAGCTCCCTACTTGTTGGTGTTGGTGGGGTAAATATGTTGCCACCTTCACTTCTACAAACTGTATATCACATACATAGTAGCAGTACTTGCTTTGGAAGAGTATATTCACATAAAATGATTGAACTTGCAGTCTACCATTTAGCCTTTGGTGGATTACCTCATTTGCTAGCATTGCTGTCTATTGGAGTAATGAGGATTATATTTTCTTATTCCTGTAACTTTTCAAGTATGTGTCAGGAATGGCATTATAAAAACAAGCTATGGCTGGGTCAGAAAATCCAGGTAAACTGAAATTAAGCACTCTGCTTGAACAGGCATCTGCAGTTTCTTTTCTTTAATTTACTATCTCAGTTCATTTTGAGAATTAACTTAATTACACATCCATGGAGGAGTGAAGCTTGCCCTCTTACATGTGTCTTGAAAGATTGTTTTTGTATCCATTTCTGCCTCTCAAATACTTGTTGGAAATCATTTTTTATTTTGGTCATTCATCTCTAGGCAATTAGAAGTTACTCGATTTGTTGTAAAGGACATAGAATTAACTTGCTTGGCTAACCAGAATATATTGTAGTTTGTCAAGCGGTAATATCTGATCCAGAAAGTCTCATGACTGGCTGTTGATGTATTCAATATGTCATTGACAATTGAAATAGATTTAGTAATGAAATAGCTGAATAGATTATCTTTTGTCCTTATGTTAAATATTACTTGCGTTGGCTACCACAATTCAGTCGTTTTTTCTTGTGCTCTTGCTGTATGTGTAAAATTAGTCTTTCTTCTTGGCTAATAAACTCTATTCATCAATGAAAGCTGAAAAGTACTAGTACTGGAAAGTGTATTTTATTTAGAGTATTAAAGAAGTAAGCAAACTAGTTTGGGTTTAGAAAGCCTAAATAGAAACCATGGTGAATTGACAGGACCAAAAATTCAGTGGAGCACATCCTGTGAATAGGAGGACCCCTGTAGCTAACCTGGACAGACTCCTGCTCCATTGTTGGCTGGGTAGACAGATCAAAGCCAGCACAGTTTTGCTATGCCATAACATTTTATTTCTCTGTTTATAATGACTTTACTCTTCCTGTTAAGCTAGATTTGTAGATGCAAATTGCATCTGTATCTGCAAGCTGCAATTGCCCTTTTTTTTTTTTTTTTTTTTTTTTTTAAGGGATTTACCTGTTGGATTGGTACTATACAAATATAATAATGTTTCATGGATAGACTTTTTTAGTATACTTTGGACTGTGTAGAATCCTTTCATCTGAAGGAAAGAAAGATTCAGTTATCTTCCTCTCAGTAACTATAACAATTTTATTTGCAAGTCATCTTTTAAAGCATGTGGTAGTACCAGGGATACACGTAATAAGGAATATACCAAAGACAGGGAAATAGTATTTTAAATTCATTCAATTTTTTGAATCTATTCCAAGATGTAGCTATGTATATGTTTTAATGCATATGTTTTTAGCTTATCCCGTTATTCACATTGTACAAATAAATTAGCTTCTAGTTTTCTTAAATGCTCCTTTAACATCATGTGTATGTACTAAGGTTGTCTTTTAGTAGATTGATTATTTTCAATAGATCACTTTAAAAAAAAAAAATTGTTGTGTTTCTTTGGTGTTTTGAAAGATGGTGCTAAGTATGTAGTAAGTATTACAAATATATCAAATAGTTGAAATGGTAATTTTTTGTTGTTGATCTATCTACTTTCTGATGTTGATGCTGTTAAAGATTTAGTAATTAATGTAATGTGCATATCTGAATTATCTAAAAACATAGAGTACAAAAGAAATGTCTCATTAAAATAGTTGCTTACATGAAATTAATGGACCTGGAAGTTCCCACAATTTTTTATGAATGTATTCAATTTTATTTCACCCTGTGATTTAAACAAAATTCTTATTAGTATAGGGATTGGGAGAGAAGATGAGGGAAGCATAACCACTGAAATGGGAAAAAGGATGTGCTTTTATACATTTCTAACTTAGAGTCAAAATGGTGGTCCTCTGAAAATGAAAAATTAATCATCACTGAAATGTAGCTCAGCTTAGAGAAAATCCCTTTTCTGTGTGAAAGTCAGCACCATGACTCAGCTGCTGCTCTTTTCTGATAAGATGTACGTGGGTGGTTACACTGCAGTAATCACTACAGCCTTCCTTTCTGCTAGAGCCTACAGTCATTTTTCTTACTCCCCC
This sequence comes from Crypturellus undulatus, assembly GCA_013389825.1. Lineage (NCBI taxonomy): Eukaryota > Metazoa > Chordata > Aves > Tinamiformes > Tinamidae > Crypturellus > Crypturellus undulatus. Next base: position 879,680 of record VWPW01028642.1, on the reverse strand, counting down.
GCATGTTCTCTCATTTCATGAAGCAGATTAATAGTTCCATTTTGACACTAGGAAGATGAATATAGAAGACTCTTTTCTTTGTGTGTAAGAGAAATATGTTTATTGTTTTTAAGAAAGCACCTTTCTAGAATAAGACAGATTGAAAAATATGCAAAAAGTGAACACATCCTAGTGTTCACACTTAAGATTTATCTTCTGTACACAAAATTTATAGCATTATCAAAGTGAAATATGTTTGTGTCTTTCAATGGGGCAATTTTCTGTTCAAAATCAGTAGAACAAATACTACATATTTTTTTATAAACTATCTTGGAATATCTTAATTATTAGATATTTTTACTGAGACCAAGGACAACTCTAAGGACCTTTAAGAAATGAATTGTAAAGAAATAAAAACAATCTGGGCAGCCTGTGCTTTAGGGACAACATATTGAGCATCATGCTCTGACCAGAGTCTGCACTGCTGGGTCCTTCTCACCTAAATGAAAGGGAAAATGAGTTGATATTGCTTCTATTACACATAGCGATGGCAGCTATATAGTTATTGTTCCACTGATTCTTGGATTCAGTGTTTGTGGTGTTCACAATTCAGAACCGCATTTTTAGAGTCTGTTCCTGTATAGACATGATGCCCAAAACTGGCAGTTTGATGCTCATGCTATTGCTACGGAGTCACTGAGGCTGTTTGTGTACCTCTGTTTCACCCATTCATCCATGGGGACCTGTTGCTGTAGTATAGGTGTTGCAATTTTAGATTGAGTGTAAAGCTATGGGTTTTTTATCAGTACACATGCCTTGTTACCTGGAATTGACTGTTACAGAAAGAATAGCCTAAGTGAAATACTATAGGCAAAATATTTACTTTAGGCAGGATCAATACAAACTCTGGAAAGGCCAACTCCCAATGTTCTGCTGTAGGTGCATGCAGTGTTTTGGGTAGCTGTTCATCAGCTTTCCTTAATCCTCCTGTTTCAGTTTGTATCTGGAATTAGTAAACTAAACTGAGATTCTTTCCTGACTTAAAAATTTGTCTACATGATTAGTTGTTTGTTTATAAATGTTTTCCTTTTTGCTGTACTCCCTGGAGATTTTTTTCTAACTCTTAACTTTTGTTCTTGATAGAATTTCAGTCACTTAGGAGAGAAATTATAAAGGCTTGAAAATACTGTAGTGTTATGTGTTTTGTGTTATGTGTTTTGTAGAAATCAGGCATGCAGTAAAGGTTTTAATTTTGAAGATGCTACTAATCTGACAGGCTTTACATATATCTTTAAAAAAGTAAATTTTTGTGTCAACTGGCAAGAAGCTTTAAGGTGTTTAGAATAAAATCCTGAAAGATGCAGAAGATAGTTAAAGTTTTTATTCTTGCTGTTAACAAGTGTTTTTGTTATTTGTTTTTCTTGTCTCTTATTTTATCCATTTCTTGGTGAAACAACAAAAAACCCACAAACATGCTTTATATAAAATCAGATAACTATGTCAGTGTGGTTAGGGACATCTTTGGGCTTAAATGCTAATGTTTAGTTAATATAAAATGTTGAACAAAATCCCTGTATATATTAATGCCGCTGCATTGAACTGTACTTTTTTTTTTTTTTTTTTTAAACCAAAATGTAATCTGACTATTTTGTGTCACTTCCAAGGGTTGAATATTTAAACTGTGGTTAACAATCTCTTAACAATGAACCACAAATTGGGACTTATCTTTTCTACAGTGTTAATCTTTTTTTCTGAGTGAGCTTAATGAATTTCTTATGCTTTTTATTTTGTCTTGGCTGGGCCAAAGTATTAAAGCTGTTCATTAATTTAAGAAAATTGCTACCATAAATACTTTTTTCTAGCACATTCATTTAATTATTGTGTTGAGATCCAGTGTTTTCCGTTCTTTTCTTTAAAGTATTGCATATATAAGGACCATCATAATGAAAATGCATTCTGTAGATTTCTATATCTGTTTCTAATAGGCATTAAAGGTACCTAACCTGTGCTATGAAGTTTCTTTTTAACTAAAGCTATATAATGAAAATAGTATTTTACCTCCTTCTAATTCTAGTTCTCTCTTTTGCCTTCTTTTTTGCCATTTCTTGGACTTGTTCACAGTATTTGTTTCAAGAATAACATGTGCCAAAGGCCCTGCTGCACAAATCCTCTGCATGCAGAGCCTCCTTTGATTTTTTTTTCATGCATTGTCTTGACTTTTGGATGTATGCCCTATGATTACTCTCAATCACTTGGCTTCTCTGTAGTGAATGTACTTATACTGGACTAATGCTGTTGTTGTGCGAGCACAGGTTCCTATGCTTCTTTTCGCAAAACTTGAACATTAAAAGTGAAAACAAACAAAGGCATTTCAAGTTCAAGGTGATTTTCTCTAAGAGGAGCTTTCTCTTTAGCACTTTTCTTGATCTCAGTGGGATTCTCTGTGAAACACCCTAGCTAGACTTCCATGTAGGCTGCAAGTATAGAGATTAAAAGGAAGAAAAATAGGGAAGTGCATATTTTTGCATGAATTAAAAAGTGAAATCAAAATAGTAAAAGCATTTATTCCCCAAGTGAAAACATGTTACTTTATAGTGGCTTTCAGGTAGTTTCTTGCAAACTAGTAGTTAAGGAAACTTATTAATATGATTAACATGATTTTTATTTCAAATATATTGTGATTTTTTTTTTTTTTAAGGATGATCTCAGACACTGGAATTCTGATTACATATATGTAACAGTAGTTTTAAGATTGAATTAAAAAATGTACACAATTATTTCTAGTTTGTTTTTCATACCAATAGAATGTATGAAAGGAAAGATGATGTACATGGGGAAAATTTACTTGATTGTTCCTTTAAGATTGTCCTTTGACCAAAAATACCTTCATTTTTTATATTAAAATTAGGCAGTGGTTTTTCATTATTAGAATTGGTGCTGTTGCGGAATAGCTTTGCAAAGAGAGCAAGAAGGCAAAATTCTATGCACTTTTTAAAATTTTTATGATTGTTTCCTGTATTGCAGGAACTAATAAATCAGAATGTTCACTTTAATCCGTTTTTTTTGCTTTAGTGAGCAATATATGTATAGACATGAAGTACTCTAGGCTGTCACGAAGATGTAACTGTATAAGAAAACACTGGTTTAATAGGAAGAAGAAATTAGTATTTCTGAGCTTACATTAACCTTAATATTTACTTGATAAAATTAGCTGTTGAAAGAAACAGTGTATATAGGTACAGTAATAATAAAAGTTTAATTGTGACTTGACCTCCTCCTGTGCTAGTATGCCTGACTTAAAAGTTGTTCGAGTTGTTTATTCAATAGTTCTTATGTAACATCTTTCTAAACACTAACAGTAGCCATGAAAGCATAATGAACTGTTACTTAAGGAAATGGGTATGTTTAAGAAGGTAAAAATAGATATTTCTGATTCTGATTAATTATGAGGACAAGCAGAAAAAAAAAGGTCAGAAGGTGATTGAGCATGTATTTAATAATGGTCAGGATACTCAAAGGCAGATTTTGATGAGATGAACACTCAAACTGACTGGATGGGGTTCTGCAATCCTATAAAGTCATTTTTCTTCTTTTAATACTGATGTTTTCTAACAAAAAAATAAACCCTCTCCTTGCTAAATGTGTTGCCAAGATTGTTTGGTATCATGCACAGCAAAGTGGTCCTGCATTTTCAATAAGCTTAAGACTAACCAGCATAACTTGCAGTGAGTTTATATGGATAATACTGATGTCCCTCTATCTGCAATAGTAGAGGTTGGTTCCTTTACCAATAAACTCCAGGTTGAGAATGCTTAGGGATGTCTGTTGAAGAGTTTGTGAATTAGATGGTTACATGGTCACCACAGTTTTCTCTGGCATACTGCTACTGAAACCAAAAGGTGATTTATTAGAGTATGTGTGACTGTATGAATGCATGTAAGCATAAATGCATATAAGCATGTCCAAAGTTAGAAGAAGTATAATAAAGTGCCTGACTGTATAAACCAGTAATTTAGGAGAATGCAAAATTTTTAATAGCTTTACAAAAGGAAAGGAGATGAATCAGAAAACTCTAGCCTTTGATCAACTCTGTTTTCCCCTATTCTCTGTAATTAATGGCTGTGGCATTCACAGTGGTGTTTTAATAATGTGTATAATAGGTGGCAGCAAGGGGCTTTGATGATTGCACTTGATAACAGGTTTGGACCAATCAAAAATGAAGCTCCAGCGCTGATAATTAAGCTGATGTGGATGAGTCCTCTTTTCTGCAAATGCTGTGCTACAAGCACCCCACTACTGTTTTTGCTTTATTTTGCATTTACTCTGACATAAGTCTGTTCTGTTGCATGTATTTCTACTATTTTCATTGTTGTTGCTGTTAAAATGACAAAATGGTATATGGGCAGTAGGTGTCAGTTCTGTCAAATATTTATCATTTCTATACAATGCAAAAGTGAAGTGTTAAGGCAATTACAAACTGAGACCTCAGATTCTATGAATTATTATAAGATGGAAGAATTGATTGATCTCTGAAGACAGAGTTGTTGGAGTTAGCCAGGATCTCTTCAGATACATCATGATTTCTTTTTGTCATGTTACAAAGCATTGTGGTACTGGCCAATGTTGACTCTCCTAGCCATTTTCTAGATATTTATTATCATTATTATACCATATTATCAATGGCATTTTGCCATACCGTTTCCTCAACATTTATTCTCACTGAACTGCGAAGAGGTTTAGATTTGCAAATCATATATGTTTTAATAAATGAGCATTATGAGTTAAATGGTTACTAGGTGCTCTTAGATGCTCTTCGTAGTTACTGTGCTCCAATCAGGAAATAGTTGTATAGCTCAGAGATGTCTGTATGAGAGATCTGTCTGGGCCTTCTGAAGTTTCATTCAGAAACTTCCACAACTATTTCTATATCTGAAAAAAGAAATCAAAGATATCTTAAGAAAATTACTTACGATATTGGACATAAGCATTGTCAGGGTTTCTTTTGCAGGGGTTGGGAATGTGAAGGTGGTGTAAAATTTTTGTATAGTTTCTGTAGAGTTTGTAGCACACTGCAGTAGAACTACTGATTCTATGTAGTAGAAGTTAGCAGCGGGATAGAAGTGTGAAAGTGAAACTGTGAAAGTTGGTGGGAAGGGAAAAAAAGGGAGAAAGTGTTTTTAATGACTTGAGAGAATCAGCTGCAGGTTGAGAGAAGAGCAGCCATGGCCTTGGTTTCCTTAGTTGTTATTCATAAGAAATGATTTGGTATGTTTTGTCACCAGAGTTGTTTTTAAAATTGTTCTTACAATTCTGAGTTGCTTCCCAAGCATTTCAAAAGTACTGGTGATGAAAAATGTTCTCAAGATAATGGCTGTTTGGCAATTCTGTAAAACAGGACTCTAGTTTTATTCACTCTGCCCCTTTTGAAAACTCTAAAAACTGAGAGAGCATGTCCTTTCTGACCTCATTCCCATATATGAGCTTCAGATTGTCACAGAGAAGGTCAGGTAAAATGCACTAGAATTTTATTCTTCCATGATAGTCATGGAACATGAAAGAAGATTTCTGTTTGGATGGCTCGTATATTATACATGGACCATTTCAGTGTTCTCCCCTATTTCTATAGATTGTTATAGACAGCAAGCTCTTCTCTGTTCATTCTCTATATTTACAGCTTGGAATGATTTATCTTGTAATTGAGGAGATATGCTCTATTATCTAGTTCTTTTGGTATGTTATTCAGTGTTTAAAAAACAAACCTTACGCTGTTACTTCATTATTTACTGCTTAGCTGTACCACTAATATGTTTAGAGGCTGTATTATAGCTTAAGCTATTTTTAGTATTAATTTCATTAGTATCATAGATAAACTGGTCATATTAAAATAAGTAATTGCAGGTCCTTTATCCTAATTTATTTACTCTAAAATAGCATCATACATTGTAATATTGAGATGTATATGATACTAGTCTATCAGATTAAAAAAAAAAAAAAACTTAATCAAAATCTCTTTTGGTCTTCTATCTGGATGGTGAGGAGCAAGTATGTACTGTTAACCAGAATTCTGGAGAAAAATAAGATAAGTAAGCAGCAGACCTGAATAAAAACTTGAATGTTGTCAGCATGTAATGTACTCTGTAACTCTGTTTACATACATTACAGGAAAGTGTAAGCATATTCAAACTGAAACTAAGGAAATCTGTTTGAATTACCCTTCCAAGTTACCTACACTATTTTTAAACCTCACTTAGAATGCTGGTGATCAGACTTGCCCCTGGAAAATCTAAAAATATTGGTCTAGCTCAGGCAAAGATGAACTATAGCAGTGACAAGGGGCATGTCCTTAAAATAATTTGAGTGTCTCTAGCGGATTGAGGGCGATGATCTGACCCTCTACTCAGCCCTGGTGAGGCCACATCTGCAGTACTGTGTCCAATTCTGGGCCTCCCAGTACAAAAGGGACATAGAGGTCCTGGAGAGAGTCCAGCGCAGGACTACAATACGATCCTGGGATGTGGAGCATCTGCTCTGCGAGGAAGGGCTGGGAGCTGGACCTCTTCAGTCTGAAGAAAAGGCTGAGAGGGGATCTAAAGGGTGTATATAAGTACCTGAAGGGAGGCAGTGAGGAGGATGAGGATGGCGTCTTTTCAGTGGTGGCCACTGACAGAACTGGAAGAAATGGCCACAAACTGTAACACCAGAAGTTCCACAGGAACTTAAAGAAAATTTTCTTCACAGTGAGGGTGACAGAGCACTGGAACAGATTGCCAAGAGAGGTTGTGGAATCTCTTTTCTCTGGAGATCTTCAAAACCTGCTTGGATGCAGTCCTGTGCCATGTGCTCTAGGTAGCCTTGTGTGTACAGGGGGATTAGACTAGATCTCCAAAGGACTCTATGACTTTATGATATAGGATAGTAACACATGAGAGGAATGGAAATTATTTCTTTATTATTTGAGTGTAGGTTATAGTTCTGAAAGGATCTGCGGAAGAATTTCAAAATTCAAGTCTTTTCTGTTTATTGTGCTGCACAGCAAGAACTGAAGTCAGGAAGGAGAATAATTTTCCTTATCGTTAACTGCCCAGACGCTTAAATGCCTTTCTTGTCCATGTCCAAATTGCTTACTCAAATGCAGCTGACAGTAGAAGGGGGACAGAGCTTGCTCTGGTAAGCAAGACTTTGCATTTAGAATTGTGCTGAGTAGATGCTCAGGATATTTCCATTTCTCACTGAAAATGGGTTTCTAGTAAGAGAAAAATAGGAGGTGTGTTCTCAGCTGTTTATTTCTGGAAGTAAATGTTTTACTCCTTTTTTTTTGAGAAAGGGCATTTTAAAGACAATTTCTTTAAATTGCTCTTTTTGTAGTCCTTTTATACACTTCATTAATATAAATCCTTAATGAGAATATGGCTCCAGCACAGCTAGTGTTTCATAGCTAGAATATTTTTATGAAATGTTGGTCCATAATAGTCTCAAACCCAACTTTTTTTGGTATTTGCGTGTTTTTTTGCATGTTTGGTATTTCACTGCAAAATTCTTAAGCTGTTTTCATTCAGATATGTGAGCTTCATTGCATGGTTTCTTATGTAGTCTAAGGAATGCTTAAATATTAGGGAATATTAAAAATGAAAGTTAAAATACCCATTACTTTAGACAATAGTTACAATACAAGTTGTATTCTTGAGTGACTTAGCATTAGCTAGGGTAAGAAGAGGAAGTTTACAAAGTTTATTAGCAGACAAATGAGAAGTAAATCTATCCAAAGCAGAGTTATCCTGATGCGGAGAGGTCTAAATATAGTCTAATACAGAGTACATATCCTTGGCAATATTTAGATCACAGTGGCAATATTTAGATCACAGTGGCAATCTGTGTGTGACAGTGGCTAGGCTAGTCCTGGTGCATCTGGTGAACAGCTGAAGGCAATAGGAACCCTAGTGAAGGCAGTAGGACCTGGATCACATAGGTCACATAGCACTCAGAGGGCAGGACTTTTTTTTTAAGGACAGGCAAGCACTACTTCCCCCCACCCCCGGCCAAAGCTGTTTAATCTGTAGAATTTCAGGCTTTGGAATATAATAGATTTATTTAGAGAGAGTTTATTTCTGACCTGTCAGAGTACTTCTGTGTTTCTTGATGATGATTAAAATCTGCTTATGGGCTTTATATTCCATATGCTATATGTTCATATAGCTAAGAACAAGGAGTATAATGCTAAAACAGGGGCAATCATTGTTCCTTAATTATCTTGAACATCATAGGAAAACCTCTGGGAGGAGAGGAGTGGAACATGAATAAATCACAGGAAGAGCCTGAAATAAAGGGTTACATTGGTCCCTAAATCAGGATCCTCTCCAATAAAAGCATTGAAGAGAGCACTGTACTGCAGGTGCCAGGTTAGGTAAGTCCTGCTAGAAAGAGGGAAGTAGCTACTTAGAAATGTGGTTTTCCGTGTAGTTTTCTAAACCTAAAAAAAGCTGATACCTCATCTTAATGAATAGACGTATTCTATCTTGTATTGTACTGTTTGTTTTAATGAAGACCAATTACATTTTAGCAAGCAGCAAGATGTTGTATTCCTGTGGGCCTCAGGAGCTTTAATACAAAAATATGTTTGTTAGAAGTGCCCAATATGTCAGTGTAGTACTCTAGGGTATCTAAATTGGGCAAGCGCTCCTCCAGTCAATTGCCTGAGTGAATTTAGGGGTCTGTGGTGCTGAACATTGATGTGAAAGATGACTTTGCTCCAGTGTCCTTGCCTGCAGCAAGACAGTAGGAAGATTATCTGAACCTTAGTATTTATCGTCTTGCAAGTTTAGGCCATTGTACTTAAAATTATTTTGAATTTAATTTCCTCTAATTTTATCAGATTTGCTGCTACCTGTCAAATTAGTCAGTGCCAGCAGTGCTGTCTGTTACTGATGCCTACCTTTTGTATCGTAGAAATAGCCTATTTCTTTTCTCTTTGATTAATGACAGCAGGAAGTTAAAATTGGGATCATTGTGTTGGAGGTGGAAAGGAGCAGTTCTTGTTAAAACATTGTGGTTTACTATATTTCCTTGAATTTGAATCTCAATTTCATACTGTATCTGTACTCAGTATCACTACTGATAAGTAACATGAGGGCCTATTTATTAAACATGATCTCTTTGCCTTAAACCTAGACATACTGCTTGAATTAGGCTGGAAAGTGAAATCCTTGGTCACATATGCCTGCTTCTTATAAATCTGTTAAAATAGTTATGCAGAAGGAATCAGATGATCGGCAATTAGTAACAAAGAGTAACACCTGTTTGAGACTGGAGTAAACCAGCACTCAGGAGGAACATCTATGTGGACAAACCTGAGCTAATGGGTCCTGGCTTAGGAAAAGAGATAGTAATCGTTTGTACCAAGATTTTCTCGATCCACAGACAGAAAGTGTATAATAAGTCGTGCTTCCTGGGGGAGCTTGGAGAAGGGAGGTGCCCATTTTGGTTGTTTCTGGCTTGTCTTATGCAAGAGTTCTTAAGTCTGGGCATTTTAACCTCAAATATGGAATTCCGGGAAGGGCTGTAACCATCAAAACTACCTCTCAAGAACTCATCAGAATCAATCACACTTGTATTGTCAGCTTTAGGCTGGACTGCTGTGTTTAATGCTTGATTTAAAAAAAAAAAAAAATGATAACAGATGGATGGTGTAGTAGGAGAGCACAAATAAATGTTTATTTGAAATCTTAAGATTTGTCTGGTGTATTCCTGTCAGGTCTGACTCCAATCCCTGGTAGTAGCTGATAAAAAATGCTGGGGTGTTTCCCAAGGGGGTTTCTGTATATTGTCTAGTTGAAGTTTGTCATGTTTTTCAAAGAAATGATGCATAGGCAAATGGAGATCTGCATATGGTATAATTACCAGAGGACTGGAGTAGAAATCAATTTTAAAAAAAATTTTAGGACAATTTGTCAATTCACTGATAGTTCCTAGATATAGGAAGAAAATTATTTATCAGTCATTCTATGTGACCCCTAAATATCTATTAGTAATGAGAAAACATTGCCATGGACTGTAGCACAATGTATTTTCTGGGTTGAGTTAGTTTCAGCAATGAGCAGTTTGAGTGCTACAGATCCTTTCCAGGGTAGGCAGAGTAGCTTGATATTTGACTTTCTGTGATTATATTTTTTTTTCCTAGAGCAGTATTTATTTTGTTAATACTAACTAATCCAGTAAAAATCTATTTATATCAAATGAGAATGTGCAACTTGTTCCACTGTAATCTTTGTACTCAAGGGAACTTACAAGAGGTTTTTCCTATCCATTGTGTGCAAGTTCAGATTTTTACATTACCAAAGTATTTATACCATAAAGGTGGGTGGTTTTGCCTCTGGCCACTGTGTAATAATACCAGTTGGTGAGGAGGAGATACATAGTGTTCCAGTTTCCAGTAATTTGTTGTGTCATTGTGGTGTTCTTCAAGCACAGGAGAGCATCTAGAAAATAAAAAGAACCTACTAGTACTGGTGGTATTGAATGATATGAGTGTGAACATTAGTCAGTGTGCTTACTGGCCTTTTTCTACCCCATGGAGAAGGGGCAGGATCTCCTTATACTACATACAATATACTTGCATATATTCAAATTTAGTGTATGGCAGTTATTCAGAATGCAACAGCCAAGTGTTAGGAGCTTGTATTAGTTTTTAAGTTCAAGTTTAGGTTATTCTAATCAGTTTTACAAGATCTTTCATTTTTTTGTGCCTCAACATTCAAAGTTATTCATTAAAGTTTGGAAGAGTGAGTGCTGTGTCTTCACTTGATTTTTGGCATTAGCCAAAAGCCCCAAAAGAAATAAAAGGAAAATGTTTCATACCTCATATAGAGCTGAGATAAGGCTATATCTCGTGGTAAGGTGTTAATGTTTTTAAGCTAAAAATATTTTTGTTATAAAGTCTTTAGTAATACCTTTACTTTCAAACTTAAGATATGATGCATCACTAGTTTCCCCAATACTTAAATACTTGAGGTTTCACGACTGACCTAATAAAATAAACTCTCCATTTTTTTGTTATATTTACAGAAGTGGAGCAGCGTATAAAAATGGAATTTTGTGGATATGCTAATAAAGTCTTATATTAATTTGTATGAGCAGCCTAGTGATTTTTTAGAAGTCTGAATCAGTATTCAACTGCCAAATTCAGAGAGAATATTCAATTTAGGTTTAAATAGAATATATGAGTCAGCTCAACAGCTTTCTAGAATGTGCTTTTATCAAGATAGAGCAGTGTTGAAGTACAGGGTATTTTGGAAAATACAGATGCTGTGGATAAGTTGATGCAGAGCAAATTATGGCAGTGTTAAAGTACAAGTATGTTTAGGGTAAAGGAATTTTTTGGTTCCCTATGGTAAAACACTGTTAGAATCTGCTTAGACTTATACAATAAAATAAAATCCTATTGCAGCCTGGTTTTCCTCTTAGTGTTTCCTGAACCAAATAATTTTCTGCTGTATTTTCTTTTTTTCTATATAATTTCTATGGGTTTTGTCTCTCATAATGCTACACTTCTGTAGAGTTTGGTAGAGGAGAAAGAAAAAATGAGAAATCTGTATAGTGAAAATGGTCAAATACAGTTTATTTTAAGCCCTGAAAAGTTCAACACATTATTGCAGATACTCCTACTGTTTACCCTTTACTGATTTTTCAAGTTTTGCAGGGCTGCTTTCCTATTGAGTAAGTGTGTGTGTGTGTCTGTTTTTTGTTTCAACTGACGCTATTTATGAGTGCCTCCTAATAGTGCTGGTTTGCGGTAGCGAGGACTGTGTAAGTGAATCATTTCTTCTGGTGCCATGTACAGTGACACTGGCTGAAGATGTGATGCAGAAGAGTTTTACTTTGTGACTTAGTATAGCATGGCAGATTGTGTGTGCTAATTTATTTGATATCTGGTTATTTAATATATACTTGTTACAACTTTGCTTTTTCTGATTTTTAGTAGAAACTTGTAAATATTAGTGCATCAGCAAAAAATCTATGAAAAATACCCTTCAGAATTTTCCAGGCAGGATATAGTCAGATGATATTAATTTCTTGAGTAGAACAATCCCATCTGTTGTGTACATACTGAAAAACAACAGATTTCTCAGTTATAATTTAATATCTAAAGAAACTCTATATGCTTACACTATAATTAAATCTGTATTAACTGATACTGAGTATATGTTGCGGAAGCTCAACATTGGACAAGTTTGTCAGCAACATAAAGTTCCAAAATACTGATCATGTTAATATAGTAATCTGTTTCAAAATACTTAAGTATCTGTATATGTGAAAGTTACACATTCTAATAAAATACAAGTCACTGTAGTTTTGTATAAAATAACATGCACTGTGTTATGATTTTTGATTTTAGATCATTAGATTCTAAGAATCAGCAGTATGTGGGTTTTTTTTTTTTTTTTTTTTTTTTTTTTTTTTTTTTTTTTTTTTTTTTTTTTTTTTTTTTTTTTTTTTTTTTTTTTTTTTTTTTTTTTTTTTTTTTTTTTTTTTCCTCTGAGGGTCTAGTGTGTATATTGTAACAATTTCAAGGGGACCTGGGGCAATCTGGTGCAAAGAGCAAAAAGTTTTGATTTTTCAAGTATAGCTAGCTTAGCTATTAAAACACCTTATTAAAAGTCTTAAAAAAACCTACAGAGATGAAGTATGTTGTGGCTATATAGAACAGAAATGGAATTCTCAGGTGCTTAATACATACAATTTTGGAACTTGCAAGTGATTGCTTTCAATTATGATTTTGCGTTACTAGTTGCTTTTTCTTTGGTATTATTTTGGTAACAGTTAATGGTCACAATTTCCTTCTAAAGAAAGATAATGTTAGTACAAAACAGGTCTTTAAATTTCTCTCTTAAAAATCAGACAAACTTGGGACATTTGCTGAATAAAAGCTTCATCATATTTTTCTCTAAGTTAATGTAGCATTTGTTTTATTCAATGAAACTGAAAGGTCTTCCAGTAGCAAGCATGTTTTCAGCAGTTGAAAAGTTCTGCTTCAAAAGTTCTGTATCAAAAATACAATAAGACCAGACCAAGTTGGAGGAATTATTTCTTAGTTGGAACCTGTTCATAGATATATTCAGAATATTCTGAATGATATGGCTTGCTAATGGCTTTTAAATTAGAGTGTTTGTGCAACAGAATGATTGTTGCTAAGCATGATTAAAGTCTAATTAAGCAGCAGTAGTCTTTTATCAGACTTTGATTTGCAAAAAGTACTCAGGAACATGGTGTTGTGGACTTGCAGTTGTAGTTTAAAACATCCTTGTGAATATGCCATTCTTTGAACAGAAATGAAGTGTTAGAGGAAAGGAAAAAGGAGATAGCAAATTAAGTGTTAGAAGGAATAGTTCTTCAAGAAATAAAAACTCATTCCATAATTCACCTCTTATTATCATTTCTGAGATCCTGCAGAACAACAACAGTGTCAGGATCCAGGATATTTACAAAGGAAGATGTCTCTTCTTCTGATTCTCTTTTGGTCTCTTACTGATTAACTATCTGGTTTGCTAGTTGAACTGCAGTGTTAATGTCAGATCCTCAGTAAAACTTATAGCTCATAAGTGAGGTAGGCTTTTTTTGAATCTCTGCTTTATTTTTTTTATTATCTGTTGATTGCAAAAGCCATTGCTTTTCATAAAGTGCGGAACGGCTTGCTGTTTTGAAATGGAACAAAAGGGCTATATATAATTTTTTAACAACCTGTAATATAAATTAAGCCATGTTACCTATGAATTTGTTTGACAGCTGTCTACTTTTGCATCCCACTTTTATTGGTCAGAAATCTGCCTTAAACACTCAGCCAGCTCACATGTAGATTTCCATACCAGGTCATACTGATTCTTGACTTAGTCCAATAATTTCCACTGATAAGAAATAAAAAGATTGTCAAACTAACCTGCAAAAAAATTTTTTAAAAGTAAAAAGTGTAGTATTTCTTGTATTATTTTAATGGTGTTTATGGAAGGTGACTGAGAAGATGAAACAGAAGTTATATAGTTGTCTGCATATGTGAAATTTCTGAATGACAGAGGATCCAAAAAGACAGCAAGCCCTTTTCCAAAGGGATACACCAACTCGCTTCCCAGCAGCCAGTGCTGCACAGCAGCCTTCTGGTTAAACCAACTGGAAAACTGTAATTCCCTCCTCCCTCCCCCAAATATCATAGCATGTGATAGTGTCATGTACCAGTGCCAGCAACCACAGGGGGTATAGGACAGCAGGTGCGCTCAGCTGAACATTTGGATAGAGTATGGGAACGACTCAGCATGGAACTGGCAGCAGGATTTTAAGAAGTACTGTATACATATGGAGATGCTTGCAGGGAAACAGCATAGAAAATTTAGAATCATAATGCACCTAAGATGTATTTGCTTGATGCTTGACTGTCCCTTTCTGATACTGTTGATCATTACTCAATAAGAAATAAAGAATCAAGTGTGAAATTTTCACTTACAAAAGCAATGTGTGGGTGAGTGTTTTTTTTTTTTTTTTTTTTTTTAATGGAAGAGATCTCATTATTTTTGTAGGGAATATTTTTTTTGTCTGCTAAACACTTCAAACTAATGAACAAGATTTAAAGAATTGTCCAGAATGTTATAGAGGCTTAACATGATCAAAAAATATGTGGATGGATCAATATGCGTATCAAGTTACCTACTTTTTTCCCTCAGGAAGTTGATAGCTTTCCTTGCAATTAATAACACTAGCTGCTTAATAATGGGTACTATTGGCTAATTGTATTTTATGAACAAGTATGGGGAATAGGTGTTAACACACTTCCAATGAAATTTTTGTAATAGCCCAACAGGAGATTGTGACTTTCTACATGAAGTCCTGTTGTGTGAGGTACCAAGGAACATGTCCAGAAGCATTAAGATGAATTTTGGAAGCTGTGTGTGGCTGCTTAGTTCCCAGCAGAAATATAGAGCAGAATGTTATCTGTCTCCTTGTGAAAATTTACTTTGTTTCTGTACAGAAGACTTTGATTATGTAGACTTCCTTTCCTATTTAAAATTTTTCAGTTGTATTTATTTCATGTTATATTTACTAGCTGTTTGATCTTACAATACTTAAATTCATGGGTGCATATTTGTGCTGAATCCTGTTGGTATTTTTGCTCATGTTAAAGACTGAAGGGAGGATAGTCACATTGTAATCAGGAAATAGAAGGATGGATGGGATTTTGCTCTACTAAAATTACTCAGTCCTTGTATTTACACAAGTAGGAACAACTTCTAAATAAGAGCTGATGACGAAGAAGTAGATGCCTAGCATCTACTCATGCAAAAAAAAATGTAGGTACAATTAAATTGTTTTCAATCTGCCTTTCTCAAGGAAAGGAGATTTGTACAATTGGTCTCTTTTTTCTGTCCTCCTTTAGAACTTTGCAATTTGTGTCTGCCTGAGCAACATTTGGTGGCCAAAGTCAAGTGAAGGCAGGCTTATTTACAGAAGAGATGCCTGACTAGTGTTTCCATGTAGACAGATCAGGAGAAGGAGTGAGGAAATGTGAACCTCCTGGAATAGAATAGGTTTTCAGTGTCAGTGAGGGGGGGTGAAAAATCCCACCACACTCATGCTTTCTGAGATAGGGCATAATTTAAATGTGAAGCTTGATTGTCTGTGCTGCTAATGGAAGTATTTGCTTTATTTTTAGGCACTTTTAGACCTAAGTGCCTGACTCATGGAAATTTAGGCATGATTACAGTGGAAATAGTGCTAGAGTACTGAAGCACAGCAAAGATACTGTAGCTTTTTAAAGCTATTTTGCACATCTAAAGCAAACATTATGAGCTTTTTTGCGGTTTGATAGCTTACATTAACTTCAATATTGTATTCAGAATTTGTATTCCTCCTATACCCGATACTCAATATACTCTCTGAATCAATTTAATTGAAATGTGTCACTGACCAGATGTCGTCTTCCTTTGGGGGACAGTTGAAATCTAAGGAGTCTTTCTATGTGTGTTTCTCCCTCTTTTATAGCTAAGATGTTTAAGATTCTTGGCATATTTGACTGATGACATGTTTTTCAGTGGTCTGGGCTGCTTCACTTTCCATACTAACCAGGTTTAGTGATTTTATTTGTGAGGCCGTACGCTCATGCAGGCATTACTTGTGCTATGCATAATAAGCAGTTATAGTGGCTGTGCTAACACTGGCTACCATAGCAGATGGACTTATGCCATGTTGAAGTTTGAAGCAGCAGAGTCCCTTGTGCTTCTTGTGAGCAATTCTGCTATCTTTGCGTGATACTGAAACAAAACATGTGCATTTGCTGTTGGCTCTGGCGATTACTCTTCTGTTTGCTATACCTGCAGTCAGCACAGGTCTTGTGACTTGTTTTGCTTGGATGAGTAGCCACAAGTCATGGCATTGTCATTCATGTGTAGTTCAACTGTGACAGTTGACAGAACTGTAAAAATGCTTCCTTGATGGGTTATCAGTTTCCTGAAGCACTCACACCTTTAAATGTAGATGAGTGATTCTTGTGCTTCTAGGTTTCATATTTGCATTGTTTACAGAGAAGCTGTTATACCATCATTATTTGCTCTGTGGTATTTGGACAAGGTGATTTTTAATCAGGTGCTGACATCTTGAGTCAGCTGGACACCAGGAAAGTCCATTCTTCTGTAAGCTGGTACTGCGGAGACATCCCATGGTCAGAGCTAGTCACTTTACCATCTGTTAGGCAAAAAGCCTGAGCTAGTGAGGTAATTAAACTAGCAAGCATTTTATATTGAATTCAGCTCAGAGTCTTACAGTAACAATTGTAGCAGAATTCTTGAATATGAATTCTTATTTGGTCTCTGAATCCATTTTTTTGACTTGTGATTCTTTCTTATCCTTTAAGAATGCACAGCTGTTACTTTCCCTAACAAGAATTTAATTTCCTAGTTACGTATGCATCGATCTGAGCATAACTGACAGTCGACCTCTATCTTTGCGGTGTAAGAACTTTGGAGAAGACAAATGGAATGAAATGTTCTGTGCCTTCGCATGTATCTCCATATAATGCATGTCTATGTATATGCTGCCTAAGCAGGCCTATAAATTTAAGCCTTTCCCGGAAGGGCTTGGGCTGCATTTGTCAGCTTGTGTAGCTGAGGCTATATGGCTTCCAGGTGGCTTGGAGCATGTACAGAGCAAGTTCATTTCTGAGTGCAGAAGTCCGTATAATAATGGTTTTGCTGCAAGTTATTTATATCATGAAAATACAGTTAATTTATATCTACTATCTTGCTAACAAACAATTTAAGAATTACAACTACTAGAATTTACTAATATACATGTTGAACGCATTACATTTGCATTTAAAATTAAGCAAAAGGATGGTGAAACTTGGAAGATACAAGTCATAAGAGTGATAAAGATTCTAGCTTTAAAACCAGCTGCTATCTGAAGTATGCTTGCAGTTTACAAGAAATACATTTCATTCTGATCAGATCTTGTCTTGTAGTGAGTATGTGTTAAACAAAAAAAATAGCCATGTCTGACACTGAGCAAATGCAAGTGAAGGGTAGGAAGATCTTCTAGCATTTTATGGGATTGAGAAGCAAGAATTAATTCTTCATTGTAATCTTCTTTTCTTTTACGGCATAGTATTATATAAATGAAAGCTTGCTCTTTGGGTTGAGGCTTTCTTACTGAAAAAGGCCATGTGTAGGCAGATAAGGAAGTCAGCAGTTCTCAGGAGTGCCAGACATTTTCTGACTTGCCTTTAGCAGTAGAATTTGTTAAAAGAGTGTGTCTGATTTTGATAGGGGAGATCATGCTGAAGTGTAGGTACAAATGACTGCTAATTCCTGATTTTACTATTCTTGTGAAGCTAAGAATGCCCTCCTAGGAATAATGAAGGTAATAAAAAATAAAAGTATTGTTTTCTGTCCACATCAGTTTACCTAAAATGCTG
This sequence comes from Crypturellus undulatus, assembly GCA_013389825.1. Lineage (NCBI taxonomy): Eukaryota > Metazoa > Chordata > Aves > Tinamiformes > Tinamidae > Crypturellus > Crypturellus undulatus. Next base: position 861,757 of record VWPW01028642.1, on the reverse strand, counting down.
GAAGGTCAGCATCTTTGCTAACCACTAGGTGTTCAGCAATAATGATACTCTTGGTCAAAGCATTTTTGGAAAATGAGACATGCAAGTCTCAGAACTTGCATTTAAGTTGTGAGAATAGTCAGATAAAGTCATTTTTTCCTATTATATTAAAAAGTGTAGTTTTTCCCAAGCAGTATCAGGTATACTTTTTTGTTTCCCATTCTCATTTATTGTAAATGAAGCTATTTAATGATTGTGTAACTAGTAAGTATGCTGCCAAGAATCAATGTTTTCAAAGGCTAGACCAGAGATCTATCTAATCAGAGCTGTAATATCTGTAGGTAGACTGTTCTGTATCCAGTTTTGCATATGACTTTCCTCATTCTGCTCAAATTTTTCGCCTTAAGCATAACTTAAGGGATACCGCTCAGTAGTCTTAATGATTTACCAGTTTTGAAAATACGTAGATTTTTTTTCAGATGTAGAATTTACAACAGTGCTGAGGAGAACATTTCTTCAGTTGTTGAAATGTTCTTGTGCATTACACAAGCTGGTACACAGGTGTTACTCGCTTCTCTTACAGAGCTCAGAGCAAATTGCATGGGTAAAATACACTAGGGAAAAATAAGCAATGTGTACAGTGCCCATATTTTTCTTGCATATGTGGATATTCATAAGAGCTCTGAGAGCTTTTTGCCTTGTCTGAAATACACCATCTTTGTAATCAGTATTGCAACTAATTGTACTCTTAGTCCACAGGGTGCAATTGCCTTTCCTCTAAAGTGTGTTCAGGACATGAACTGTTTTGATATAATAGGAATTCTGCAAATTTGGTGACCTCAGAAACCACTTGCTCATGACCTGCAAAGTGTACAGGGAAGTTAGGTAACTTGAAAGCAAACACGTAGAAATGGACCCACAGAATCTGACTTAATTCTGCTTTAGTCCTCAACAAATAGCATGGCTTTGGATGGCTGTTCCTCATTACCAGTTCCTCAACATTTTTTTAATCTGCAGAACATTTTCATATTTTTGGAGTACAGAAGGTGCCTCTAGCAAACAAGTGTCTTCTTTTAATGAGTTTTTAATTATATTAAACATACTTCAAAAAATCATATCTTGAAGTAAGGTGCATGGTAGGCCAGAGAGTCTAGTACTTCTACTAGAGACTGAACCATCAGCTCTTTTAGTATCCTTATGATACTTATCCTAAATTGATAAAGGTTCTTAATGTCAAGTCAGTATTTCCAGTGTTACCGTATGAGGCATTCAGAAGGAACCTAGAGAAAAGCTCAATAGATTTCTTTGGAAAAGGGGGGCAGAGAAATGATAATGGATTTTTTTTTTTTTTAAGTGGTATAGGGAAAGGAGACTAAAGACTAATTTGGAGACTTTAGGGTTTGATGGAGAATTAGATAGGAAGACTATTTTGAAGACTGTTGCTACTGTGTTGCTACTGCAATCAGTAGCATTATCTCTATCTAAAGCTTGGTGTTATGAAATCAGTTATAAAGTGCTAATACAGTTATAAAGTGCTCCTTAAATCTCAGTTATCAGCGGAATGCAGCTGAGGACAACGGCTGCAGTCTTCTTGCTTTGTGGTAAGGTTAAGATTTGTCAGCTTGCATGGTAAAATTTAATTGAAAATAAGAAAAGAGGAAAAGGGTAGAAATACCTTTAAGAAGCTCACAGAATAAACTCAGATCTCTGTCTCTTAAGAAATTGTACCCAGCACTAGACTTGGTACCCTCGGGCTCCAGACCCCCCTGAAATTTGGCTGGCATCTAGGGTTAAGAATTGGTTGATGGGTTGATTTAAGGAGTAATCTCTGACTTGAGTGGTACTTTGCCTCCAGCCCTGCTCTTCCTCACTTTGTTTACTTTTCCATGTGTACTTACCTTCCTGTGAGTGACTGTCAGCATCATGAGCCTCCATGTCCTACTTGAGACTTGCACAAGAAACCTGTAATGGCTCCATGCAGACAGCAGACATCTTGCTGTCAGCTCGTGCCCAGACAGTTTGGGACAAATTTGATTTTCTGTATTTTGGCAGAATCTGAAGCTCACCAAAAATACAGTTAAGCTTTGTGCGTGAAGCTGTAAATCATTATCACCTACTGGCTTGGGGTTTTTTGTTTTGTTCTGTTTGCTTTGATTTTTAAGACTACTTAATTATATTGAGCATAATTTTGTTTTGTAGTAGACACTGGAAGGGTTGTTGTGCAGGTTTCATTAAGTTATTTTATCTTCTGTCATTGTGCTGATGGTTTGCAGAATACTGTATAATCTTCACTCTGATGCAATACTGCAGTCTGCAAGAGATGATCAGGATTTTACAGGGAGTGAGTAAAGGAAGTATGGCTTGGTACTTTTTGTAGACACAAACTCATATGTGTATATATATAGACATACACAAGCATACACCCATCGCTTCAGTCTTGGATTAGACGTCTGAGCCTAAATATCTAATTTAGCATGAAACAGAAGTTCTTTAAGCCAAAAGTGCACTGAAATTACCAAGAAATAATGCCAGAACTTTTTACTTGATATGTAGTGTGGTACTGCCCATCGAAGCAGAGTAAAAACCAGGGGAAAAAAGTAGTTTAAAGTAGCAGAAATGAGCAAGAACCTGAGAGGAAAAGGAAACTACATAAGTAGCTGGTCATGACTATGTTGAAATACTGTTAAAAAATATATGTGAGGAAGATGGGAGCTTTTTTTGACTGTCTAGGAAGATGGCAGAAAGTATAGAGGAAAAATGGGTGTGGTGGTCTATATTTCACTTCATAATCTAAGGTGAAATTATAAGAATAGCAGTGATATAAAATAGCTGGTTTGATTGTGAGGAAGCTTACTGTTTCATGCTGGTATGAGCAAACTATTCTAAAAACTCTTCTGTTGCTCCCCTGGGAAATAGGAGAGACCAGAGCAAAAATACAAGAAAGAATGGATGAACTTTTCCATCGATAAATGGAGTGTCTGTCAGGATAACTGGTCAAATAGCAATGATTAAAATTTCTTGCTTGTTTTGAGAATCTAATGTCTTTTATTTTTCAAGGAAAGATTGTTATTTTCAAATTCATCAAATATGGTGATCAAAAATGCTTTTATCAGCAGGTTTGAAGGTTGAAGCACATATACCCCTAAATAAAAGAAGCTTCACAGTTGATCAACCTAACAGTATATTCTTGGGCATGATTTGCGTCCTTAGTCATCTTAAATAAGATAGCACTGAGATAATTAAAAGAAACTCAATGGTAATAGTGACACAGCAGCTATTAGGGTCACAGCCAAATTTGTCTGACATTTTGTCTTTCCATACCCTCAGGGAAACCTACAGTTTACTAACTGTCCTAATACTGTGAACAGTCACAATTTTCTTGAGACCTCCCCCCATCTCTTTTTTTAAGGGTTGAAGCTTTTGAGATCAAGGGAGTAAAATAATCTCAATTTGGGGGATTGGACCATATGATCTCTGGAGTTCCCTTCCAACCTTAACCATTCTGTGATCATTTCGAATTAAAAGATTACAATTCCTTTGAATGAAAGTTTTTGTTGTTTGCTTTTCTAAATGTTTGAAGGAAAACAAATCATTTTTCTTAAAAAATATATTTTATCTTAAAATACAGGGATCTGTTAGATGAGTCTTGTGATTTTTGTCAGGCCTGTGACTCAGTGTATTTTGTTGTGTTTTTTCCCCGCTAAGTTCTTGCTCTGACAGATTTTGCCTTCCTACAGACTAACTCCCATCTGCTTGGTTGTATGCGTGTATGCCTGTACTCAAAAAGGAGCATATTGTGAGATTTGAGTGAGAAATTTTACCTCAAGAAACCACTCATCTTTTGAGTTGATTTAAACTTGGTTGCCAGTACTATTCTATGCTAGGCAAGTAGGATAAAACATTGAAAAGCCTATTGCAGGAAATCAATAACTATAGCCACGTACAGAGTGGGGAGATGTGATGATGGGATATAAGCTTTGTACAAACATGGTGAACTGCTCAAGCTCCCAAGTCTTCAATGTGTGTGGATGGATGGGAAGAAGGGAGAAGGAGTAAGACAGTGTGAATACAGTAATGAAACATAAAGAAGTTATTATACAGTTTATAGGAGATGGTGCAAAGGAGTCTTTTGTTAAAATCTGAATCAGATAATACATCTGAGACTATCTTATGCTAGAGATAAGTATTAATGCATCATTAATTCACATGGATTTGAATGAAGCCCTTAAAATTACTTTGTTCAATCTGACAAATCAGAAAAAGGCATTCAACATTTGCATGTGTATCAAGAGAAGGTGGTGTTCTAAGATTACCTTGGAAGATGATGTTCTAGAAGAGGGATTTAGGATGATTCATATTTGCTGCTTATGTTGCTGCATAATTACTACTTCATCTGCTGTCCCAACAATCCTGTGCTTCTTGGTAGTAGGTTTCTGTCAGTGAGACATTTGGGAAGTGTCAGAAGCAGTGACCTTCCAATACCAGCCAAAATGCCTTTTCTATTCTTTAGGAACATTTTATTTTTTTATTTTTATTTTTTTTAACTAGATAAAATAAATAGAAAAGACAAATACTATCTCTTATTTGAGATTTGGTAGGAATTATGAGTTGTTATCCTTTTAACTTGAAGCCCCACTTCCTGAAAGCATGCATTCTTAACTTACTTATTCCTTATTAAGCCTAGGATGAGTAATAAGAAAGAAAAATTTGTGAATGTGAACTGGGGGGGTGCGATCCTTAAATTGAATAAACTCTGAACTGAGAGCCTGTTTCGTCTCACCACCACCGTGGTCCCCAAAGAGGGCAGTATGTTTGTTCTGCACATTTACCTGTTTGTGCGTGTTTTCCAACTTGGTAATTAAGATTTAGTGTCAGGAGGCTGCCTTCCTGTCTCATTAAATGATCCTGAATGCTTATTTAGTCAAGCTAATGATACACAAATTTCTGCTCTTAAAATGTTTAGAAATATGGCAAGGTTCTATTTGTTTTTTTTTCTGCTCTTCTGTCTACCTTTAGATATTGAAATAGCAGCTGTTCCATTTCTGATTTAGTAAACAGGATATTTTTATTAGTGAGGAGCTACATGAAATGTGTTTTGCAGCAGAGAAATGGGCACAAGCATTCTGTAGCTCAGTGTGAAAACCTCATGTAGCAGTAGGCACTGCACTTCTGTGTGTACCACTGCCACCCGTGGCAGCTCTCGTTAGTGTGCGGAAGAGCTTTGAGATGTGTGCACGTTCAGCTATAACAGACAGTTTATTTCTCAGCAACAAAGTGCAAAATATAGTCCAATTCATGACAAGACTGGGTAAGTGATTTCAGTGTATTTTTATGACTGAAAGTGTATGTTTGAGGTGTGATAAATATTTTTGTTTTCTTTTGGGCTCACCAATGAAATAACACTGTATTTGTTATTTCTAATAATTACTGTTATTCCTAATTCTTATTTGAAAAGCTGGTAATTATCCTAAACTCAGTGTTTTTCTCTTTTTTGAATTACAAATGTCTTTTTGGACCTTCAGCAGTTCTGAGATAAATCTACCCAGCAGAGGGCAATATTTAACCAAAATATATATAAAACCTAGTCTGGTTTTGCTCTGTTTAGACAGTAATTTTTTCCAGAAACTCTCAGATTCACTTACAGGGATGCTTTATTACATTAACATAGGAATAATGGAAAGTATCTTAGTTCAGTTTGCTTTAATTTTCCAGCAAGGTAGTGGAAGTGGCATCCTGATAAATTATAATGAAATTGTTGGTAATACTAAGCAATATAAAGAGGTATAAAGTTTTTGTGCAAAGTATTTCTGGAACAAACAGAATTTGTAGTGTGTGTAGATGGGTAAGAAGAGATATCCATAATTATTACTGTCTTTATTGAAATAGTCTCTAACACTGCTTTTGGTTGCCCTGATATGTTGGCGAAGGAGTTTGTCCTTATTCACTATATATGCTGAGTGCATGGTATGAAAATATATTGTTATAAAACAACAACAACAAACCATGAACAAGAAATACTTATCCAAAAATTAGTAGATAAGTCAAAACTCTCTGTGCATAATAGTATACTCTGGTAGTCTTATCCTGCAGCAAAATTATATAAAGACAAAATAAAAATGTTGGCCTGGGCCCTGCTTCTGTTAGCTATTTAGCTTATGAGTTAAAGGAGGAATGGACATGTTGTTTGTAACGCAGCAGTGTTGAGGGCTATGAAGTGACCTGCTGGGGCACTACTGCATGGCCTGCAGGTTTATGAGAAAGGAAATACTTGGACTAGAGGAACCTAAAGTCACTGTGTATAATACTCACCAGGTTTTGTTGCGGCCTTATGGAAAATAAAGCTATGAAAACTTTTGAGGATGAGCATGCATCCCTAATGTGGTGTAAGTAGGACCAGAGTTACAAAATACTGACTTTAGAAGTAGTCAGAATTTTTTTTCAAATTACCTTTAAGCAGTTAATAGCTGTTTCTGCAAATCCTAGAAATTTTTTGATATTGTTGAGCCATTGGGAGTTTGTTGATTACTGTTTTGTTTTGTTCTGTACTTTCCTAGTTCACAACTGAAAACTTCTTTAGAAAAAGCTGGCAGGCTGCCATTATGTAGCAGTTTACAAAAGCTATCCCAAAGCAATGACTAATACAGCTATAGACTAATTTGGGTTTATGCAGAAAGAAACCCGATGAAAGAAGCTGCACTTCATTCTTAAGCAAGTTAAGCTTGCAATATAGATGTTCTTGGTCTCTGAGTCTGAAAGGTTTTCAATACATTTTGAATTCTCTTCCCTATGGACCTTCTTGTGGAATAATCAAGAAAATATTCTCACTCTAAATGCTGTTATTCATGTTTTGTTTACTCACCAGGATGATCATCCTTGCCCAAAGTCATAAGTTCACTGGCAGAAATATTTACCAGTAACTAGTTGCAGATTTTGGATGTTACGTAACAAAGGGCTTACACATGCCTTCTATTTATATCTTTGCCAAATGGCAGAATCTTCATGGGAAAAGTACTCCTGTCTTTTTCTCTAACGACTTCCCATCCAAATGAATCAGTGCCATGAACTGCAAACTTGTGGTTGCCTGAGGATCCATTAGTGGAGAGGTGACTAGCAGCGCAAGCCACTTCTCATTAGGGACCCAAGTGGGTGGATGTAGCTCACAAAATGATACAGGCCTGGGTTTGGTTCATCTCTTGGGCTTTACTTGCATACTCTGTGTTGCCAGCTAGATTTAAAACAGTCTTGTGGTTTAAAAAAAAAAAAAAACTCTCAGAATTTGGTGTGACCTTTGTCGTTTTGCACATGAGGAAACGGGTCCTGTTTTCACACAGATATCAAAATTAGTCCCTTCAGGAGCATTCAGCTATGAAATTATTGCTACCTTTGCTGTACTCTAATGACAAAAAAAGCTTATTTGTGTCTAGTTGTTTCACATCTCCTGGGCTACCTTATTTTGGCAGTTAATCTCTTATGATAACTAACTACATGTAGCTGAGCAAAAAAGGATGAACAGTGTTCAGCTGGGAAGGGAATTGCTGCTGGAGTTAGTTCCCCATTCAGCAGCTGCCTCTGTTGCTCTCAGCTGTAATAAGCTGCCGGCAGCAAGGGCTCTGGCTGCTTGTGGCCATGGAGCACAATTTTCAAAACCTCCAGTTTGAGGAATACTTACATAGTATTCACTTTAGAGAGTTGAAAATGGCATATTCGAGTATAATGCAAACCTAGTATGGAGTAACCTACGCAGTTGTACAGCAAATACTTGAAACTGTCTGGGACTTGCTTGATTTCAATGTTCATTAAGCATGAAAAACCCAGATTGCTTTTGTTTGAACAAGCATGAGAAGAATGTTAACCATTGTGGGATTTTGTTAATGCAGTACATAGTTAAATCAAAATGATTGTATTGCATTTGGCGATAAAAATATATTTATTTTTTCAGCTCCCTATTTGATGTAATGTAAGCAAAGGAAGAACTTGGATAGCTGCCCACAAAACCTCACATCCGTCCTACTGTACTTTCATTAACATTATTGTAATATGTATTGGTCAATTTTCTCATCCCCCTGGTAACAGCACCCTTGAGGTATGTGATATACTTTGTGTTACCAGTACCACTAACCTTTATCTTTACTTCCCCCCCTGCTCTGTTTACCACAGTAATCAGTTATTTGTATGTTTTTACTAAGATCATGCTAAAAGCAGAGACACCATTCATATTATTGCCTTTACTATGCTTTTTCTATTAGACCTACATAAAAATTAGGTCTCTACTATATATAATTTGTGACACTAATCATCCAGCACAAGTGTGTTTTTAACTTCTCACTAATAGAGTGCTGCCACTGGTTTCAGCCAGCTCCTGCCTGTGACTGCTGTCTGGTCCCTGCAGTTCTCTTAAAGAGAGGGTGGGAGTAAACAGCAGTTCAGCTACTCTAAAGACACGTAAAACCACAGAAATAAAGATAGGTCTGTAATTATCTGTAACTGGAAATATTTTTTAACCAATTTTGTATACATTTATTTCTACCAAAGAGGGCAGCAAAAGCCATTAAGATATATACTGTTCCTTAATGTATCTATCAAGTGGCTAATTGAAATAATTTACCTAAATAGACTGCATGATATATTCAGGAAAAAAAAAAAAAAGAAGAGGGGGCATCCTGTGACTGTCTTAAATCTAAATGTAAGTTCCACTCGCATGAAAAATAAAGAGAATCATCAAAACTTTTGCACCTGAGTGTTTGAAATCTTGTTTTAAACAAGGCCTCTTGTATTCCTGTAACACCAAGGTCTGTGAGAAGTCGTTTCATCCTTGCTCAACTTAATTCTGGTGCAATATTGGTTGTGAGAGAGAAGCTGCATGGATGTGATGCTTGTGGGGATCCTACTGGGAAATATTTGAGTTGCCATTATATCCTGGCCATTCTGGTATGGCTGTTTTTTTAATGAGGTTGTAAATATACATCTGTAGCAAGATATTCTGGCACTTGCCGCAATCCCTTCTCTTCCCTTTGCCCTGTACTTCCTTTAGGTCTTATCCCCACATGTGGGTCTGAAGAGCTGTGTGATTAACTATAGTGTGCTCTGTATCCTACTTTTCCTCCCTATGTACAAGAAGACTTTTGCATGTTTCCTGCTTTTTCCTGCCTCAAGTTGAGTAGCATAACCAGGATCTTGCCTATAGGATATGCTCATACAAGAACTAGCTTGAAAGGATTTGCATTATAATTTCTGTACTATGTGCACAGTTCTCAAATACAAAAATTCAAGTGACTTGAGAGCCTGACAAGTTACATAGTCCTATCACCTTTTAATGTCTTCGGTCTAATTGTTCAAATATTCTCATGTCACTGTCATGTGACCTGTTTAGAGGCATTTAACATCTTGGAGAATTCAGTGTAAAATTGAAAGACAGAAGGTACTTTGCTAAGAGCTTATGGCTGTGGTTTTAGTCTCAAAAGTTCTTTTACTCCTATAGGTTTTCCTATAGATGGGCTTCTGTAGGTTTCAAATATGTAGACAAAGTCATCTTCTGTTTTTGTAAAGTTCTCCAGAGTTTTATTTGGTTTGGCTCAATGCAAGAACGCAAAATAAAATATTCCAGCATGCTAGTTCTAGTTTTTTTCTATCATAAACTAATTGCCTAGGCAATATGGTTTGATACTTATTCTGACATTTATTCAAGTTTTTTTTAAATGAAGTACAGTTCTTATTTAACAGTTTGATTTCCTAATCTATTTCTTTGTAAACAGAATGAGCAGTTGGAAACAGGATTATTTGGGCAGTTTTGGGAGACTTTAGCAGCAATTTAACTCTATTGATTTATCCTGTGGTATTGTTATGCATCAACTATAGGATATAAGATTAAAGAACATGCAGCAGCTAGAGGAGAATGTACAGTTCAAATCTTAAAGCTCTAAGCCTTAAAAACCTTTGGTAGTATTCAAAACAGTAGTATTTCATAAGTTGGCTAGTGATATTTTTCTGTGTAGAAGTTGAGACTTTTTGCTCGTCTCATGAGTTCAAAATATTTTTATGAACCTGGACATAGGAAAGTGCGGTAGTTGTTTGTTCTAATGAGTCAAGCAGATTTAGAACAGCATATGGTCTGTTGCCTGAAGTATGAGGTCTTGCAGTGGTGAGGGAATTTTAAAATAATCTCGTTTGTTACCTAATGTGCAAAATAAACAGAAAGCAAATGTGTAGTGAGTATAAAGAGGTAGTGACAAATGTAAAATATTGCCTAATCTGAGGTGTGGGATTTTGAGACAGAAAGGCAGACTGTCTCATGAAGGAGTATTTGTTTCACCATAGGGAAAATATTGTGACATGTTCAGTGTCCTGTGTACTTCTGTGACTGGTGGTTCATGCTTACACTTCATTTATCGCTAAAAGGGCATGCAAAATGTTAGCAAAGCAGATCACAAATAAGATCAGCGGTACCTTCAAAGTTACATTTTGTAGTGCCTTGATAGCAAACAGTCTTAAGAATAGCAGGATATAAGGGGAAATATGAGCTGTCCCAGAGCATTGGGCTTAAATTCTCGTTTTCCTCTGCTTCATTTATTCCCAAGGCAATACCAGCAGTAGAGCATACACATAAAATAATGTAGATGACTAATGACATGACTAATCTGTGTTCCTTCCGGATTTTAAGGAAGGGCAAATGGTATGTTAATGAGTGTCTGGGTGACTCCTAGGTGGGATTGTAAATGTTTGAGATGGGAGAACAACAGAGACAGTTGACATATTGGCATACGCTCTGTCTTGATGTTTTCAGTAGACTGGGCTTGTGCATGTATGGATCTTCCTACCTGAATTGAAAAGTTGTCACGTACAGTTCAGTTGTATTAAGGTGTGCCAAATTTGAACATACACTTAAGGATAGCACTGGGCAGAAATTAAACAGGCTTTTGCAGTGAAGAGTACAGCATTTGCTAATCCATTTTTAGCTTCTTGAGAGTTCTGTTACCACAATTTTAATCATTGTTTCCTTGGGAGATTCTTTTGATATCTATACTGAAAACAAATACATTAATGAAATTGCTGCCTTGGATATCATGTGTTTAGAATGCCTCCATTTTATCATTGAAACATTAGTTCCAAAATGTGCAATTTCAATAGATTGTTCAATATTTTTTCAGGGCGCAGTTGCCAAGTTTTCCAAGTATGCTTTGTTAGCGTAACATGCCCTTTAGCACTCTGTGTTGCCATGTTACCTACAGGACCCGTGGGATGCTGTCAGCATGTTACACAGCCACATTTCCATTAAATTAATAAAATGAATAGGTACTGCTGACTGCTAAATATCGACCATGTCTGCTCCAGCATGAAATTAGAGCAGCACATGCAAACATACTTTTGCTGGTACAGAGGTTAGAAACCTAAGGCTATGGCTTTTTCTTTCTTTTTGAACCTGTTTGAATTAAATCTTTTTCTCTAACCAGATTTGAATGTGAAGAGTGATTTGTTATTCCTGCAACATTTTCTAGTCTGTGATTGAGGCTAGTGAGCCAGGCTTAGTTCATGGAAATCTGGCCTGAGTTCTGTGGCAGTAGTCTGCCAAAATCTTTACATCTGTATAGCATTTTTAATAACCCAGTTATTTGAAACTATAGCATATATATGTGTACATACACACATGCACGCATTACCATGCTTGAAGCAAAGTATGCTAGCTTTATATACATTGAGAGGCTGCAGTCTGTGTACCCTAGAGGGTGCTGCTGTTCTGACTGATGAACAAACTTTGTCCAGTTGTAGTAAATAGGCACTATAATTCCTTCGGGGCGGTGTTCTTGCTAATATAAACAGTAATAAGTTCACAGTGCAGAAGTGCCTAGAAATCAAGATTGACATTGAAAATTCTATTCACATGATGACCTTTTATATGGAAGTCAGACAAAGTGTTGGGCTAAATTAGCAATACCTTTTATATGGAAGTCAGACAAAGTGTTGGGCTAAATTAGCAAGAAGTGCAAATTGAAGCTTAAATTGCAAAGGCTAAAATTTGCGAAATTTGTAAATCTATGTAAATAGTGGTCCTGCATCCACCAATGCCTTGCTGGACTGAACTCCATATGTGCACTAGGTGTGCACATATGTGCACTAGACTAGATTTTGACTTTATTAAAAGCTGTTGTAGATTAACTCTGTATTGCTATGTTAGTTAAGTATATAAAGTAATGAATTAAAACTATTGCGTGTTAGCAGGTGATTTGTTGCCAGTGGAAAGCAGTAGCTGTGTCATTGCTTTGTGTATTTACATCCTCTGTTTCATGGTATAAGAACACACTGTGCAAATGTATATGGCTCCTATGTGATTTTTGTGTGTTGAGGGAAATTTTGAGTTTTTTAACTTATTCAAAGCAATTTTAGTCTTTACTGCTTCATTCCTTGTCCTTGCCAAAGTTAAATAAGTAACATGAGTTCATATTTGGCTGTATCTATGGCAACTGTATTTTGTGCAGTTGTTTACTTTTAAATGTGCAAGGTTTTTATCTGGGAAATGAAATAAGAAATAAAAAAAATGAATATTGTATTTTGAAAAGACTATTGTAAGAAGAGTTCATGCTAACTGCTCCACTAGGGGGTGCTGATGTTGGAGCTGTCCATTTGGCACTGGAAAGCTACTTTTTACCCAGTGGATTTCATGTGAATACTGGTACCACTTTCTCTCCTGCTCTTCCTCAAGTATAAGTCAAGACATCAAAAGCAATGACAGATTTTACTTAACTGGGACATGCTTGCCATGCCAACCTTCTTCACGCTGACAACCAGCCTTACACTGCTCTCTAATGCCCTGCCCAAACATCCTGGCATTGGAAGTGCTGCTCTCTTTCTATGGAGATGCACTGGAAGCTGCAGCGTGGGTATCCCAGGCTCTGTCCTGATCGTCATAAATATAGTTTGAAATTCCTGTTGGGCCTTAAGTAAAATTTATGAATGAGCAGCACTGATCATTTTGCTCCTCATCTTCTTTCAGTAAAATAATGTAATATAAATATGAAATAAACATCTTGGATAGGTTTGTATATTTCTCCTATTGCAAATAGGAAATAATTTAAGCAGGACATGACTATATTGCCTAGGTACTTTATGTAAAATGTGAAGTAGGTTCTGTTTTACTTTCTCACATTCTGTTTTGAAATTAGAGAGTTGCAATTTTTGACTAAGTAATGTTTTGAGAAATCCCTGTAAATTCTTGTAGTTTGGGGCTCTGCATTTAGGGAGTATATGTTATCGAAAATTATACATTTTTTTAAAAGATGGGAGATTAATGTCACTTTGAAATTAGGTCTCTTAAATTTTTAGTTTTCATGTTTAACATTTGTTTTCAAGCTCCAGATGGCATAATTTCAGTACTTAGTGTTTATTTTGAAAGCTGAAGTCATTTGTTGAAATTTGAAGCATGCCAGAGTTTAGCTGTTTAGAAGTTGCATCATCCAAACAATGTTTAAATAGAAGTAGTACATTTAAAGGGATAATGTTTCACCTTAATGTTTTGAGCATCCTCCAATATGTGGACTTAACTGTCCATGCTCCAGTGGACTTAACTCTAAAGAACAGCAGTGTCTCTCTAGCTCTTTGTGACTTCCTAGTTCTATTTCCTCCTGTGAAGAAATGCTCAATTGTGTTTATTTGTTAGGGTAAGCACTGTGGGGACCTTAGTCTCTAGATACGTTCAAGTTACCATTCATCATACAAGAAACTCAACTTACTACCCTAAGCTTTTTCTTTTGTATCTGAGAGTCAGTTGTAACCTTTCTGAATTATGAAACCTATGCTTTTCCTTTAAATGAAATTTACTTTACATGATGTCCAGTAGTATATTTATCCCAGCTGTTGTTGCATCAGAAAAAAATCTACGAATTCATCATGTTCTCAGGAAAATTCAACAGTCGTATAGTGGTTAAACACATTGGCTGGCACCAGAATTAAGGTTTTAAATATTTTTTCAGAAAGACAAATCTTAATTTTACAAAGAAAGTTTAAACCCTTTGCTGTTACGAATTTGCTATTTTTCTACTGAGCCAGAGGTCTTATCTTTTGAAACTAAGCTTTCCCGTCTTATCTGTGGCCCCTGTAGACTCTTCCCTGAATAATGAGATGTTCTTGGCTTTCCTGCACCTACTAGCATGGTCTAGCTAATGTTCCAACATAAATAGCATTGTAAAATTCAAATTTTGAACAGGCATCTTCAGTTTTCAAGAGAGAGTTTGCATAATCTCCATATGTAATTTCAGAACAAATTCAGAAGAACTAAGTGATCAATAATATTTAAGTTAGAATTGTAATACAGTATATTTCACTTCTTACATTACAGGAAAAAATGTTTAATCATATTATCATGAGTATGAGTCTGCTGTAGTAAAACTGATTTCCAACTCTTTCATCTGTATTTGTCAAAAGACGTTACAATTTTCATTTAAGTCCAAAGCAGACATAGAACGGATTCCTAAGACAAATTCTATAGGCCTGTGAGAATGGTTCTTGAATTGCTGTTTCATCACAGCAATCACAATACATGATATAGTTCATAAATACTTATTCCAGTTAAGTTGTTTTAAGATTTAGCCTAGAAAAAGCAAATTGATTAATAAAGTATAGGGCTATGTGGTGTCAAAAGATATATTGGCCTTTTCAGAGATAAAATGGGGACTATATTTGGATTTTGACAGATTGACAATACCTTAATTTTAAATCAAGCACTCACAAATTTGGTGATTGCAGCCTGTAGCACCTCTGTATGTGTAGAGTCATCTAGTATACTTTTATTTATTTATTTAGTTTTTAACCTCCTGACGTAGATGGGTGCACAGGAAGCTTTATTCTGGTTACTGATTAGATATACATATCCTTGATTTTCTCTCTACCTTTTTTCCTTCAGGGCTAAGGCTTTTCGTGGAAAGAAGGTCCATGGAGAATATGACATAAAAGTTGAACAGGTAATTAAATGACTTAGTATTAATATTATGTATAAATGCATGTGTGTGTTGAGAGAGAGAGAGAGAATCCTATATGCTTAAAAGGTTTGGTTATTGTTTTTCATTTTCATTTTAATCCTTTGAGGAGACTCCCAAAATAGTTTGTGCAACATGAAAACATGTAATATTCAAAAGATTTTAGACTATGGATTTCCTAGGCAAGTCATGAATTGCACTGCATTTTCTGTATATCCATTACTTATATTGGAATGTTTTATCTTTGGAATTTCTAAGAATGAGTGAAAATTGTCATTAACTGTGTGGATCCAGTTTCACAGAATGCTTGTTAACAGTTCAGATGGTAAGACTTAAAAGAACATGGTTAGATAAATAAAGATGAAATACAGGCTGCCTTATGTGAGTTCTCTTTTTGCAGGCAGAATTTTCAGAAATCAACTTGATAGCCCATGCTGATGGCAATTATGCAGTAGATATCCAAGTATTTCGAAATGGCACTAAAGTTGTCAGGTAAGAAAAACTAAATAGAATAACAGAAAAAAAAATAGGTGTTTATAATGTGTGGATATAAAATGTACTGAATGATTTCTCTTTAGTTGTGTTATTGTATTGTACATGTGATTTTGGCTGATGCGGTGCACCTCAGTCACTGGCATAAAAGGGAAAAAAAGGAAGTATCTCAGTGCAATAAGTTCTATTTGTGGGAATATTTGGACAATTTTATCATTGGAGAAGATATATCTGATTAAAATGTGAATGAGACCTGGTAATAAAGATTACATGGTTGGGAGTCATGGCTTGCTGATTCTGACCTCATCTTTGCTTCAAAGCTGTGGCAGACTTGGTGATTTTTCTCCATGCCAGATCTTTCTAGATGAGGAATATCTGAAATAAGTATTTTCTAATGAAAGAGGCCGAGTGATACTGTTTGCCACTGTGTAGTTACTACAATCTGCTATCTGATTAAAAGTTTTCAATTTAAAAGCTTGAGATTCCCCAGTGGGTTATTTTATCTAAATAAGGATTATTCCAACTGAAGGTAGGGTAATTTTTACCATTTTTTTCAGCAAGGACATGAACAACCCTATAAATGTAAGGGAAGAAAACAGAAGTACATCTGGGCAAAGTAAAAGCTTAAGTAAGTATTAGAAAGAATATTTCAGGTAGTCCTATGCTTTATTCAGATGATGGGAATTGTTTCTGTTTTTATTTTTTTATTTTTTTAGTGCAGTTAAGTATAGCTTAAATGCAGTGCTTTTTTAGCTGAATAATTGCATTCAGAGAGGTGAATGGAGCCACTAACAGTGACCTGGTGTTTTACTGCTTATGTTTGTCTTGTCTAGGCAAGAGTAAAGGTTCTGGGAGCTAAAGAACAGAACAGTTCATGACTTTGCTCAAATCTTTTCAAATAACAGATTTTAAGATTTCTTTGGTATATGTGAAAGATCAGGAAGAAAAATATTGAAAAATATTACGCTTTAAAATTCACAAGTGTTTCATCTCGTGTTCTAAAAAAAGCTGTGTCTTAATACAGCAGCCAAGTCCATGTGAGTATTTACTTAGTAGAGTAAGAGATTCTATTTTTTTTCAACATATAAAGTTTTAGATTTAGCAAATTTGATCACTGCTCATTTACTAGCTTTGCTGTAGAGAATTTTCCAAGCAAAAATATTTCTGCCAAGTTAGCTCTCATCAAATGTTTTGGTGCTGGAAACCTCAAGAAAACAACTTCTAAAAGAACATATTTTTGCCATTTATGAAAAAAAAATGTTAAAGCTGCTGTTCATATCAAGAAACAGACAAGTCTGATCTCACCAAAAAACAAGTCTAATAGCATAAAATCTTTGGTAACCTACTATTTTCATTTTTATGAATAATATAAATATATTTAACCAAATAGAACTACCTGAAATTTAACGATTTCACTCGTATCTGTGTGAAATACCTGCATATGCATGCTGTCTGGTTTGAGAAGGATATGCAGCTGTGAGGGGACAGCAGTCCACCGTTTTAAGTATCTTATCTGAATATCTAGAACAGTTTTGAAAAGTAAAAGTATTTTTCAAAAATGTCCTGTGTCTTCAGATAAGTGCTAATCTTTATTTTGCTTTGAGCCTAGTCAGTCAGTTTGTGAAGCTTATTGCCTGAAGCTTGGAATGTGATTCTTGTGTCACTAAGGGAAGCAGAGCTACTGAAGGACATAACTAACATGTTCAGTTGGTAAGCAACTTCTTTTAAAAGCCAGTGTGAAATATGGTTAAGGCAATAGGATGTATGGCATGCTCTGTTCTTTCTTCCTCTTTTAACTGCCAAGAGAGACTGGAGGAGCTTTTGGTCCTACTGGTACCAAAATTCATATTGACTCTGGACTGATCATATTACTAATAAGACTTACATAACAGAATATTGAGCTAAAGATGCTTGTGTTGTATTAATATGGGGCCTAAAGTGACCGTGTACTGTAGATGTTTGAGCAATATAATTGTCAACACATTTGTATGCATTTACATGACACGGTTGTGCTATCTTTAGTTTGGAAAAAATGTTATAATAGGTCAAATATTTGTTTCTTTTTTGTGTGTGTGTGAATTCAAGTCAGACCATGGAAAGTGAAATCTCTTGTTACAAAACATGTAGCTTTTGGATGCTTTAAATTTTAAGCCAGCATTACTTTTTTTTTTTTTTCTCGTGTATTCCTATGTATATACAATCACTTTCTCCTGGAGTAATTTCAGGACTAAAACTCACATGATCAATTATGTAAAGACATTACATTCCTTTGAGGAATTTTTGCAGAGCAGAATGTGTGTGTGTATGTGTATTTTTTAAAGGAATGTTCCCTTTTTCCCAGTTGGTTTATTAAATATACTTTCTAAATGATACTTCCTGTCCATTTCCTTTATTTAAGAACACAGTGCCATGTTTGAGATTATCTGAAATCCCCTTAGAACTATTTTAAGACAGAAGTGAAGTCTCCTTGTTTTACTGAGGGGTCTGCTATTTTGTGCAAGTTGTCCTTAGTTCCTTAACTATTATACTCATGCTGTATCAGTAAATTAAATTTCCTTGTTTCACACTCCTGGCTCTCCCCTATGAAACCTATATCTCAAATTCTCAGAATTATACTGCAAATCTTTTTGAGAACATCATCCAGTCTACAGTGGCATTTAATGAGTACTGACTACAAATTTTATCATGTTGCTTATGCCAAATTATGTATTACACTTGAAAAACATCTGATACTCTTTGACTACTGCATCCAGACTGGAAACTTCAAAACTGTGTAAGAAAGATGAATGAGTCTTCATCGTTTTGTTCTTGTCTTGGAGAGATTTCTAAATGATTTATGGTCTTTGAAATTCTTCACTCCAGTATACAGCTCATTTATTAACAGCATGAAAATAATGTATACTAATTTATTACACTGATTTAATTTACTCTTCACTTTCAGGAGATTGATGGCTTCAGGCTATCAATACAATATACAAAATATCAATACAGAGGAGAATCTTTGACCTGCCCCTGTATTGTGGATTCTGTTCCATTGCCCCACTCTTCTGTTTCCCATAATCATCTTCAGTAACTGTCAAATTTTTAAGTATGAAGAACATGGAGCCAGATGGTTCTCAAAGGTGCACAGTGGAAGAAACTTTTTTAAAAGCCAGACCTTTGCACTTGCTTAAGTTCAGGGAAATTTGCCTGCTTCTTTTCTTTTTTTTTTTTTTTTAACTGTTGTTGTTGGGGGACTGGTGTACATAACAATAAACTAAGAACATACATAGAATTTATATTTAATTATTTTTTAGTGGGAAAACAAAATGAAAAGCTATGATAATTTGCCTGCCATCTTACTGGAGACATTATTTACTATATGCTGATTAAGAAACAATAATGGAGAGTTTTTTTCATAAAATTCTTAATAGTTTTTTCTGTCTTTGAGCATTTACTTTTGTTTTGAGTATTCTTTAAGTGTTAGTCATCTTGTCCCTTTAAGATTTTACATTGAAAGAACAATAATTTGATCACTGATTAATAGCAGAATATCTTTCTCTTCCTAGATCATTCAGGCCCGATTTTGTCCTTATTCGGCAACATTCTTTCAGTATGGCAGAAAATGAAGATTTCCGCAACTTGATCATTGGAATGCAGTATGCAGGCATCCCCAGTGTCAACTCCCTGGAATCAATCTATAACTTCTGTGACAAACCCTGGGTGGTAAGTGCCATACTGACAAGATCTCGTGGTACAAAAAAATGTGGATGTCTTTTTTTTTTTTTTTTGGGCTTGTTTTAGTTGCCTGTGGTGAATGTTAAGTGACAAACTACAAAGTCAGTTAACAGGACAGTGAAGCAGTAGAAAGGAAATAAAAGCAAAACTAATGCATTTCAGTCATTTGTTGAAAGAACCTCTTTAGGCATACTGGGGATAGAAAAATACGTAGTAAAAGTCAATGAAAGAAAAAAGGACAAAAGTAATGGAAAGCCTATCTGCTGCTAACATCCGTCCTCAAGTGAGAAAAGTATATTCACAATTTGTCTGGGAAAAGCAAGCTGAGAATATTTTTCATATTTGTGGTTTTGAAAATAATTTGAATAGACCTTTAGCCAATGTTTTTCTCATGCCCATGATTTTTTTGGGCTATGCTTTAGCAAGGAAATATGAAGCTATTACTTTCCTCATTTGAAAGCACTTTTCATAATGGGTAGGAGTTGATCTGTTTTCTGCTACACCTAGAGTAATAAAATTGAAGGATCACTGATACTTGACTAGTACGTAGTTCTAGTGTAGAAGCCAGTTCAGTTTTTCTTTATTTTCTGTAACGATGCAGATAGAATTCAATGATCTTTTCAGTGTGCAGGAAGGAAGGGGTATGGTCTAGAGAATTATATACTAGTAGCAGTGACTTAGTGTTGAAAAAGATGATCATAGGTGGTACAATCATTGTCTAAGAGATATATTAAGATACCCTACTACAAATGAAGCTTTCAAGAATACCACTGATTATAGTTAGTAATTCCTCTGGATTTTACAGAAGAAAGTAATACTCCACAGTATTTTTCACACTGAATGGAAATTTTAGTATTTTTATTGCTTTAATGATGTTTATTTTTTTTCAAACTTGCTTTGAAAATCCCTAAAAGAACAATCACTAGATTTTAAAATATATTCTTGCAGCTAATTGTATCCTATTTTTATGTTGTGATAAACTATTTCAGGGAATTAATAATTGGCAATGTATTTAATTTTTAAAGTACATATTGTACATTCCTGAATCCATTGCTTTAATACATCACTTATTTTCAATGCCATGTGGCATTTCTTAATGTTATGCAATAAAGTTGGGCAGTGAAGCAGTAGAATTTATATGCAATAATGTTGCAATAAAAAGTAAATGAATAATTCCTCCTTGTAATATTTTGGTAATTTTAACCTCACTGCTCTTCCTCTTTCAAACCAATTAAAGAAAAAAAACCTTTTTTACAGCTCTTATTGTGCATAAGTCTGATTCTTCAGTGATATCTGAGACTTACAGAAATCTGTGTTAAAATAATTGTAAGATGCTGTGCAAAAGCAAATATAACGTTGTGTGTGTTAAACACCATTTAAAAATAGAGAATTTCGTAATTATCTCAGTATATTTTTAAGGTGTGATATAGGCAGTTATGTGTGTGTCTTGAATGATCATGTCTGATTTTCCTTTGTGCAAAAATTTCCTTTTGGAGTGAAGTTTCCATAATTTGACTAAAAGGTTTTTTTTTTTTTTTTTTTTTCTTTCCTCCATATGGAAGTGAATGATTTCTTTTTTCTTTGAGAATATTTTACCTTGCCATTTTGTGCATATGACAACTAGAATATGTTTTGGTTTGAAACACTTGGATTTTGTAGTCTTGGCAAGTAATAGTATCTTTCACATCTCTCATTTTTGTCATCTTTCCCAATAGATGGCAGTTTATATCTTTTGTAAGACTCAAAATTAAAAAAAAAATGAGGAGGGAGAGGGGGACCAAAAAATGTCCCAACTGCATACCTGAGGGTAGGAGGTTAAATTATTTGAAATAACAACATATCTGTTTTCCTTGAATAAGTGTTAAGTGAGAAATTCCATTCATATAATGGAATTATTTAGAATATTTCCAGTAGCAGTGAAGGAGGAGTAATTGGAAAATGTATTGACCATGATAGCACCTGCAAGAAGGAGAAAAATACCATGCTTATGATTAAAGCTAGGAATGTAATACAGAAATTTTCTGTGGATTGGGTTGATTCAAGTTCCATGTATATCCTTGCTGATTAAGATTTATGTGAAATTTGCAGGCTAAGTGCCTTTGTTAAGTAGACACCACTCTTGATAATTTTCTCAGCCACAAATACTGATGATACTGGTGTCCAGCCTTGTGAAATAACACAGTATATTAGCTGTTCAACCATATTGCATATGGCAGTTCACCAGCAAGTAGAATTATACCATGAGATGGAATTAACTTATGAGGTTACTAAACACTTCTGTAGCTGAGTTATCAGGGACAGTAAGGTTCAATGTCCATAGCTACTAGGGATAGAGCACTTTATTTCTGGTAAGCATTAACTATCTCACACTAATTACATGCATTATAGTAGCTGGATTGCTGCTTCTGGGTTCAGATAGCATTTTAAAAGTGCAAACACTGTAGAATTGCAGCAGTTTCCAGCAGTCCAACTTTATATGTTCAAAGAGAAGGAAAATCCTCATAAAATCTGATTCTGTGGTTGCTAGTTAGTGCTTTACTAAGAAGAAGGAAAAACGTAGTATTTGTGTCTGGTTGCAAATCTGTTCTTTTGTTTGGAAAGAAGACAGGCTTCTGTTTATCTGCAGAGCAACCAGAGGGCGAACTCTCTGCATGTGCTATTTGTCCAGTGTGTCAGTGTGCCTGATCTGAGAAGAGCTTTCTTGAGCATAAAAACTGCAGCTTAATTAGCTGTCAGCAAGGGGAGAATCTGGCTTCTTTACTCAGTCTGCCAGTTAAAGCAAAACATGTTGATGGATTTGTAGTGCGAGAGCTGAAAGTAAATTCCTAAAACTGTCAGAATGAAGGTGAAAATGTTTTGAACTTCTTGGTGTTGTACCAGTATTTAGAGATATTTTGACTTTAGCCTACTCTTGCAATAAAAAGGGACAGAATGCATTGAACATTACTTGCATTTACAAGCCATGTTGCTTTTATCAGCATTTGCTGCTGCTATGAGGCTAACTTAATACAAAAGACTGATTTTTCTGTACATTCTTGACTTTTTGTGGTAGGTTGTTGTTAGTCTGCCTGGCTCTTCTCTCTGCTAAAGAGCAGCTGTAGGAGCTCTCAATATCCATTCCAGACCCCCATGGCACTGAACAGTTCTTGTGGCAGAAAATCAAAATGGACTTTTAACAACCCCTTAACTTCTACTGAAAGAAATTATATCTTAAATAAGGGTAAAGCTGTGGTTTATATGCTCTGTATCAGCTCCTGTTCCTGGTATAGTATTGAAATTCAAGAATCATACTTTTTTGTTCACCAAGTCAAATATCCATAAAAGATGCAAATTAATCTTTTATTCCTGTGCAATCTTTAATTTAAAAAGCAAACCTGTGATATATTCCTCAAGAAAACACCTAGAAGATGAATTTTACCAGTCAGGTACTAGATGGAGATTATATCTATTTTGTTTATGTATAACTATGGTCACCCAGCTATCTAGAGAATCTGGGACCTGGAATTCCTTTCCTAAAGAGAAAAGAGTGATCTGTTCTGGAAACAGGCTTCATTTGTGCTGGCTTACCCTCCGAAACCCCAAACCTTCCTCCCTCTTCCCTCACCAAGTACACTTCTCCCACATTATCCAAAACTGGATAGTGCTACTGTTGTCATCTAATTTTCTTGGTGTCATTCATTTAAGTTTAGTTTCTATCCTGAATGGCAGTTTGCAGAATGCAAAGAGTAGTTGCCTTTTTTCTTTTAAGTCTAGTAACTAGCATGTCTGTTCTGTGAAGTATATTCTTCTTCAAGCTTTTAATGCAGTTTAAAATGCTGTAGTTTGTTTACCTTGGATGCTGGCCACTTCAAGAGCTTCTCTGTCTTTCTTTGTGAGTGAATAATTGGAATCCAGTAGAGCACCTGGAAACTACTAGCCCATGAATTTGAGTGTCTTGTGTGTGCACATAATTGCATGTACATTTTAAGGGGGTGGGGTGAGAGGGGGAGTAATTAACTACAGATTTAGGCAACTTTAAAATGACTTTCTCTTAAGACTTAGAAATAAAATGTTATTTCAATAATTGAAAGAAACTTCATATAGAGACATCTCTGCATCTGCACAAATTTTCATTAATTCCAAGATTTGTTAGGAATTAATATGGGAGAGCTATATCTGCAAAAGTAGTTTGTGTAACAGGGTAGGTTTCCTCCTACTTTTTTATAAAGTTCCATTGAATTTGATATTATTATAAAAATTTATTCTTTGAATGGGGGAATCTCAATATCTTAAAGAAAAAAAAACCCTTTATTTAGTAAACCTCTACCCTTTAAAGAAGTGCTTAAGCAAATGTTCAAGTGCTATTAAAATAAACAGGTGAACAAATGTTTCCTTGAACAGGACACTGAACTGGATGTTCCTGTAAGAGTGGAGTGAACTGCACATTCTCATTGCTTTTGAGTGACTCAATCAGGAATGATTCAGTTCCATAAAATTTTGTTTCCCTCTGTAAATTTTCATTTTAAAATAAAACATTCTTGAAGGTGTCTTGGTTTATGTCTCATGATACTAATTTTTGGTTTTGTAGCAAATGTCTAGATCTATTTCTACACTCCATACTCATTAATACTATTTTTTTCTTCTTTTGAATCTGCCCATTGTATTTATACCTCACTTTCCTCACTGTTTACACATTTGCTTTTTCATTAGCCCAGGTCCTTCTCATTGCCAGATGTCTTGCTACTCAAATTTGCAAGCCAAGATGAAATGTTTTTCTGTTTCTGATAAAAATAAATTAAAAATTAAAAAGATCCCCCTCATAATTTGGAAGCAAAAATTTTGCAGTTATTCCAAAGGAGTGTGATTTTTATTTAAGGCTTTTGTTCTTTAGAGATTCTTAATGATTTATGTGCCTTGTCAGTCTAATTCTGATATTAAAATATGCTGGTAGTAACTTGCAGCAATGCTTAGCAAGTAGTGAAATGTGCCTCGCAGAGAAGTAGCTCATTTTCAACAGAAGAGGTGCTGAAACCCAAGAAACCAGACACTCTTTGGGCAGTGCTCGGCACTTTAGGCCAGAGGCAGCCACGTGGATTGCAGGAGATGCCATGCAGTGCCATCAGGCTTAGTATCTTCATTAAGAGCTGTAAAGTGGTAGGCCAAGTGATGAAGAGGGAGCTGGAAAGATGAGGAACTGTCAGCTGCAGTCAAGGTTGGAACCAAGGGAAAAGTGTTTTTAGTCCCAGACTGATGGGTCAAACAGCAAGACTTGAATAAAATTCTAGTGGAGGAGACCAGCCCAGTGAGACCCGGGATGTTACCACTTTCTCATATGAGCCAGGACTGCAGAAGGGTTGGAAGACTCCTTAACAGTGTTATAAAACTAGCATTTGAATTATGATGCAGGCTCCATATAACTTATTTCTCCATTCGTCATTACATTGTGTTGTCTTCAGTTTTGCATGTTAATAATGGAAAACTACTGGAGGGGCACCAAGCTCTTTGTCAGTTTTCCTCATTTGTGTATTCCATTAATGGGCTCAAGTTGAATTTGTAGGCAGTGTTTCGGTGTTAGGTTGCTGTGCCCAACCTTCAGTTAACTTCAAAAGCTTGAATATGTTCATTAAGTTGTTTGTTGGATGCTGCTGGCAGAAACAAATGTGTAAGTTAGAACACTGAGTCTTAGGTATCAAATAGCAAATTGAATGTGTATGTACACCCAGTCTTCTGGAAAGTATTTAATGTTTACTGAGGTATAACAGGAGAACTGTATGTCAATCATCATAAAGAGCAAATATGCAGAGCATAAAATGAGTGACACATATACTTATCAGATACTAGTAATTAAAACTACCAGCCAAACACAGAAATTCAAAATAAGGTGTGCTGAAAAATGCTGCTTAAAATAAGTTCTTTCCCACAGAATATATATGTCAGACTCCCAACCTCTTCGTCATCAACTACTTGATAATTTCTTTTCCCCTAAAGAATCTAATGTCACTGTCTCTTAATTTCCTGTAGTAGATAATATAAACCATTCTATAACAAATGTAAAAGTCTTGGTAAGAGACACATTTATTTATGGGAACAGAAGTGAACTGCAGTTGCATTCATTCATTGTCTTGGCATGCCCACAGCTCAGCACAGGTAAAGGTAGGTTGAATGTCATTTAAATGTACATTTGCTTACGATAGAGGGACTCGAAGCATTCTGTCTCATACAAATTTTTTCTCTTACGCTAGTGTTAAGACAGTGTCAGCTCATCTTTGTAGACCCCAATTTTGTTTTCATTTGAGTTGTTGCCATACAGGATTAGGTAGTTAGCTGGAGTTCTGCTGTCAGTAGGAGCAAGCCTTAAGTTTTAAAAAGCACTGACAGTAAATTGCCGAAAGAAAAGAAAATCTCTGATAGAAAAGCTCAGGAGTTCTTTCCTTGTGGGGAACAACTGTGCAGGCAAATGCGAAGTAGTTTATTGCATGAAAATTTTAATCTGCATACCAGAAAAGTTTCCGCTGGAAGGAGCGGTGATGATAACTATCATCAGTCTGGCAAGACTAGAAGATTGCAGGTACTAAAGGTAAAACAAAAGCTGCATCTGGAATATGTCAATTAAAATCTAGTGGTTTTAAAAGGAAACCTTTGGACAGCTTTTGTGCCTCTCTGAGCATTTCAGAGATCACTTGCCTAATTAAGTGCATTTTAACTTGTCTAAAATGATAAACATTTTCTTTATTCAAATTTTTTTGAAAGGAGGAAGTGATTTTTTTTGTAGCTGTTAGTTACTTGATTATGGTACAATATATGCAGTCAAATTTATAATGGCCTATTCTCAGTGTAATGAAATCCTGTAAAACTTTCATATGCAATCAGAGACTAAGTCTCTTTGTGACAGGTGTTTCTTATCTGTATCATACTTCAGAGAGTAGAAAAAGCACAAGTGGCTCTGTTGTCTTTTTATGGAGGCATCATCTCTAAGACAAGATGAAAGCATTTCATCCCCAAGATGTTAGAAAAGTTGTATATGTTTACAGAAGATGTTACAAAATCCAAAAATTTTGAAAAAAAAAAAAAATCCTTGAATATACTTATGTGAGGATCACCATGTTAGAGTTGAGAAGGAAAAAGGCGTGAAATTTTAAAAATGAAGTGTAAATTCAGCTAGCTAAAAGAAGAACTAAAGACTTCCGTCTGCATTCTTGTTCTTTCCTATCTAAGAAGTTGAACAGACTCTTACTGAAATGTTAAGCTGTATAAGGTTGTTTTGCTTGATAACTGTTTAAAATCACCCAGAGTTTTTTGGCATCTCTGTAAAATACTTCATTGAAATGTAGCATAGCTCTGAAAGCATTCAGCATGAGAGTAAATAGTCATTTGTCATATGTAAACATCATGGTCTTTCTTGGGGAGGAATTTGATAAGCATTTCTGTGATTTAAAGTGAAATTTAAGGTCATTTTAAATAGCCCAGTAAAACAAAACCCTTTAAAAATTCTAATAAAATCAAAACACTAATTTGGTCAACTTAGCACATACTTTTTTCCTGCAGCCTAAGAAATATCAAATCAAACTCGTTAGTTGTGATCTCTAGCAGACCTTTAAAAGATGATCGGGATAAACAAACAGAAAAAGTGGCAATACAGTATTCAGTATTCAGTCTATTTGTAAGTTCTGTATAGCATCAAAACTGTTGAGATTCAACAGGATTTTCTGAACTAACCTTTTGCTTAAGTGTGTTAAATAGAGATGTATATATAATATATAAAAATGTATTTTATATAAAAATATATTTTTTGTTGTTGAGTTGCTCAGGAGAATATAAAAAGGTGCATTCAAGATTCTGTTTTAAATGAATCAAATGTTCATTAAAACATGAGTAAAACTATTTTCATAAACTTCCAGGAAAAATAAGGAAAAATATTCAGTATCAGTAAGAATTCAGGAATGTACAACCAGAACTGTGGTTTTGCTGTGGTGGTGCTTATTTAAATTTCTGGGGAAAATGTCTTTATAATTTATGCTAAAGTTGTTATGTGAATTTGGGTTCTTCCTTGGCGGCGGGGAAGAGGGGTGGAACTTGGCAAGAGATTCATACAGTTAGAGAGACAAAGGTCATACAGGACATATAGAGACAAGGCAGCATCCCAGCCAGGGACAAGGGATAAACAAGGCCCACCCTGAGCTATGGGAAATCAGAGTTCATTTCTGTCTGCTACTTAAGGAAATTTGAGCCTCCATTTCCTACATGGTATGTCATAGCTTAATCACTAGGTTATAGGCTGTCTTTAGAGTGATCCATTCATATTATCTCTGTCTGGTTCATGCTATTTTATTTTAAGTAAACATCCACTAGTATTAATCTGAAATATAGCTGTCTTACCCCTTAAGTAAATGTCATAATCCCTATAGCGTCACTTTCTCCCTGTCTTTTGCTTGGTTTCATATATTTTATATGAAATATTTTATTTTCATAAATTTATCAATTTATCATTTATTTAAAGTGTATTTCTAAAAGATAGACATATTTGTTTTAACATAGTTTTCCATGGTCTAAATAATTGCTTGGCAGAAATCATGTATTTAATAGATGGTATTTGGTCATGAGATTTCAAATTTGGATCTTGGATAAAGACAGAAATAAATAGTAAGATTTCAGGAATCTTATTCACAAAGCTACTTATTTTGGTAGCTGTGATAATATTTCCTTTCCTTGAGGTTTTTTTTTGTACAGTATGCTATCCAACTTGAATTTTTTGAGCTTCTGGTGAAACCTACTCATGATTAAGGCATTTTCCACTGGCTTTCAAAATTTAAATGTGTTTTACCAAACCTAAGTAAACACCACTAAACTAAACAAATTTTCTATGCCAGCTGGAAATGCAATAAAAAACCTTTATTGGTGTTTTTCCTCTAAACAGTTTTTACTCTCCCTGCACCCTAAATGGCATTAGCAGAGTAGATATTTGACCAAACTATATTGTGGACAGAGTTCTGTTGTTTTCTGCTTTTTTTCCTGTTTGTAATCAGCAAATCCCACTATTCAAACTGCTGGGCTAAGTTGTTTATGTCTCATGTTGGCATAATGACAATTAAATACATCACAGGCATGTACAAGCCAAAGCTTTGGAGTCTTGAAACAATAGTGGTCTTCTGACTGCCAAGGCTTCTTGCTCCCTAGAAACTTTATTTGCTAAGCTGTGTTTTCAAAAGTGGTTTAGTTTTTAAGCTGTTAGAGTTATTCTGTTGGCTAAACAGAACAGCCCCAAGTACATTTATAACTAGCATAAAGAATTTCATGCCTTTTGATGTTTTTCTTTAATAATTCTAAAATATATGTTTTTAAAATATTTAAATGTTTGTTGCTTTGCTTTCTGTGTTATGTTACTGCAGTCCACATTATAGGCAGAGTGGGTAGGTTTGTCTTGGTGAGGACCCAGAAGAAAAAAATTAATAGAAAGGCCAACAACTTGTAACTATTTAAATTAGCAAAGTCTTCGATTGAAGATAAGGAATGGTCATGTTGTTATGGTACAGGAGTAAAGCCTAGAAAACTTGTTCTTCTCATGCCTTATATGAAATATGGTTCATGACCACATTTCTCTATTCTTCAGTTTTGCAAAATTGCCTTAAAATTTCATCATGCCAGAAGGCTAAATTAATGTTAAGTCTGACCTCTAGATCAAAGGTGGCAGAAAGCAAAACATTTTAATAATTTTATTATCAAAAAATAAGTGTAAGATATGCAAAGTGTGAGATATCTGAAAACC
Source organism: Crypturellus undulatus (assembly GCA_013389825.1). Lineage (NCBI taxonomy): Eukaryota > Metazoa > Chordata > Aves > Tinamiformes > Tinamidae > Crypturellus > Crypturellus undulatus. The sequence goes on along the minus strand of VWPW01028642.1, from coordinate 832,864 downwards.
ACTGTTTCAATATATTTTATTTTCTATGTGTTTGAAGGATTAACTCTGCAAGAATTCTCTGTTACCCTATATAAGGGAATCGTATCATGACTGGATGATGTGTTTTGGGGGGAGGGAGAGGGAAAGCATATAGTATGTGAGTATTTGATGTTCAACTTATGTAGCACAGAAGGCAAGAAGCAAAATGGTGTGAGGTCATTTCAGTAGAATATGATTTCTTTCCTGAGGTTTTTTTGTTTTGTTTTATTTTACAGTTTGCCCAGCTGGTGTCTATCTACAAAGCTTTGGGTCCAGAGAAGTTCCCATTAATTGAGCAGACGTTCTACCCAAATCATAAGGAAATGGTATGTGCAAATATGTACTAAAACTGAATTTAGTTACTGTCCATATAAAATAGGAGCTATATACACACGTGATTCGCTTTCCATTATTTACTACCTCTGTTTTTAAAAGCTGTATTGAAAGCCTTCAGTGAGATGAAAGCACTGAAAAGCACTGTAGTTGTTAAATGGAAGGTTTTCAAATCTGAAGCTAGTCATGTAATTTCAGAATTTAAAGAGATTAAACAGTTCTAAAGACACAGAGCAATTAAGTTTTCAACTTAATCTTTTTTGATACATTTCAAGGGTTTTTCATCTTTGCAGATGATGCATAAGGCTGTATTTGTGTAGAACAGGTAACTCATCTACAGTCGCCTTGTTTGTGATCTTTGTGTACCTATGTTGGCATTGTTTAATTCCTAGTCCTTTACATACATAAAGCAGTTCTTGAAAATGACACTAATGACCTTTGCTTACCTTATTTTTTCCTAAAATAATAATATTCTGCAAATTTTAGATCTTCAGATTCCTTTGATGTTTATTTATCCTGTATTTCCTTAAGGTTTAAAAAGCAGCTGCTTCTCATCAGTTATGGATAACTTGGAAACTAAAGGTACAAAGTCAGCTAAAAAAACCTTTCTATTTATACAGGCTGCCTGTCTCATGAAAAAGCTCAAGATACTTTATAATCCTTAGTTTACAAATCTGCTTTAAGAGCAATATATGCTTTAACTCCTAGTATGTGATAATGAGACAGAGTAGTTCCTCAGCTACCTGAACAGTTTTGTTTGAGATCACTCTTGGAGTGTCTTGTTTCATATGCTGTTTGTATCAGGAATAGTGTGTTTAGGCATCACTAAAATGGAGAGATGTGTTTTCTGTCCTGTGAAAAGGTAAAGTGGGAGACTTACAGCAGTCTGTCTAATTATGCTTTGGGTGGAAGTGGGCAAGTGTATCTTATCCTGAAAGTCTGTGAAAGTGTTTTCGTGATACCAGTTCAGAGGTGTTGGTAATAAGACAGTTTCCAACTTGCAGATAAATGTGCAACTGTGATTATTTCTGTGTCTGAATATGAGCATATTAGGATCAAGTGACTCACTGGAAAACAATGTCCTATGCTACACACTTTCTTATGATTTCAAAGTAGAATTTCTTTCCTGAGTATTTCTTTCCAGAGAAGATGATTTTAGCCCTGAGAGAATTTGCTGGTCGAACAGACTAGCTCAGAGACATAAATTAATTTTAGAATATAATTCTGGTCTTGCTGCTCAGCATGTGTCACACAGTTGTGATTCAAGTGCCCCAAGTATCACTGTAATGTCGTGATAACATTAGTTAACTGTTTGTTAGGTCTTCAAGCCGTAGTTGCTCTGTCTGAGATTCTGGACAGGACCAGCATTTCATTGCCATAAAGGACATGTAAGATAACCTTTAGTGATATCAGTTGGCTAAGATTTTCTCAGAAATGGAGAAAGAGGAGTTCAATGTCTCTGATAACAAATACTGTTCTGTATTATTTTATGTATTGTGAGAGTGGCAGGATGGCTGTTCCTAGTTCTCTAACTGCTTTGAAATTAATTTACAGATTTTTCCCCTTGTTTTGCCACATGTGCTGCTTATAAAAAGAGCCAGTTACCTATTAGTATGTTTGCTAGACTGGAGTTTTGTAGAGCCAAATGGTACTGATATAGAGCAGCAGATCAAAGTATCATGCTGAACAGTTTAATATTTCCAAAATGGGAGAGATTTTTATTGATGAATTTGCCAGGAAAATGTACAGGAAAGTTTTTTTAATGCAAAACGAGTTTTATGCTCTGGGGATTAATTCATGTCACTTGGAGAAACAGAACCACATCTTATGTCTTGCAATATGTTTTTTCAAGTGTTAATAAATCTTTCTGTGTTCCTAAAAATGGCTAAGATCAAAGCTAGTTTCTCATTTTCTGCACAAAATTAATTATTCTATCTTCATGATTTTATCAGCTGTTGTTCCCTATTTTGTTGAAACAGCAGCTCTTTTTATATATTGGTAAGTAGCAGAACATAGAAACAAAGAAAATAGCCTAAAAATTTTGGCTGATAATTTAATAAATATTTCAGCTTTTAATTTTTATTCAGCATGGCCCTGTGGGAGATCCACTAGGTCAGCTGCAAACTACTATTTTAAACAACTGTTGAATTCTAGTCCAGCAGTAGACTGCAAACAAGAAAATCTCTGTATGTTTTTGTAAGTCATATTTTGCTTGCTAATAGAGTATGACTGTAAATCTGAGGACTTCCCTGCCTGTTGCCTAGGGGCATTTGTTTCTTCCACATTGATCACTAACTTCTTAACTGATAAATCTTGGTCTGGTTTGAGCTTTTTTATGGATATTATCCAATTCTCCATTAACACATTTCATGTTTTTCTGTGTCATAAACAGAAATCTAGAGTGGGTTCACCTCCATCTCAGTACTGTATTGAAATGTATGGTTTAGATATGCTGTTCACTACTTGAATGCTGGTGGGTTTTTTTAATCACTATTAACAGTTGACTATTTTGATCTGGCTTCTACAGAATTTGATGTTTCCCATTTAAAATAATTTGTGTAGTTACCCTTGTGTTCAGTTCAAGCTATATTGTATAGAGAAAAGGGAAACTGTTCAGGACAAACCATTTTTCAGTCTCTGTGAATTGAGTTTTCAAGTGAGCATGCCAGAGGTAAACTTGGGCTTCTACTTCTTTTGCTTCTTTCATGCTCTGATGATCATTTGTCCTGAGTGTTTAGACAGCAATAAAAGGTAAATAAAGATGCCATTGTTTTGTGTAAAACTGGAGCTGCCTTAATGAAACACTTGGTGAAACATACACATTCATCTCAAACTGATTAAAGCTATACAAAATGCTGTAAGGCTTTTTGAACTCACTGCTATTTGAGTCATATATATGGCCTTTCCCTTGGCAATTAATTATTATTTCACTCTATTCCTACCTTCTGTGTTCTCTGTAATGAAGAAAGTAGCTCTTCTAGTATTGTTGGACATTTTAATTAACACAACTGGAGCATTGATGAAGGTCAACAGTATCCAAGGGTTTTTTCACACTGTTTGCCTGTATGGTCTTATCGGATCTCTAATTATAAAACAAATGAGTTATTTTCAAATTAAAATCAAATCAAATAAAATCAAATGTTGCAGCAGGCCATATTTTTGTTTTGACCTTCAGTTTAGCACATGCATAATAATAGTAGACTATTACTACATGTTGTAGTAATAGTCTACTATTTGTAGTAATTGAATGCCACTACAGCAACAATTTTCACAGGAGAATAACATATACAATAACTACAGCAATGCTATAGTCTTATAGGCCTTATTCATAATCCTTATCAATGAGGAATCTCATGAAAAATAAACTCTGGGAGGGTGTGTTAAAGCTTTTCTGGCCCTTTTTATGGCTATGAGAGAAAACATCTTTTTATAATCTGTTAGAGGAAATTTAGTTATACTTATATAACCAAATATTTGTTTGGTTTATATATATATATATTTATTTACAGGAATATATTTGTTACAGGAATAAGAAATAAAACTGGTCAGCCATTAATTTTGAAGCACCTTATATCAAATATTTAAGGGTCAATCAGATATAAATGGTTTGAAACTGGTTATGACATACTTGTTTATAAATATAAAAAAAATTCTTTTTACAGAGTTCATAAGAAAAGTAACAGTTGTGTGTAAGGGCAGCTTACTGCATAAATGAAATAGAAAACAGAACTCTATTGAATTAAAAAGGCAGAAAATACCTGTTTACAGCAAAGCACTATTCCAAATGCACTGTGGCACCAAAATGGGTTTGGAAACAAATGTTGCACTGTACATGTATTGACTGTGAATTAGCTATGCGCATGGTCAGGCCTTGTCTGGTTACTGAGCTCTTACAGGCTCATCTAGGAAAAGTTTTGCTCTGACACAAGGAAGTGAGGCCTGATTTTTTTTTTTTTTTTTAAGCTTGACGGTAAATTAATCACAGGAATTCCTAGCAGTGGCAGCATTATATCTGCAATATCAGTACCTTTTTGGAAGAAATATAACCTTTTTATTCCTTTAGATGAGTAGCCAAGTCACTTAAGGTATTTTGCAAGTATGCATAATATATGCAGTGCAGTGTGTCTTAGACTGCAGGCAAGATACGTAGGATGTGCTGGAATTTATACCTAACATATTTATTCATTGAATTAATGGAGTTAAGTATGCCCATGCACTTTAAAATGTGATTATGTTCTTTGCAAGTTGAACATCCTGGTTTTTTGTTTTGTTTTGTTTTATTTTTTAAGTGCTCTATAGTAAACAGAATAAAGGCACTGTCTGTAGACTGAAAACGTCATAGTAGAGTTAGTAGGAATAAGTATTTGTATTAAAACTTTTAGTTGATCTGACCTAACCAAACAAGAACAAACTGCCCATTTTTTTCCTCTACCTGTTCTAAACTCTTAAGAATATAATTTCCACCCACCGTTTTCCCCAAATTGGAGTGAGATAAAAGCAACGCAAAGATATCACTTGGAGAGAGAAAATACAGGTCAGAACTGGCAACGACCACACGACCTGAATCCGTGCCATGGGTCTCATCTGGTTTTAGAGTACGAGCAGTTGGACAACTCTCTGAGCTTTGGCATTTACAGGAAAGTTTTAAGTTCTGCTGCTACCAATTAAGTTACTTTTGTAACCTTAATTATGTGTAAGATTAGTTACTAACTACAGTAATTCATCAATTTAAGACACTAAAAATATAACACTTTTTTGTTATGGTGTGGGTTCATGAGTTACCAAATTCATTGCAGTGTAATACAGTGTGCTTTCATGAGTGAAAAATGATTAATGTAAATTGAAACTATTGAATATGGCCAAATATTTAGGACCTTTTTTAGAAAGCAATTTCCATGTAAGTTGTTTAATACCTATTGCATGTATTTTTACATAAACTTTAAACTTTAAAGCCAAGGCATGTCCTGAAATTAAATGCTCTATTCAGGTTCTATCTCTGAGGCATAAACAAGTACTACTGCTGCACTGAAGAGGGACATGGTTCTTATAAATACAAGCTGTTCTAGGCTGCTGCTGTTTGTGCTGATTCTACACAGCGTAAGCATTAAACATCTGTCTTCTTTCTAGAGTATAGACTACTCCATGGAGCCATGAATTGGATGAGAGGCTTTTCATTTTGCGGGGGGGGGGGGTGTTTTAACTCAGTTATCAATGAAAACTCTGACTGCAGACAAAACTGTGACCTAAGGAGCATACAAAATAAGAGCATAATGTTATTTCTTTTTTAATCACAAAAAATGTTTTGCATGTTTTGACAGATAAGGAAAAACATGAATCTTTGTTTTATAGCACATTGTTATAATACTTTACATATACACTGTACAATAATTCTTTCATATCAGAAGACTTTCATACAGAGAAAATAGTTCTATGAAACATTTCTTTCATGAGAAAGATGTGGAATAAAACCTGGGGCTTAATCTGTAGGGTAGCTGAAATAGGGGATGAAATTCTGACAATTCTCCTGTTCTTTTACATTCATATTGGTAAAAAAGGAAGTTGTTATGCTGCAAGGAGCACAGGGGAGCATTCTCAGTGTAAGCCTCTCTGTACAGAGCATAACTTTACAGAGTAGCTAACTCCAGGAGATTTGTTCCTCTTCTTGCCTGAGTGCCAATTCCACAAACTCTGTACTTGAGCTGTGCAGGACAATTTGTTTTTGTTTCTAAGCAACAGATACATTAGACAGTGGCAGTTCGAAGCTGTGAGCGTGCAGGGTTTGGTGGAATTAGACGCTGAGGCTTTTAGGAAGTGATCGTTTTAAGGTTCGCTGATATCAATAAACTCTTTCTCTGGGGGTGGACCACCTCGGTACCAGCTGCAAGTGCCATCGCTGCGCTTGATGCAGGCATAGTGCTTGGCCTGGTGCCCGTACAGCTTTCTTTCTATGAGCCAGTCTGTCCAGAGGCACTCATTTGGTGTGGTGATTGAGCAGGGCACCATGTAGCAGGTAGTGATCTGAATGGGAAGTAGTACATGATTTCAGTAAATCGAAGCTTTCTTTGAAATTATATTTATTCACAAATAAAATTGTATAGTATTTTGTGCATAAGAAAACAGAACCTATCAGTGAATGATGCCATTCCTTTAAGGCAGGCTCCACTGTTAGGCCACTGTTTTGCTCTACTTACTTTGCAGCCACAGCCCATTTGATATCTTTGATTTAGACTCTTCTTTTGAGACAAGGATAAATCATCCCATGGTTCAATGTAGTTGCATAAATGGATAAGGACTTTACCATCACTTAAAATCTGTCCTGCAGCATGGAAAATAAGAGAAATAAGGCAAACAAATGAAACTTTTCTAAATACTCAGATTATGGAATGCAAAGGTGGTGGTTATAATAATAATAAAAAAGTATATAATAAAAAAGCCTCAATATGTTAAACCAGGCTTTCTGGACTCTGTAGAATAGTCTGTGTTTAAACATTTCTGTAGAGGTGGACATGTGTAGTCTCATTAAATCCACTTGCATTAATGGGAAAACTAGTACTCTTGGTTTAAAGTTAATAAAAATAGCATATGTATTAACTAATGATACAGTTACAATAGAGTTCCACTAAAACTTAGAAGCTCTTTTGATGAATACTGGAAGGCGTAAGAATTACAACCTTATATAATTTGTACTTTCCATTTTGCTTGTCCATGTAGACTGTACATAAATATTTAGTTTTATAACATTTATATCGTTTTGAAAAGTTAATTGATTTGACACTGAACAGTTACTCCCGCTTTTATAGGTAGGTTAGTCTTACTCTATTTTACCTGTCAAAAGGTATTGTTTTTTGTTGTTAGCTTCTAGCTTCACACCACAGAGCGATGAATCAAAAGGAGTATAGACATATTGGACATCCTTCACTTTTTCAAATCCTTTAAACATCTGAAAATCATCAGAAAATGAACAGTAAATTAGTAGTGGAAAACAAAAATGAAAATTAGTTGCAAACAACAGCTGTTATATGATGTACCTCTGGGAAAGTATTCTTTGCAGTCTGAACTTATAAGAGAAAATACCAACAGTTAGATCCAATCTATACGTGAAACAATATGTGTCCATGACTTGTAAGAAAATTAGGTCTTTTGTTTTAAATTACAAATCATTAAATATGCCTTTTCATTGGCTTTAATTGATCTTTAAAGATTTCAAATTATAATCTACTAGCTTGTTCCAATTAAGGAATAGTGCAGACCCAGCATTCATCTTAAATGAAGTGCTGCACTTTTGAATCTTTGCAGATGCAAGAATTTCTTTAATATAGGAAATTCTGTCCTGATTAGTGTAAATGCATGTAACTTTCAGAAAATGAAACATGCTAAGAAACTGAGCATTGTTCTTATACGCTTCTTAAAACAAGCCCATATCCAGTTTAGAATTATGTCCAGTGTGACTTTCTGAAACAGTTCTTGGAAAATGGGATCCAGTTCTTAAATTGATAGTCTACAGCACCAAAATGGAAAGGATCACAGTCCAAATCCATGCAGGATTCAGATCGCCTGTTTCCTAAGTGACATTTGTGGCTATGACTGTCATTCGTAAAGTAAACCACTTAAAAAAAAAAATCAAAGCACATCTAGTTATATCCAAATGTGAGAGGGAATTGTAAGAAGCTAATGGACTTCAGAACAGCTGTCATCACCTAATATGACATAACTGAAACCCCAACACGGAGGCAGCCCCGCCTGGTCACGTCGTGCTGGGTGTTGACAGCTGTAGATGCTTGCAAAGCTCCCAGCTCCCAGGGGCTGGCTCTCCCTGCTGCAGCTGGCGACACTGCACAATATGATCAGATTGCTCAATTTCTGTCAAGGGGTTTAAGCATTACAGCATACTTTCTTGGGCCTGTACTATGTTGATTTTACTGAAACCTTGAGTTACAGATTTTAAAAAGTCAAAATAGTTGTCATAGGGCTTCTGATTCAAAAATATTAGATGAGATTTTATAATACTTATTAAAAGAAACAAGCAACCAGCAAAAACAAAACAAGCAGAAAAGACCAAAACAAAAACAATGTTCTATAAAAAGCAGCAGTGCATGATAAAATCCGTAAATTGGTATTGGGCAATGTATTGATTTTTATTATATAAAAGTAGTTGGGTTATCTCAAAGTATCTCCCAGTCCAATTTAGAAGATCTTCTCAAAAAGATGGCCAAATGAGGAAGCAGCAGCAGGCTGCATGTGTATAGAACCTGCTTCCCTACTAGTGCAAAGTGTTGGCTTGAGCAGTGAGCAGAACTTTGAAATACAGATTTTGTTTCGGTGATTGTTAAAGACAATGTGGCTGAGCAATCTGTGTGCCAGGGTAAAAACTCAGGATCTGCTTCTGTTGCAGCTAGAGGTAGTGTGGCTTGGAAGGCGCACTAGGGTGACTCTTTTGTCTCTAGCCAAAGCATGTACAGAAAAATAGAGAACATCTCTTGTGTAAAAGTGGAGAATATCTTTTATTTAAAAAATAAATAAATAAATAAAACCTCTCTGGTTGGTCCTGTCTTAACAGACTTGCTATCAGAAGCTCTGTGGAATTAAATGAAGATCTCTTAGTGATGTTTCTGAGTTTAGGAAACTTCCTAAGCTTTCCATTTAGGAGAATGTGGGAGAAAATGTGGGGGAAAGTCCAAAGCATGTGAATAGATATCAGTGTTCTGTTTGTGTTCAAACCATTAATATGTCTTAATTGAAAGATTCTCACTGTTTTTCATGTTATCCCTGAACAGATAATTAATCTTTTTGACTTTAGTGAGGGCTTGATGGTGACTTGAATGGGATCGGCATATGTCTTCCAGAAGTTCTTTAAAAAAAATTTTGCCTTATTGGAGCTAAAGTAGTAGTAGAACTTCCTGTGAGATTCTGAATCATTTCAATGTTTTATATGCTTCCACTATGAGTTTGCTTTCCTAGCAGCACTTCTACATGATTTTTGTTTCTATGAGAGAAGGTCTTCTGTTTCTGCAAATGTCCCTGTTTACTTGTGAACATAGGTCCTTGCTATTTCAGCTGGAAATGCTTATTCTCTGTTTATAAAGCTTTGTATCCTCAAAGTTAGTGATATCATAATACAACATAGGTCTTCAAAAATCCACCAGAGTAAGCAAATGGGAATGCCGTAGTTAATAGACTGAAGTATGTTTTTATAGCATTCATCAAGCAGTTCTGAAGAAATAAATTATAGTCAAAAAACAGAATATCTCATGAAGATCAGGACAGCTTTTTTCTTTTTTCTTTTTTTCCTTTTTCTTTTTCACTCCTGTTTTCTGTATAGTTCATCCAGGTCTAATGTTGGAACCAGGTGGATCCTGCTCTCAGTTTGAGCAATTTGGAGCTAGTGGTACTCATATACGTCAGTTATCAGTATTGAACTTCAAAATAGCTAATTGATTCCATGTACCTTTATTTGTTTGATTTCATACCGGATCATTTTGTGGGTATCAAGAGGATCATCACTGGCAGGAACCACCTTTTCACTGGATATTTTTGCACGAATCACTGTAACAGGAAAAAAAGTTTAAAAATCAATAAATATATGCTCCATCTTCCAAGCCATGCATAAAATTGTATTTTTCCCTTAGGGTTTTTGATAGATTAACATTGTTTTTTTTTTTAATCTTTAGCTAAAGTAGACTTTAAAGCTTGTTACTCTTAAGTACATCATCTACTGAAAATAAAAATATCTGGGTTGCCAGTGATATAAATCCTGAATTTATGATAGAAATCCAATTGCTTAGATGCTTTCTTGCATTATGGGTTTAGGGCCAAAAGCTCAAAAGGTCATCTCTAAGTTAATCCATCCATAACTAAGCTAGAACACGGCTGCTGAGCTCTTGAGGTGCTTGTTGCATATGGCTATGGAAACCTGTGTTCTTGAAATCTGAAGTAACCACTGAGTTTTGATAAATACTGTTTGCCAAAAGACATAATCAAAGGAAAGGAGAACTTCTGTTGATCTATCAGTTAAACAGAAAGACCGTGCCAGGTAAGATATAATAACAAAGAAATTGTTAATTTAAAACTAACGTGGGACAGGCATGATGATTGGAAGGAACCTCAAAAGGTCTAGTACAACTCTCTGCTCAAAGCATGACCAGTCTGAATCAGGTTGCTCAGGGCCGTGTCCAGCTGAGTCCTGATTATTTCCAAGGATAGAGAGTACAGTCTCCCTGAGATCCTGTTCAAGTGTTTGATCACCCTCATGCTGAGACCTTCATACTTTTTACTCACTAAGAAAAATCAAGCTGATGCAGAGGAAAATCATTTGGCATCAAAATCATGCTTTTCCCTCCAAAGCATATTTACTTGGTAAATAGGCTTCCAAAAATGACAAGTCAAATAAGAGACCCAGATTGTAATTGTTTTTACAGCCAAGGGTTTTTTTTTTTTTTAAGGACTTGTTTTTACAGCCTCATCTAGTAACAAGCAATTTTCATTTCCTCACTTATTAGCAGAACAAACTAGATGCAATAATCAACATGATGCAGATGCCTGCAGCTTCAAAGCATAAACCCTTCTTCCTTTGGCATAGTGTTCCTTCCAGCCAAACCATTCGAAGTCTTTTAAAGGAACATTTTAGACTTATGGGTTGGTTTGAAAGGAAAGAGTTCTTTTAAGTATGAAACTGCTGTTCAGATGGTAAGTGGCAGCATCTCCTTAATCATATGCAGATGTGTATTTTTCACGCAGATTAACAGTACTTAATCTGGAATTAGATCAAAGCACTTAAGTGTTGTAGATTGTGTATACAATACTGCTGGAAAGGTCAAATTAGAGCCATGTTGTTTAGTTCTGCTTTGTTTTCCTTTGCATCAATACTTTAAAAAAAAAAAAAAATTATTTAGTTATTTAGTATTCAATATAAAAAATTGGGGTGGGACAACAGTTAGGAACCACCTCCATCACTTTCTTAACACATTTTTTTATACACAGGGGATTTTTTCCTGCTTACTCAATACCTTAACATATGTATGACAAACGTGTTATGTTCAAAGCTGAAATATTACTCAATTTCATTTTTTATTAAACTCTGCAAAAGTTTAAAAAGGGAACATTACACATGATCAATAATAACTCAGAATGTCGCCATGGAGTTATATATGGCTGAAAGGATAACATTTTGGGGTTTGCCATGAAGGAATCTTTCTCTGGGTGTGTAGTAAAATAATAAAAACTATTTTTATACTGTGTAAGTTTCATTTATTTGTTTAATAAAAAGCTTCCAGATGGTGAAGGAAGTCAATTTTCATCATTTTTAATGACAAGACTCTTTTCTGTTAAAAATTATCTAGATCTTTAGCTATTTGGGCTTTACTTTTCTGGTTTCTTGAAAATGTAGATGCACATAAATCCTTTTAGTCCTTCTTAGTTTTTATTTTCTGTTTTTCAATTTTTTTTCAATCAGGATCATCTAGCTGTCTCTTGAAATCTCATATTCATGTGGTTGCTTCTGTTTTTAACCACAAGCACTTCCTGATTTTAGCATTCTTTGGCCTACCCATCTCCTTTTCACTCACAGTTCAGAGAGTGCTTATAAGGCGGGATTCTTCCTAGTCTGCATTTCTTTTCAAAAAATGGTTTCAGCGTGCTGGCTTGGTGGCTGCTCCTTGCTTTGCCTGAGAACAACCCCAGACTGCTTAATGTAATAGTGTCATTTTACCTATCAGACAGTTGCTGGTTCCTCATGAGGAATTTGAGTCTATGAAATACATATGCATCACCTCTGTGTTCTAAAGTCAATAATTGCCTGCTTCAGATTCATTCTTTAATTATCTATAATGTATTCTGAAAAATTGTTGCTCTCTAACATTTCAGTAGTAAATTCAGCTTTTCAACAGCATTTGCATGATTTGTAAGTCATATATTTTGAATCATGGTACCATGAAATTTGTTTTACAAATATTAATTATGCTAATATAAGAATATATGAATATGTAATAAAATACTTTCTCTTGTTCATAGCTGAAGGATGTCTCAGGTAACTGAAATGAAAAGCATGATAACCAAAAGCCAAGCAAGGAGGCAATCAGACTTCAGAACATAATCACACTGAAAGCTATTTGCCTCAATCCTATGCTAAGCGTCTGTGTAACTCCCGAATAGTGCCATAGCATATTGCTATGGATAACACTCTGTTTCGCAAATCAACTTGGCAATTGTAAAGCATTTACTATTAGAGGAATGTTAAGAATATTTTTGTTCTTTTTTCCATGAAAATTAATAATAAATGCACCCCAGTCGTTTCTATGGTGCTTCTAATCCATTCTTCCCTTACTGTATCACAGGAAAGAATGCTCCTTTCCAAAGTTTGAATCTTGTTTTTCTGAATAACTTCAATTAAACAATTTTACCTCATTGGAGCAGTTAATTTAGAGAATTTGTGAATATCCATTCCTAGAGATGGTCGAAATTAGACTGGAAAAGGTCTTAAGCAGCTCGGTCTGGCTGGACCTGCTTTGGTCAAGGTTGAGCTAAAGACTTTTGGAGGTTCCTTCCAAACTCAATTACTCTGTTTTAAGCGTTGATCAACTAAGATTGCAGCACTATGTGTTTTCATACATGAAATAGTAAAGACTAGTAAAGACTGCCCATTCTAATCCCTTCTGAGCTATTTATATGTTTCTTAGAATTAAGAGCTGTGTATCATTATCATGAGGCATGCATCCAGGTGGAAGTACTAATGGCAATACTTATGCAAAATGAAATTTATTCACTAAATGATGTAATAAATGAATGCTTTTCATTAAAGAGTGGCATCTCAGAGCGAAAAAACAAAATTAAGTTCATTCCTTGAGCAGTAGGTAGGTTGGTAAATAGGAGGAGGAGGTAGTCCAGGCTGGGATGTCTGGATTTTTTATTTATTTATTTATTTTATTTTTTAAGTGAGGGCTATATCCTTTCTCATTAGCCTACCAAAATATTCTGAGGCCCATGGACAGTTATCCTAAGCTTTGACTGCACTCAGACTATGACATAGCTATCTGAATGCAGATATAATGCAAAGGTATAAGCTTCACTTCTAAAATACATTAAAGAAAAGTGTACTTCATATCAATAAATTTTTAGTCAGAATCAGCTTTGTTACAAAAAAGCTTGAGATGAAAAAAATCAAGTAGACAGGAAAAGAAAAAGATAAGTTACAGAACCACAGATGGCTTCAGCCATTTGGTGTTTAACCAACAGTATATGAATCTTTATTTACAATAAGCATCCTCGTTGGAAGTCATAGACAACTTGCACTTTCACAATTCAACTGTTTTTTTTTTGTGATCTTTAAGAATTTGTTTATTCTGAATAATCAAATAAACAATACTAAAAGGGCTTCACCTTCTGTTCATTATAGTAATAATTTTTAAATTCTTTAGGGAAAACTTACACCTATGCAGTTAAGATTGTCTTTTCAATACAAAATAGATACATTTCATTCTGTCCATCCGCTTTTTATGCATTTTCTTGCTGTTTAATAGCTGTATTTCTCTACATCAGTCCCTCTTAAGTCAGCAAGAGATCGCTGTTCTCAAAATACTGTTCTTGCTCTTCATATTTTTTATCAAAATATGCTAGCTACCATTGTCACCTCTGAAAAGTAGTTTAATATAACATGCATAAATGCTATTCTAAAATGATAAATACTAAAGAGAATTCTTCAATATAAACATTCTAAATCTAATAGCATTCATTATTTTTTTGAAAAATATACAGAAGACTAAATCCTTGGGGAGAGAGGCAGGGAGTTGTCCTGAGTGAAAATTGGTCCATTTTGTCAAAACAATCACATAGTATTCATGGGAGACAGGCTGATTCCTACACTCTTGCACAAGATGCATTTATTGACTACTTACTGATACTCTCACTCATTGACAATAATACTTTTATCTTTTATTACCTGTTGTGCCAGTCTGCATCTAAAAATGCATTTTCATGTGAACTGGAAACTGCTTTCCCTGGCCTGCTAGGACATCCAGGTAGATTGGAATATTGTGACTGACTGGAATATTGTGACAGCACCGCTGCAAGCAGCACGCGCTTCATGCTGACTCTGGGATGCAGAAATTCCTTGTATTGGAAGAGTCTATCAAGTTTGGCTTCCTTGTTAAACAATATTGTGGGTTTTTTTTTTTTTTCCTTTAAATAAGGAGGATATATTAAATCTGTGAGTAAAGTCTTAATATCTATTTTTATTAGCTTCAAGTAGAAGAGATGAACATTTGTTCTAATAGGTAGTATACTTTTAAATTAAATATTACGGAAGAAATAGCATGATTTCCTAATGTTGTTCAAGGTTGGTTTTATTTTTCCTGCAGTGTTTTTACAGCTGCTACTCATGTTACCAGAAATATTTCTCTCTACTTCACAAGCCTCAAATACCACATCATTTGACTAGTAATCAACGTCTGTCTAATTTCAGCTAAAGAATAACGTTCTCTTTATATTCTAACGTCTGTAGAACATACATCATGTTATTGTAGATGTCCATGCAGGGCTGCAAACCCCTTGCTCCACCACGAAGCAGGAGAAACTCCACAGCATCGAGATACTACATTTTAATGAGAGAGGCAGAGATTAAAGGTTATAGGTTAATAGGATTAAGTGCATGGCAGTCTATGATGTTCAGTGTTTCATATTATTTAGTCTTTTTTTCCTAAGCTTACCTTTTAGTTTGTACACAATGTGTGTAGAATTTTTTGAAATTGTGGTTTTTAGTTTTAGCATTGTAATACATACTTCAGCTAAATTTGCTAATCCTGCACTTATAGCATACTCAGTAATGAGTCAGTGTTACTCAGCTAATTTTAAGTCAGTGTATATAAATTCCTCTGTTACATTTATTACACATACTTAACTCTGTTTTTTCTTAAAAGCTCATTTTTTTTGGTTAGCAACCATATTCTAACTGACAAGAGTGTTAAGTTCATCAGATGTAAGTTTCTTATAAATGATGTCCCACTGTTCACTGTTTCGGGATGCCACCTCATTTTTCAGCTACAACCTTCAAGCTGTTGGGATTAATGCCATAAAGAAGTTCAAGGAAAAAGATTTCTGGTGTATTTAATTTTTTTTTACTGTTCTTTTTAGAGGTTAAAAATTTTAATATATTGTCTGGAACATATTTACAATTCCTAATCTCAATGATTTTACGAGATTTAAACAGGCTGAGAATGCCAAGCTCCATCTGTGAGGTTTCCCTTGTATTTTAAAGAATGACACTGTTCTCAAATGCTGTAAAATTACAATATTTATTTGTGCTCAGGATTAGTTCGTCATTTCCATGACAGTGCCCAGTGTTCAATATTGTTTCACTATGTGTTAAAAAAAAGGCAACCATAAGACAGTTTTTGGACAATGATAGATACTAGTGGGATGCATGGCATTACTTTTTAATTATCCTCCACATCAGGTAGAAGTCCTCTAGGGAAGAGCAAGTGCTGAGGTGCAGAAGTGCTCATCAGAATGCATCTTCCTTTTCTCTTGGCAGGTGTTTATCTTCATGGTGGTAGGTACTTCCTCCTCATAAGGATTTACCTCTCTTTGAACAGAAATTTGTAACCCCTAAGAAGTTCATGATTGCTGTCTTGTTTTGTGTGTTTTGTTTAATAAAATCACACTCCCTTAGGGATAGGTGGGAAGATAATCCAGCCAATGGAGGCCACTCGAGTGGCAGCTCTGACATGGCACCCTTTTCCTGGCACCACCTCCTCCCCAGCATTATTGTCCCTTCTGAGTATGCAGCCATGTAACCTCTGCAGAGCTCTTCACTCATTCATAATTTTTGTTTTAGCTAGCACCCTGTTGGACCAGATCTTTTTCCCTGTCAGCCAGTGTATGAGGACAGAAATATATGAACGTAAAAATAATTGAAAAATTTCTGAGCAAGAGGAACTGGACTAATATTCAACTCCCATTGGTTCTAGTTGATGGAGAGCTGGCACTTTGTTTATCAATATTTTGGAAATACAAAGATGTGAAAATTGAAGTACAATCTTCAATTTAATTTTAAATCTTAAATAAAAATGGGCATGGTAATACTGATAGCAAAAGTTTGGGGTATGCTGCTGTAGGGATCCTGGAGAACACGCTCCATAAACATGTGTGTGTGGCTTCAAAGCTTCCTTGCTTAAACATGGAGCAGAGCTGCAGAGGCAGAGCCCTCATTGCTGTCAAGTTGTGTGTGATGCAGCAGGATGCCACTTTTATCCTCTCCCAAGCCCAAGAGCAGCCCCAACCCACAGACATCTCACTTTAGTTGTAGGAATGACATAACTTCTGGCATCAGGGATGGGGGATTTGCCTTTGCCAGGATGGTTGTGCCAGGTGGAGATTTCTTTTACACAGGGCAAACAATCCACTGGTCTTCTCTAGCTCTTTAGAAGTATTTTGCTCTGCTTGTGC
This sequence comes from Crypturellus undulatus, assembly GCA_013389825.1. Classification (NCBI taxonomy): domain Eukaryota; kingdom Metazoa; phylum Chordata; class Aves; order Tinamiformes; family Tinamidae; genus Crypturellus; species Crypturellus undulatus. The sequence goes on along the minus strand of VWPW01028642.1, from coordinate 816,079 downwards.
ACAAGCTGTTGTGTCCAAGGTGAATTAATGGATTCATCCAAAAATGCTTAGAGTAGGTTTAATGTGTATGTGTATGTCCAGTGTATGTGGGTATCTACATATCTGTCATTTTATATAACATGTATAAATGCTCTTCTAAAATGATAAATACTAAACAGAATTCTTCAATATAAACATTCCTTAGTCAAAAGATTCACTTAAATGTATTCATGTAAGATAATATTTGAGCAATGAGTTCAATTATTCTTTCCAAATCTACTTTCATTCTACAGTTTTCAGAATTTAATGAGAAATTAAAAAATAGTATATATTTACCATTTGTAAAATGAATCTAAGAAAGCTTAAAAAGAATGGGCAGAATGCCATCCCTAAGGAATATGGTCATAATGAGAAGCTTGAGTTTCCTCTTGGTTGGAAAATTGTTTATCTAAAAGAATTTCTTGAAGTCTGCTTTTGAAAAACTATTACTTTATTACATTTAAGAATGCATCAGACTAATATAGTTCAAGATAAACGTATGTGTTTAAGCTTTTGGAAGCGCAACTTATTTTCTTTCCCACCTCAGACAAGTCCACGTTTGTCATGCTGGTGTAGGTAACTTAAAAAATTAACACAGCCAGATTAAAAAAACAATTTAACTGATGGCTGCAAACAGAGCTTAGAGTTTGTCATGGCTACAAAGATTTTCTGTCAGGATATAAAAGCAATTAATCAGTATGCAGAAGGTATTGCTTGCCCCATAGAGATGCTAATTTTGTGACACTTTGGAAACTCATGTTCTACATTTACTGTTCACACTAGATGGAAGCTAACCAGCCTCAGCTTGAGCTAATGAAATCAAAAGGCTGGAGAACATCATATTTCTCATATCCATGCAGTCTAATTTGAGATCTTTAGTTTGTTTCTGTAAGTTGTTTGACAACCGCAAAGCTGACTGAATATCAGGAAACAGAGTTGTCCTAAAGCCTGGAAAGCTACATTTATCTGCTCTTTATACAGAAACTCCATTGCCAGTTTACCAATAGAAAATCAATGTCCATACAGATTATTAGTCAAGTATTTTCCAAAAAAAAAAAAAAAGCAAATATAAAGAAATTGTAGTGTAGCAGAACAAAGATCCAGTCTTTCAGTGTATTCTCATGGAGGATTTTTGTTATTTGTTTTGTTTTTCAAGAGTTCTGTGTTACAGCCAGCTGTGCCACCAGTATCTATATGCAGAATTCATATATACCATGTGCATATTCAGATTAAATCTTATAACAGAGATGCTGTTAACAGAAACTCTTTAAAAGTACAGATATACTTTCCTACTGTAAGTTAGGAATTGATATAGAAGATGTCTCTATTAAAAAGGAAAAAGCAGTAAATAATAAAATGGTTTCAACAAGTTGTAACTCCCACAATATTCTGTAAAAGCAAGAAACAGAAGAGCAGCTGCCAATATTTTTCCATAGCCCTCTTTTGAAGGACATTTTGCAGTTGTTTTATTTCAAAATCCTTTGAGAGCCTGAGCCATCTGGCTAAACACATTCCCCTGCAGCGGTACTGAAAGCGCGGGCGCAGCTAGCTGAGCCGCGTGAGCCCTGCCGCGCGCCGCCGGCACTCACCTAGAGCCGAGTCGCAGATGAGCTGCTGCGGGTGGGCAGGGGCGCAGCTGCAGGCCCCGGCACGCTGCGGTGCCCGGCTCACGAGCAGCACCGCTGCAAGCAGCAACGCACCCGGCACGCGCTTCATGCTGCCCCGCTAGCCCCTAAGCCGAGAGAAACCGCTGCCTTGCTCCTGCTTTTGGATTTCAGCTCCCAAATAACTCTCTGATTCCTCCTGCGGGTGCCTCAATTTCAGCAGCCTTAGATGGTTTAGAAAAGCCCTCTAACGCTCACTCTGAGTATAGGCTTATGTTGACTGACTTCTAATTTCCCTGACATAAGATCCTCTTATTTATGGCCCTGACCTACCTCCTAACTCCTCCTTCCTTTAAGGAAAAAGCACATCATTGGTGAAGGTTATTGTACCAGCAGAGGTACCCTTAGTAAGCACAGAGATGTTGCTCTTGGGAGCTAGTATAAACTATTAATGATCAAAAACTTGTGCAAAAGCATCTTTTGCAAGTGTCTAAAGCTAATTTTATGATCTTACGCAGAGATTTTATCTTTTCCTAGTGGTTTTTCTTCCAGGCTGAATTAAAAAGCAGTCCTGCTGCCCGCTCTGTTTAAGGTAAGTAAGCAAAGCCATCCTTTTTGAAACTGTTTTCATTTGAAGTCCATGCCCTTCTGGGCATTTTTTGAAATGATGTCCATGTATGCAGGCTGCACAGAACTTCATTCATGAAAAGGAAATGTATCAATGCTCTATTTGTGAGCCTTGAGCAATTAGTAATTATCAGGAATAAGGAATTTTTTTTAAAAAGGGCATTTTTTACTGCTTTATCACAGATACAGTTTGAAATTAGGGAACTTGGGAATCAAGCAGCAACTTCCCTCCCTCTTCCCCCCATCTCCTGTTGGAGATTTAACCTAAAGTTAATTACAGTATGCTTTTCCTGTCTTACCTGGAAGAAGTCTGCTTCTTTCGGGAATCTTTTCGTGCGAGTGAAATGATGAAATAAATGTGAAGCTGAAACCTTACCTAGAAAGTCTGAGCTACAAGGAGGTAGCAAAAAAAAAAAACCCAAAGCAGGTATTTTAGTGGCCTCTGTGGTCAGTAGTCTTAGGACTACTGATTTCAAAGTCTAACTTAAGGCAGAGGGAATGGAAAGTGATGAAGGAATTAACTGACAGCCATTTATTTCATTCAGGAAGACATCACATGCTGGCATATGATGCCATCTCCGCTGGCATAGATGATCTAACTAGACCATTTTGATTACTCCTAAAGACAGGAAACCTGTCTGCATATATTTGGTAACCTAAGGCGCATTTTGCTTTAGGCAAAATACATTGTGAAGAATACCACATCAGATATTGTGGAATGCATGTTGTAAAGATTCTTATATTCAGTGCAATCACACTAATACTACATAAAGCAAAATATATAATATGAAAATATTTTGTGGTAAGTTAAAAATTCATTCACAAATATCTTGTAGGCATAACTGGGAATTAAATACATATACCTGAAAAAGTGTAGAAAAGCAAACCTAAAAATAAATTTCATATGATAATTTTAACAATATTATCATTTTAACAAAATTACAATTTTACATATTATTTATATATTGTTGACAGTAGCTGCTCTTAGAACAATCCAGCTACATTTTTAAGCATCTTTCAAAGCCGTCTGCAGCTAGGAGAAACATTTGGAGTGTGGCTGCGCTTAGAGAAGTGAATGGCTGTAGAAGAGGTTCCAGGATTGGAAGGAATATGTTTGGAATGCGCAATCAGTTGTCAGACATTTCAGTGGTAATGTGTATTTTATTGAAGCTTGTAGCTAGGCAGTTTCTGAAGCCGCGTGTGCAACAACAGAAAACAAAGAAGCTGGATGTGGACATGTGGCAGTCCAGCAGTCCAGGACCTTACCATTTGGAGATGGGGCATTAAACTGTGTCTTCACTTCCCATAAAAGCCAGGCTTTTATGGCAGCTTCTCTCTGCTGGCTTCTCTGGTAGGCTTCTCTTACATCTTCATGGTAAAGTCTTAGTGAACTGTTACAGGCTGATATCAGTGCTTGGAAGACTGCGCTTGGATCCTCCGTGATTTCAGAGAGGGAGACCAACCCTTGCGGCTGGCTGTACCATTGCACAGCAATCTGTTAATAAATTAAATGACAATTAGAAGAGGGACAGATCTTCAAATTACAGTTGTCTTTTGGAATGGATCCTTTTTAACCAATGGCATCAAGTATTTCACATCTTTTATAAGGTTTGGAAAAAGTAGTTTCCTCCTTAAATAATTTGTTTTCCTGTAGCCAGTATAATAGGTGAGACTAAAGTAGTTGAATAGTAATTCTGGTTGCAGTATTATCATACTATACTATGGCTATTGGGGGCATCAGCATGGCTTCTAAATACTTTAAGTGCATTAAAGCCAGGTGCCATTTAAAAGGAGTAAAAACGTGATGCAAAAAAGCTTTTGTAATTGGGAACTGTTTACATCATGGTGTTTGAAAGAGATCATAGTATGTCTCAAAATCTGTCTATTCAGAAACATCCTCTCATAAATGCAAGAAAGTGTATTTTAAGCACAATTATCAGAGAAACCAAATATCACCTGTAACTCCTACCAGTGTCAGTGCAGTTTTACATACCTCTTGCTTCTGAACAGTGTCACTGGTTCTTAGCTTGAAGCTGTACTTTGCATTCTCATACTGTTGTTATTTTTCATTGTATTAAGAAAACTAAGTTCAGAGAATTTAAAAGAAATTCTAAAGCTCATCAACTGCTCTTCCTTAGAAGTCTAGATTTTGATACTGTAAAATACTCATTAGTCCAAAAGGACGTAGAGACATTCCTTGCCCTATTTTAAACAACATAATCTTATATCTTAAATAATATCATAGAAACAGTAATCATCAGTTTATAAATATGTGCAAACTAAAGTAAAACAGTTTATCTTTTTATCGTTTGCACAGGTTGTCTGACAATATAGGGCCTCTTTTACTACATTGTATGTTGTTATAATATAGAGTTCCATTTGGCTTGATAAGTAAGCCATGATGTATAGTAAATTATGTCATAACTCTAATGAAGTGTGAAGAGCAGCAGTATTAAATAGCACCCACTCCTTGGAAATATTCTGATACAGCTAACATGTGCTAATAAGAAACAGAAAACTTCATTTGTCAAAGGACATGGCCCTTGAGTCCCTCAATTCATTATTGACACAGTACTTGGCACTTTCTTATTTCTCTCCAGTTAAATTGTTGAGTGTCCACTCATTTCTATTTTTTGGTAAAACACAAAGAATGAAGAGGAATATAAAGTGTTTACAGGTGAGTACAGTATAGAAAGTAAAGAGGGCAGGAAAGCTGGCTACAGTCGGGTTTGTAATCAGCTGCATGTCTTTCTAGTGGGGCCTCTAATTTTGTATGTGATGTCTTATAATTGTAAAGGAGCATTTTTGCTTGCTGGTTGCTGTTCTTATTAATTTTTCATAAATAGCTTTAGCCTTCTGGAAGAAATAAATGATTATTAATTATAATCATGTTTTCTTATCTTCTCATGCACCCCAGAGATCTGCATGACAAATACTAAATCTGCGACTTTTAAATGTAATGGGGGCACAGTCTTGGGTGTAGTGACCATTACTTTGCTTGAACTCCGGAGCCAAGTCACCGTGTCTTCCCCATATCCCCTCTCTCCCTCCAGGGAACGGTGGGGTGGGAGGTGCATTAGCCTCAGAGCTGGCATGGGGAGAGGCCACACTGTCACTTCACTTCTACTCCGTGCTTCCCATCTGTCCCTTCCCCCTTCTGCCAGCTCTGCCGTCAACTTCTTGCTCCGTTTGGGTAATATCCACAGGACAGACTCTTGCTGACCTGCCCTGGCGTGGTCTTGGAGCACTCCGCTTCCTCTCTGCACTTCCCTAGCTTTTGCCAAGAGGCAGCGCTGTGCAGGTTGTAGGGCACTGATCACGAGGCTTTCTGTGCACAGCATTGAATTAGATACCTTGAGTTACATCAAGGGGCTCGCAAGTTGCCCACAGGGCTTTCCCAGAGGTGTGCTGGTTATAAGGGAAAGAATAAGGAGGTGCAGCAGAGGGCTGGCTCTGCCTTCCAGGTGTCAGGTAGCTTGAATCTCTGTAGTATCCAGACAGCTTCTTCTGTGTACGTTAGCTCCTGGCAGCTTACAGGGTATGATTTTTTTTCATCCACTTCTACTGTTTTTTCTCTATAATGAATCATACTTTAGAATAATTGCAGGCAGGATTCTCTGCAGTAATAGTTTATCTGTTACTCCTTGGATGCATTACCACAGTTCTGGTGTTCTGTCTAGTTTTCATTTTGTGTTGTGTTTGTTTTTCCTAAAAATTGCTTTCCATTTGTCTGGTATGGCTACAGTATGCATGCCATACAAAAATTGAATAATTGTATAGAAAATTCAAACTTCAAGTAGTATTTTGCCAAACATATGAGCCTTCCATGGATTTTAAATGCCAGTACGTTTATATGTGCTATAGCCCACTTCAAAAGGGGTGGTATTTTTAGCTCTTACTCCCTAAATACTGTAATAAAAAACCCATACACTATGTGGTCATAGCAATTTGGATAACTTTTTGATGATAAAGTGTCTTGTTTTAGAAGCAGCACTTTGCAAAATAATTGGCAGAATTATTTGAATGGGATGATTGTGAGAGGCCAGAATCAAGATACAACTCGGATCTGCAAAGGTTTTTATTCTCAAGAATTTCTGTTGAGAGATTTGTGGGAACTGTTCTGATGTGCTACTATTAAACTTTACTCACTGTTTTTCTTGTTCATGATGATTTCTGTTCTCACACTGTATGGGCATTAAAAATGTAAGAAAAATATGAAGATTTCTCTACCATTGTTATCACTGTGTCACTTCTGTATTGATTTAGATAGCTTTTTTTTTTTTCTCCCTTGAATACTGTTTGTGGGAACAAAGGTATACTGATTGAATTCCTGGTTCTGATTAATTGATAGTGCCCTGATCCTGTAAGTGGTGCCTGATAGCAGTAGAGGGCACTGGGAGCCGGTGTTGCATCTCTCCCATTAATCCCAGCAGCAACTGAAAGGGCCTTGTATTTCCAGGGTCCCGTCTGTATTGCACTTGCTTGTTTAAAAGCCTTGTGAACCCTCTGTTTTGAATGAAGACATCGCAGCGACACTCAAGTTGTCTCTTTGATGACCTTGCAAAGTAGTTAAACTTAGGCTGTTTTCCTGCCCATGACCTTTTAGCTTTCTTTAGTGCCCGTATTCCTGGGCACTAGATACTACAACCATTTTAGACTCTCCCTGGACGTGCTACTTGTGTCTCATGGACAGAAAATATTCCTTCATACACAGAGGATTTGACACCGACTTTGTTCTCCCAATATACAAGACAGGGGGAAACAGGGCTCTGTGTTTCTGAGATGCTCTTGTATTTGTTGAGAGTAACAAGGGCCTAAGACCTAGTAAGTTTGTGCTTAGAGATGAGCAGTTTGCAGAGCCACCTCTGCTGAAGAGTGGGCACTCCTGCATCCTGCCGCCCCCAGCTCCTGTCTTGCACTGTATTTTCTTAAGACCAAAGAGAGCAGAGAGAGGCCACCTTCTGCTTGTTTATTTATATAGGACTCTTCCTGCCTGCTTCTGGGAAGGAAGAAAATGAATAAAAAGCCACTTTCATTATTTTACTTTTAGTTTCCCTTTCCCAAAGTAAGCAGAGCAAAATTAGATTTAGTCTGATGCATAGTCCACAAATAAATTACATGGAACTGGAGTGGTTAAATGAACTTTTCTTGGGGATTATTGGAAAGATAAATATTTAAACACTGAGTCTGAGGTAAATCATATTTATGAAATCTTTCTTGTGTGTATGTGTTGCTACTTTCTTTTTTCCTGCCTTTTTCCCCATTGTGGCTTCTCTAGTCAGTTCAACACTGAGGACATTAAAGCCTGTGTGAATACCACCCTCATGAAATGTCTATTCTCTCTCTCTTTTTTTTTTTCCTTTTTTGGTGAATAGCTCGTTTTTAGTTTTTTAGCAGATGTCATTTGCTTAATTTTATTTTTATATGAAACATGATTACATTTTTTAATATTTCTTAACTATAACGACTTAAATTACATTTACGAGAATTAGGGTTACATCTCAAAAAATATATATTATATAGCTCTAAATACTCTTTAAAGATACTTAATTTTCAGAAGAATTTACAAACCTTTGAGTAGTTAATATTATAAAGCTCATTTTTTTAGGATTCATCTTAACATAGTTAAAGCAGCAATATCACTAGATGATGCTGTAGTAACTCTCAAACTCTGAAACTCATAAACTTCATAAACTATGAAAGCTAATAAACTTTTGAAAATGCCTGAAAGGGAAAAGGTTGGTATCATTGACCTTACATAAGGAAAAATGCAGGTAATAACACAGATTGAGAGTGTGCATTCAGTTTACTGGTCAATTAAATAACCTTCACATCATCAATGCAGAAGATAATAGTGGTAGGTGACTGCTATACTAATATCTCAAACTAGAGTAATTAATTCTGCAGTTGAAAACATACAGATCTATTCTCTCTCTCGTGGCCAGATAATTAAAGATGAATGCAATAAAATGAGTAAAATCCAGATAGACCCATCTCTCTCCTCTTTGTATGTTCATGCTGCAAAGAATGTAGTGGTAGCAACCAAGCATGCTGTCAAAGCCAGTAAGAGTATAAGCTGACAGATTTTCTTAGGTGTTCTTGCTCACCTACTTAGGAGAAGCTCAGGACAAGGTTGGTCAAATAGCTGAAGTATCTGATGTTCAGAATTCAGCAAACAGCATCTCATTTTTCAAGCTGTTTAAGAGCAAATGGGCTTTATAACTAAATACAAGAAAAAAATGGAAGCATGTTTAGTCATTGCATTTTATACAGAAAGCTCTGTGCAGTGTTACCATGTGGAAAAGAATGCCTGGTTTTATCACTGGTTTCCTCAGGATACGTATGCATTTAGGATCTCTTTATATAGATGGCAATTGCATCTAGTGCAGGGGAGTTGGACTAGATGACCTCTAGAGGTCCCTTCCAACCTTAGGCATTCTATAATTCTAGTCACTGAACCAGCACAGGACTGGGTGTAAATGTCATGTAATCTAAAGGTCAATCTTTGAATTTGACAACTCCTTCCAAATTTATTACAATAAAACCATATAACACCCTGCAACAAGCTCAGAATCTATTCAAGGAAAGAAAAAAAAGACTTTTTGACTAGAGCTTTGGGTTTGGCTCAACTTTCAAAAAGAATAAACTGACAAAGCAGAAATAGGGTTGTAACAAAGGGATGTGAAGTCTCTGCTGCACAAATCCTAAAGAGTGAACCTATGTTCACCAAATTAATGGTGTTGCCAGCTGTCTCTAATTACAACAAATGTTTGTTTTCTTTTTAAAACAAAAGTTAAGTTTATTTTGTCAGGTTCACTGGAAGGACATGACTCATTGGTATGTTCAAGTAAAAGGATTCTTTTTTCTGCTGCTGCACTGGTAGTATATGTATAGTACAAAACTTTAAGTATCAAAAAAGTCGCATTGATGAATTCAAGACGGAAGAGTGACCAAGAAGCAGTAGTGCAGACTGCTGATTCTACTTTTTTATTTTTCATAGAAGTACACCAAAAATAGGGGTAGCAGGCAAAAAAAACATGGGGTAAAAAGAGTGCAGTTCTTTCAGCATGACATTACTCAGATAAGTATTTGGGAACTTTTTCGTTTTGTTAATTAATTGCTTGGAGTTGTTGAAACTATTTCTATAGCAATATTTCAATACAATATTTTCACAAAGCAATTTTTATGTTGTTCTTTAAACATCCCAAGTCTCCTCTCTCGTGTTTCATTTGTTACTGCTTTCTGCCAGGTCCATCTGCAAAGCTCTCACGTTTACAAATGCTATCATGCCCAGCAGGATCTTGCTTCTTTAACACCTTCCTTTACACTGCAACTCCAAAATTGTAATCTCAACAACAGGAGCCAGGAGTCTAGGAGTCATCCTAGACTTGCTGATTTTTGGTTAGTTATTTGTTGTGGGCCAGGGGATACGTCGAGATTTTTTAAATCATGCTAATGAATACTTTTATAAATACTATGTGTATGACTGAAAAAATTAATCTTCCAAAAAAAAAATTTGTTTCCTTCCTTTTTCCCAATGAGAACTTCAATGTTTTCAGTTGATCTCTAGCTGCCTAAATTTGTTCAGTTTTGATGTATGTTCATCTAGCAGTATTTTCTGAAGTGAATTGAATTTTCAACATTTTCTTATTTGCTCAGTATAATAATTGATAAGTGACATCACAACAAAGTTTGGCCAGCCTGGAGACATTTAAGAAACCACCATATTGTATTGAAAATATTTTGACATATATTATTATATATTAGACTACAAAATACGGTATGATGTTGCAGGTTTTAGGTATTTAAAATACTGAACAATAACTAATGGTTTGAACCTAATTTGCTAACATGGGAAAGGAGTGTTTGAAATACAAAGTTACATCAACTGAAGAGTGAAAATCCAGAACATTCCAAGCTTTAATGAAGAAGATTTGATAACTTACTGCTCCCCATGCCAGGAGTTTCTAAAAGCTTTGTGGTCTCAAGCTGGCTAATCCAGTAGATGTCATGACCTAACTGTAGGACTTGACGACATGAGAAACTTGCTCTTGTGATGTATTTCAAAACTATTTGCTATGAATTCTTGCCTACCTTAATTACTGCTTATTCAGCATATGCCGAATATTGGATCAACTTCTTCTGAGTTTAGAAACTCAATCAGTGTTTCTCCATTTTGGGATAGTTGTTCGTCTGCTGGAAATCTTAAATAGTTTCATTGCAAGTGTAATTACTTTGTTCATTGCCTGTCAGGAGTATGGGAGACAAAAAGAGCAAAAGGAAAATTATATATGCTGTCGTTTGTTCTATCTTTGCTCTTATCAAACGAGTCAGTATGAGTAGTTTTGGTTACAGATTAATTGAAAATCTGTGACTATGAGATGTTGAGGGGTTGCTTGCTGTCCACACTACTGTCAGTAATATAGAAGAATTCAAGAATACTACAGCTATGGCAACAATTTAAAAAGATGGAGACTCATATTTTTATTTAAAATTAGAGTTAGAGGTCCCTCCTGCAGTAAGCTGGCGAGCTTGTGGAGGGCACTTAGAGACTCCACCAGTGAAACTCCAGTTTGAGGCAGTTTGATTGAGCTGCCCTCCATCTGTGGATTTCCGCTGTACATCTATGCTTAAAAGATCAAAACTAGCTACTGTAGAAAAATCACTCCTCTGAGGACTAGGCCAATTAGCTTCAAATGCATTGGTGTAAAAAGAAAAGAATGAGGCCCATTACAGAATCAGTTTTAGTGACATTCATACAACATTCAAAGAATTATTTTCAATTGCACTGCTTTGAAAATTATAAAATAAGCTGTAGGAATGTAAGATAAAATTATAATAAATAGTTAAATGGCATCCAAATGAAAGAAGAATACTCATGCATAGTTATTTGGATAGTTGTTAAAAAAAAATGGAAGTTTTTTTCAGACAGGGCATTACCATCACACTTTAAAAGCACAGATGCTCTAATATTTCTATTATGAATTTAATCACTTGCAATATTGAATCATCTTTGCTCTTTTGTCCTCAAATGCTTCTGCAGTGTAGTTAACCAAGGCTGTGTTAGCCTTCTAAAAATGAGCAGGTGGCTCTTTTGCCAAGGGGTTTTTGAGTATTATTGCAATACTCATGTCAAATGTGAATAAGCTCTCAGTTTGAAGGTGCACTGTGGTAGCAACCATTAAATTTGTCTGGTCATTAAATATATAACTTTAATTTTTGCTATTAGTAAGTGACAGAAACTCTTCAGAAATTTAAGAATCCAGACATGTTACACGGATTTTGAAAGGATTCTGCTTCACAAAATGCTTTACTCTTTCCTTTGCACAACATAATGCAGTTTTTACACCCCAAGGGAGCGTGTCTTCAAGTTCACCGATCAAGTCTCTGTTGGTTTGCTTTGAAACACGGTGCTCAGCGCCACCCTCTGTGCAGCCGCGGCTGCTGGGCAGGACAAGCACCTGAGGGAGCTCAGGGCAGAGGCTCCCATCGCCTCCCTGGGCTTGTGCACCCTTCCAGGCAGAATGAGAGCTGCTTTTTATATATGAATGAGTATACACACACACACAAATATGCACATATATCTATGTGTGTCCACATGCGTATGAGCTAGTGTTTGTTCCTGTGGTCCCCAAAGGATACCAGGGCTCTGGACACGTGGGAAGATCTGTGGTGTTCCAAATGACAGGAGTGCCATTTGTATTGCTCTGGTTAGAGGCCTGCCAGCATTGCCATTAAAACCCACTTTCAGTGGTTTATAGTTGAATTATAAAAATGTGCTGCTGTTCTCATGCAGCTTGAGTCGGGCTATGATTTGTTCTCCTGTTCTTCCTCTCAAAACTGAAACACACACACACACACACAAACGGCTTTAAAATGTGAAAGCAAAAAAAAAAAGTAACTAGATGTCTGCACAGGACTTGGCATTCCTGCAGTTCAAAGAGAACTCATTTTTTTAATTGCAGTATAGCTGACCTTTATTATGTGGTGCTTTTGCAAATGATTTTTGCTATCTTGAAACTAATCAGTGTTTTTAATGATTAAGTTTTGTAGTGCCTTCAACTTAGACTGGTTAGAATGAAACAGCTCTGTAGAAGACAATTCAGTATACTTTGCATCAAAGGCAACCTCTTGAAATGGTTCCTTTAAATGGTTTAAGGTATATACCTTAAAGGTGTACCTTAAAGGTATACCTTAATTTTTAAGAAACAGAAGAATCAACAGTGAAGACTTAATTGTTCAGTGCTTTCCCAAAACAAGATCTATTTAAATAATGGCAAATATTTCCTTTTGATGATTTTTCACTAGGAGGTTTTTTTCCCTGAAACCTAAGCTAAGCTTAAAAAATATAATGTATCTGTTGTGTACATCACTGATTCAAAAACCTCTTTTCTGGTATGGCTCTGCTATAAAAAAAACTACCATCTCAAACTTTTTCCCAAAATACTTACATTTTGTTGAAATTGAACCGAAAATAAGCAATGTTACTTGTAATTTTGCTGTCAGCTGAGATACTGTAAGTTGAGTAATTTGTAACATATCCTAGTCTGGTATAAATAACGCTCAGGTTTAAAGTAGCTGTCTGAACAATTTGTATGAATACCTGTGTGGCGAAAACAGCTTCGGCAGGACTCTTTTTGGCCGTGTTTACAGCAGAGGCAAAACTTAATGCAAGAAAGAGGAATGTGGCAGTGCAAGTTCTTTTTCCTCACATCAATGAGACATAGTGCAGGTCTGATTTAAGAGACAGGAAGAATAGTCTTTGAATTTTGTGTGATTGTGTAAAAAATTTTGCTAAAGTGACCTATATTATTTATCTAGCCCATGATTATTATCCCTAATATTTCTTTTCTTTTTGCTTCTTAGCTGACAATGCCAACGTTTCCTGTTGTTGTGAAGATTGGACATGCTCATTCAGGCATGGGAAAGGTGCAGACACTATTTATTGCATGTTGGGAGCTTGGCTTTTTTTATTTTTTTTTTCCTACTTGCTGGTTATTTTTACTTTTCACTTATCTGAATTCTGTCTCAGATCCCTGCCCTTGCAACCCCCTGCTTATTTTTATTCAAGAAAACAGCCCTATTTAAGAAAATACTTAAAACATCTGTGTATATGTTCAGGCAGTTTATGTGTTGTCTTATATGGGGGTGACTTTAAGGACACGTGGAGAGGCTTTCCAAAAGCAGAACGTTACTTGTTAATTTAACTGACTGCAGTGAAACTAATTAAGTGTCAAGTCCAGCTTTGTGGGCCTTGGAGTCTAGGAAAGTTTTGCTGTTGTTGCCTCCTAGTTTCAGCTTGACAAAAGAGTTTATATTCATTTCCTGCCACAATGTATTCTCTATGGCCATTTCATATCACTACATAACTGCTGCTTTCTTTCTCCAAAGTAATGTGTGTGGTGAGTACAGTTTTTTTGGTAGTTACTTATCTCTCAATGTTGGTTCAAGGGACAGGATTTTAACCTCACTTTCACTAATAGCAAATTTTTAAACTATTACAAATTAAGCACTTTCTCTTTGAAAACACTTCGGATTGCTTTAAGTGTTTTGGATTACTAAATGTCATCATATGATAATATTTATCATCTTTAATCTTGAAAAGTTCCATGAAAATTTGCCACTGGGCAGTAGAAAATTGATTTAATTACATATTATTCAAAAATTTCGTTGTACATTATGTTCTTTTCCTTATGATTGTTTTGATTAGTCCCGAGCCACTCAGTAGGAGTTTGGCAGCCAACTTACTTTGAGACCAGAATTTATCAGTAATCACTTACTATAATTTTTGTAGACTGTATAATGTGAAGAATTGGAAATTGTTTTCTGTACTGTGAATATTAATATCTCATTTATAATAAAGGGAGATAATATTCATAAGTGTTCAGTATATCAAATGTCCAAAAAATTCTAGATATTCCTAATATAAAATACTTACTAAAAATTAAATGCCAGCCACTTGTGAAACACTGCAAATGTTAAAGTCCAAAAACATGTTTATTCCTACACCTGTCCTGCCTGCTGGCAGGAGGTTTGTATTTGCCATACTTAGAGCAGTGTATGCTATTAGACTTTCAGAAAGCGAATTGAGTCCAGTGTTTGGCTCTGGTTTTGTGGCTCTCAAATGTTTGAGTTGAGAGCAAACACACACACACACCCTCTCTCTCTCTCTCTCTTTCTCGCTCACTCTCTCTCTCTGTCTTTTTCTCTGTCTCCCCCCCCTCTCTTTTTTAATCTGGGTTCCTTTTTGTTTTCCTTGCCAAATCAGTATTTTCCACCTTTCCACCACTATCTTACCTTAAGATATTAGTTCCTATTAACAATCTCTTACGTCTGTTTTTTTTGCGTCCAGGAAATTCTAATCCTAGACAACCTGACCCTTCACAGAGAGCTTGACAAAACTGGTTGTCCTGTCTTGAGCCAACTCTCTGTGCTCCATGTGAACAGGCAGTTGTCATGACATCACAATTCTCCCTCGTGGGAGATCCATGACATCGGATAGTATATGATTGGCTCCTTACGATTTCATTTATACATCCAGTCTAGCAAATCAACAAGAATTCTTTGTGGATTAAAGCAGAATGAAATACCACTGTCTTCAAATTGCTTTCTACAGCAGAATAGGGATTCTTTTTTCCTTAAAAATAGATATTTTAATACAGAATTTGTTGGTCATTTTTCAGATAGAATCTAGAAATTACATAAAATATCCAGTTCGTTTATATAAATGAATACTATCAAAACCCTTGTTTCTCATGAATGCCATTTGCAACTGAATTCTACCTTTTATTCCTAACTGCTGTTTTTTTTCTCTTGTATATGCTGTTTATTTGTGATATGGTGACTACAGATCAAGGTAGACAACCACTACGATTTTCAGGACATAGCCAGCGTGGTAGCACTTACTCAGACCTACGCCACTACTGAACCCTTCATAGACTCCAAATATGACATCAGGATCCAAAAGATAGGCAGTAACTACAAAGCGTACATGTGAGCTAAAAACTTATCTTCTTTCATGCTTTTATTTCAAAACTGATAAGCATCAACAAGGTTAAGACTGTCAGATGAGTCTCTGAATTGAAATATGCTGACTCCATGTCTCCACTGTCATACTCTTTGGAAAGAAGGTATTTCAGACTTCCCGGGTTTATTGAGGAGGGGTTTTTTTATTTTGTTTTCAGTTGGTTGCCATTGGGAGAATAAAAAACAGGTAAGCCTGCCACAAGGGTTTTCCTGCTGATGTTTATTTATATATTCATAAAAAGAAATAAACGAGCAGTTGGAATTTTCTTTTTAATAGAGGAGCATATTAAATGTCATTTTATTTCTATTTTTTCCTTCACTTTGTTCAAATTTTCTTTTCCCTCTTAAGCTGTTTAGATGGCATTCATTCACACAAACTTGAATGATAACCTTACAAAAATGAAAGAAAGTATGTTTACTGTAACAGGTGTAAGAAAAATTCTAATCTTACAATGCCCTTCACATATTTGGATGAAAATCTGTTCTAATTTTTAGAAGAGCTGTTGGAGGTTGCAGACACTTGTTAAGAGATGATTACTGTACCAGAAACCTAGTGGGTATTTTAGAAACAACTTTAACTAGAACAGCAAGACAGATTGCTGTGTATCAGTTAAGATGTGGTAACTCTCTTTCTGCATACTTTTACTGTTTCAATGATCAAACAGTGTAACTTGATATTTCATTTATGTTTAACAAACACAAGTCAGAGCAGCTCATATACTCTTTCCTTCATGCTTGTAGCTCTGATGCAAGAAAAACATACCAAATCATGGCTAAGCGCACACACACTCTACTAAGGACTCCTGCGACACTGGAGAGACATACAAGAGGTTTCTTGTATGTTGACACTGAAATAGAAAACTGTAAAATATAGTCAGATTTTTTTATCAGTAAAAATTATTGAACTCTACACAACACATAAATATTAAGAAACAGAAGTGGGAACTGGATTAAAAAATGCATAAATGTTTCTAAATATCAAGCACAGAATAAGCAGTAGGTCTCAAGTAATTTAGAAACAACCAGCAAGATCTGTAAGGAATGTGCAGCCCTTTGCGTAGAGGGCAAATTCCTAGCTTTTCCCCTACCTGCAGAATGCATCCTACTTTTTCTTCACAAATTGCCATACTCTTACACTCTGAAATCCCACCTCTCCTGTCACTCTAAACAATATCTTGGTCCCAGTGCCAATCTGTAACCTGAACATTTCTACCTTTCTGTTTTTCTGTATCCTACCCTCATTCTTCCTTGCTCCAGGTTGTTCCCTTTCCCTTTTACTCTGCAGTCCCATTTGATGGCCTTGTTCTCCCTCCACTTGCAATTACTCCATCTTTCTTTCTCTACCTCCGATCCTTTGATACGACTGTTTATGTCTCTTCGAGTGTAATACAATTCTTTTCTGTCTTGTCGGTATTTTGATAGGCAGATTTCTTGTACTGTGTATTACTCTTCCCTCTTCTATTTAGAATATATAATGGCTTTGTCTCTGTCTTATAATTCCCCTTTAAGTTGACTTAATTTTAAAATTCTGTTCAGTCTTTAAAATAACATTTGTAAGATTCAGACATGGTACTTGTCATTTTTTAAACATAAATATTTCTTCTTCCTAGAAGAAGCAGTTAACTTAAGAGACAGCAAAAATAAGTTAGAACTTATTTTTGTCTTCCTAACTTTTATTGCTTTTTAAGGTTGTGCTCCCTAAAAACTATGGGTTCATCCAAATGCTGAAAACCTACCAATCATTTTTTCCTCTAGATTCTTTCATACAGTTAAATTACAAAAAATAAAATAATTATTCATTGTTACAGAGCATTGTAAAAAGAGAATATTTAGCAAATGTCTTTAAAATTTTTCATGTGCCTACATATGCAGTATGTCAGTATTATATTGTTTTACAGCTGGTTCTCATTTTCTTCTGTGACACAGGAACAGAGTACTTAGAGAGTTACCACAAAAAAATAACAGCTCAATATTTATTTCTGTAGTTTAAAGAGAGTTATTAAGAACTTCAGTTTTATAATTCTGTGGGAAATTGTGGTATGAGTGGATCCATGACTCACAAAACACTAGTGCTTGTCATCTGTGAGTAGAGATTATAGCCAAAAAGCACCACTTAAATACCATGGCTTCTCAGAAATGCTTAACTATACTAGTACCATTACAGAATTCAGATGACTTCAGGGAAATAAAGTTAAAAGGGCATAATACAATTTTTAAAACATAAAAACACAGAAATTCCTATTTCCAAAATCAATACATTGAATCCATAACTATACACCAAAGTTCAAGAAACACAAGCACAGCACCACATTAACCACATCTACCTGCCTATGCAAGAAGTGTAGGTAATCATTTCTACATTTTTTTTTTCTGATGAGAAGTCACTGTTTACAGAATTTGCGTCACTTTCTTTAAATGGTGTGTAGCAAAGCAGAAGGCATCGGAAAGGGACAAGCCCAAGTTACTTAGAATTGTTCATGCTGATTACAATTCTTTCCCCATCTCCCAGTTTCAAAGCATTTCTTCATATATTACAAAGGCCAACACAAGTGAGAACATGTTAAGCCTAAGTGTGATGCACTCAGATGTGCTAGGAGAAGTTTTCTGTAGTATTCAACTAGTATTTAGTAGAAGAAGAGAAAATAATGATGGAAAAACACATTTAGCAATTACCAGAACAGATGCACAGAAGAGGGTGGGGAACATAAATATTGCCGTAGAGGAAGTCGTGTATGAAGGACTGGAATAGTATCTAAGTTTAAAAGGCCGAATGGTCTGGTTTGGTGGTTCTGCACAGTCTAACCAAACAGCTCTGCTGTTCTGGAGTCTTTCTTCATCACAGACTTAGCACTGGTGGCTCCACCCCGCAAACTCCATCTTTGCATTAAGAGTGAAACACGAGGGAGGAGGTGTGTGCCATGATCCCCCAGCAGCCCAGCTAGGCCCTATGGGGTCCCTACAGCCACGCAGCAGGTCTTGGCACTGCTTCATATTCAACAGGGAGCAGGGCTTAGTAATGACTTGCTCTGAAAAGGCACGCATGGAAATAAATACTGCTTGAAAAAGTGAAACTGAAATCACAAAATAGCCTTATTACTGAAAAGTATTGCCTTACACACACAACTAAATATGCATCTTTTTCACTAGTTTCTCTCACAGCCACAAAGAATATACTGCCTTAGAAGGCAGTGCTTCATATTTATGCTTCAGATTCAACTAACTTTAAAAAAAACTCCCAGAGAAAGGTCAACATTCACCCATAATTACTATTGACCCTTTTAATTGGATTAATAGAAAGATAGGGAGAGTACCACTACTCCTGCCTGGTATACTTTTAATAAATTACAGATGTTACTGTTATTTTACTAACTGGAAGTAGTTTATAATTTGTGTCCTTAGCTTATTCAAAGCGTAGTATTTCTGTTTAAGAAAACAGTAATCTTCTCAGCCCTAGTAACAGTCCTGAAGTGTTGGGGAGTGGGGGGAATTCTAACATGGAAATAAAGCTGTTTAGATTATATGAATAAACTAACAAAGAAGGAAAACTGGATAAGAATCCAAAATGCAACTCTAAAACAGGTTCTAGGATCACACTTAAACTTTAGAGAATTTAAAAGAGATCTTGATTTAAGTGCTGGGGCCTAACTCTCCAGTACTATGAATCTAAAATGAGAACCTATAGTATATGAAGTAGGAATATAAGTTATTTATTTTAAACTGATAACTTCTTATTTCTAGCATTTTTGCAGTTTAAAAAATCTTAAATGAGCACAGCTTTCACAGCATACTTCTTACCATTCCTACAGTGCGGTGAGTGTTACTGGCAATTGTGATGCTTGATCAGAATTCTTCTCTTTTAAGATGACTTTCAATACTAAGATGTCAGATATGAAAAAGATGTAAATGCTGCTACATCATTCATGTGAAAATCAGGAAAATTTAAGAAAAAGTGAAAATATATAAACATGTTCTCTCTTTGTAATATTTCCCAACTTTCAGGAGGACTTCCATATCTGGCAACTGGAAGACAAACACGGGCTCGGCAATGTTGGAACAAATTGCTATGTCAGATAAGTAAGTCAAGGCTTATGCATCACACTGTTGACTTGTAATTCATGGTAAATGAATGCCTCTAGTTCATTTTGGTAAAAAAAACTTTGAAATAGATGGAAGAAATCCCAGAGTTTTCAACTGAAGTTGTCCCAGGGTTAAGTATCTAAATTAACTACTAGTCTTAGGCGCTTAAGTACACATTCGGGTTCCTGAATCCACTGTGCACCTAGAGGACTACTGGCATTTCCTCCAGATAATCCCATTTTTCAGCTTCAACCTTCCAGTCATTTTCACTGGTTCATTTGCCGCCTTATATGTAGTGCTATTCCTTTTCCTGCCCATGTCATACTGTTTATAACTATTCCTCTTCTATATAGAAAACAAGCAATCTGGTGTCAACTTTGGCTATTTAAATCCTATTTCTCTTTTCTGCTTATAACCCAGTTGAACCACTGCCTTTTCACTTCTGAAACTTCCACTTAACTGAGATTTTTACTCCAAATGCTGGAATATACTGAGGCATATTTCCCTCACGTCATGTCATCTCTGTACTTTCGCTGTTCTGCTTTCTTTTATTCTCTTTCATCCTTACACTGGATACTTCTTTGCCATCTGGTCAGTTATATTCTCCTTGCAGTACCATGTTGAAGCTTGAGACTACAACAACTGACCTCTCAGTATTGCTCATTTGCTCCAGGTTCCTCCACAGTACCCAAACCTCTCCTGCAAAAGAAAGGTTTGACATTCTTTGATGGCTATTAATTTTCTGTTATTCAGCTTCTCCAAAGGCTTTTCCCTGAGGAAACTGAAAATCTTCTGTATCATAAAAATGTCATTCAAAAGGATTTTATGTTCAAATACAGGTTTAATGTTCAGTAGTAGTTTTTTTTTTCTTCTGTTTTTGTAAGTCCAAAACCTACAACAACTTGTTGCGTCTTAAGAGAGACACAGGACCTGAACCAGTGCGTGCTCATGCTCTGAAAGGTGAAAACAAACTAGGGAATTGGAACTCCCTGCTGCCCAGCCCCGACCCCTTCTGTCTAGACTGTGTCTTCACGGATATCCCCTGTACGGACAGAGTGGAGCCACATTACTTTCTCATTCTCGTTCCCCTCCCACCTTCCTTGAGAAAGTGAGGTTATGCCTTCACTGCGAGGGGAAAAAAAAACATTTTTAGTGTGTATAATTATGGTCCATGAAATATTCCTCTGTAAAAACACACGCTCTTTAGTTTTGCTATAAGGTAAACTAAACAAAATCAAGTATGGGCAATGAGTGTAAAATGCTAACCTTGCCTAGCTACCTCGCTGTAAATGCTTTGTTTGTTTCCATTCTTGCAAGTAAGACAATTAAAGCATAATCTATATTTTCCCATAAAAATATGCTAACCAACAAAATGAATCTTTTATGCTGATGAAGTCAAAAGTATAGAAAAGATCGATGTCTCCTTATAGCAGAAAATGATATGCATTATATGCCCGTGTTTGTTCGGTTATACTGCAAAATGTGCACAATAAAGTAAGAAAAAGTGAACTTTTCTCATGAAAGTTACGTTTAAAGGCATACCAAAAGCAGTCAAATCCAGTGCATGTGCATTTCAGCACATTTATAATGCATTTCATGATTAAGAAAAAGTGCTTTGCAAGCTTAGCACTGTTGGAGTTGACTGGACATAAATCTTAGTCTAGTTAGTGCAGAAAAGAAGAATCTGCAGCAGTAAGAGACGGTGGCTAAGCAGACAACAAGCACACTTCATTATTTCATTTTCTTATTGGCCCCTCCATTTCAGACAGGCCTTGAGTGATAGGATCAGAAGGGTACAGACCTATTCTAGTTGTGCAGGCCTCACCTGGCACCCCAGGTGCTCAGTGCCAGCCAGCTGGGGTGCCACACTGAGCACTCAATCAATTCTGAGGGTGCTGAGCACTATATTGGCTCTGGGAGAACCGTGACCTAAGGTTCAGGTTGCCTACTATGCAAGCCTATTGTTTCAAACACAACAGGCTAGTCCAGCCAAGACATTTCTTTCCAAATGTAACTGTCATTTTCAGGTCTGTGCATCAGCATAAGATGCGCTTTGGTGTTTTGTGCCAAAAAAAGTCATTTATGACCAAGCAGTGCATGCAAGCAGTCCAATCAGTTGATGCATCTACAGATGTTGAAATTGTCAGGCATCCAAAGAAACGGGTCTTTTTGGACAAAAAAGAATTTTTCTCGTAGGAAAAAATATATTTTCTTGCTAAAATGTTGCTGTCGGGATTTTTTTTTTCAAACAGTTTTATCAATTTCCATACTTGATGTAAGAAAAAATACAAAATGTGGACTAATAAGTTTACTTTGAAAGGATGCTATTCCTAAAGATACACATATACGAATAAGAGCTTTATTCATCACACACCAGTCAGTTTCCTTTGATCCTACTGTGAGGTCAAATGCTATGTTTATTACATTATTTTTTTTTGCAATGGAAAATACTATCATGTGGCAAATTTATCATTATGCCTCAAAAATTGGACCAAGAAAGAGCAGGACATGATCTGTAAAAGGAAATAACTCATTAAATGTAGTGAATGAGAAAAATATGATAAGTAACTGCTTTAAACTGTTTTTGTTGTTATTGTTTTAGGAAAACGACCTTCAATTGGTAAAAGTGTTATATCTGGCTATATAACTTCTTACAAGATCCTATCATCACTTACTGCTGCCTAGGCACAGTTATGCTGTTAGTCAATGAAAGTTCTCAATGCTATTTTGTGTCTAAGAGCCAATGTCGTCATTGAACAAACACGTACAACTTCCATCACCTCTGTGAGCTCTCAGTGAAGTATTATGGCTCCCTTTTTATATCACTTTATGTCTGAACTTGATCACAGGAACTGCCTTAATCTTTCTAACAAATCTGGCTTCATTTCCATGTTAGTCAGATAATCTGTCTGTTCATACGATGGATAAAGGTCTTTCCTTGCAAGGAAAGTAAATCACAGTGCTGCTTTTAGAAGAGGTAAAATGTCCCTTCCTCTGCCCATATTTCTTACTATGATTTTACAAATGAAATACAAAGGCTAATATGCTCAATACTGTATGAAAGACTATCCTTTTTTTTAAGATTTGTAAGCGTTCTTCATCATTCTTTAGAGCTTCTGTGGAATTTTAGTGTAATTGTCTATAGCTGACATAAAAAACTTGTCCAACTTTTGCATAAGTGTCATGCAGCTGTTTCTCTTGTCCCATCGTGATGGTTGTTTTGTCTTTTTCTTTTGACTTGTTCAGTGATGTATTTATAAAGCAATCAGCGCTGCTTTGCCTTCCTGCATTTCCTTCCAGTCACTGAAGACAGAGACTCTCATTCCAGTTTCCCTGATAAACAGCCATGTTTAAGTACTCTACCAAGCCTTGTAGGTAGGAAACACTTGAATTTGTGCAAAAATACACAAGTTTGAATTTCAGAGAAGCCCTGAGAAATGTACTTTCTCAAACTCTTAGCATCCCTCAAGTCATAAAAATTGGTCAGATGATAAATGCTCCTTCTGTGGAGTTCTCAAATAGCATTTAGCGCCAACTGTCAAGCTCTACTAGCACAAAGGCAGTGGAAACACAACATGGGAGATAGCTATACACTATTTATGTTCCAGCATATCTGATCTTCAGGTTACTCACAGTTTAGAGCAGACACATGTTTGGAGCAAAATAAGCTGGGACTGAAGCCAGCATAACACTACGTCAGGATATGGAGCCATAGCTTTTACAAGTTCTACTGGGAAAAGCAGAGTAACTGGGCCAGTATCTCTAAGCTGCTGTTCTGGGAAATGTAAATACGGTGAAACTGATGATACTGTGAAAATTCTGGTTTTGAAGCAAGCATTGTATAAAATACCTTATTGGGCTGAGCCTCTATAAAAAGACTGATAAGATACTCATGGAAAAAAATATTTTTATGTAACAGGTACAAGCTCTGGGTTGACACCTGTTCTGAAATATTTGGTGGTTTGGACATCTGTGCTGTTAAAGCTGTACATGGAAAGGATGGAAAAGATTATATTTTTGAGGTAAGCAATCCAACCCTTTTCAGTCTTTGCAAATACAAAACTTTTGTAATGGTTAGGCATTGGCTCACTTGTGTTTCAGGAAAGGTGGTGTATTTTAAAGCAATGTTTAAATCATAATACAAAAGCCACATGTCTAAATTAGTGGCAACATTTGCTGGAAAATGTAACCATATCATATGGTAATGTTTTTAGTATCTGAGGAAATGTTCATAGACTACAAAACAAAACCAAATGTAGATGTCATATTTGCCCAACCCTTGTAATTTCTTTCCTGAGCAGGCTTACCAGTCTTTTCTGAAAGTCTTATTGACAGCACTATCTCAAGGGAACCCGAGCAAAATTATACCTTTACATGGGAAGGGAAATTACGAATGAAGAGGGAACAACTTTACTTTTTTTCCAGCCCAAATTTGACCTTTAAGATCTGATTTCTCATGAACCGTAAGTCTAGAAGATGATGCTGTACATATTTTGGAAAAGTTTTAGGTTTCTTGTTTATCTTAAGTTTATTATAAATAAGTATAACTCCATCTGTCCATAAAATTGTAACTTGTATATCACACAATTCAAGATTTCTTCAGCATAGTCCATATTCATAGAATTTACTTGGACTGTAAAGATTATGAGAATCACTCCCATTCTCAAATAGAGAATTCATATTTGCTAAAACAAAAGCATGAGTATTTTTCCAAACTATGGGAGTAATCAGGAATACAGAAGGAGATTTTGGCTGGACCCTCTATAATTATGTGTATCTATTTATACAAATATACATCCATTGTATACATACCAATATATATCCATTCATAATGCTGAACTGTACATTTTTGTTTTGTCATAATGTTAAACAGCTCTGCTTATTTTCTTCTTGTTTCATAAAGGAGATGCACAAATTTATTTATTCCTGTTGCAAGTGTTGAGATCTCCCAAATCAATCAATAGCAGTGTAAAAGTCTTAGCAACTTGCAGAAATAAACTATGCACAAAACAACTAGCACTGATCACTAGCTTCTGAGATACCAAGGAAAATTTGAGGAAGTCTTGTTTTCTTGTCTGCCTGGACATACTAAGAGTTTATTGTATCTTATTTTATCAGGATGAAAAAAGTGTTCCATACTAAACCACCCGTTTTTATTCCTCTATATACTTCAGTGTGTGTCACCAAAAGTTCCCATTCAATCTGTAATGCTTGTCCCAGGGAAATCTGAAAGAGTAAAAAACTATGTTTTACTCTTTCTGAAAACAGGCCCCTCTGATTGGATGAGGCAATACAGAGGCAATTTCTAAATATAACTTTTGTCATGTGTGTGACTTCACTGTTTGCCTGTAGCCATGGGCATATCTCCATACTTGCCTCGTGGGAAGGTATTGGTGTCTGCTTACAGATAAGCTCCTCTCTGCAAGGTAGCAGTTGGTCTTTGGCAGCCTCACACATGCTGTTCGAAGCTTTTTGGGATAGTCCGCGCATCCTACGGCCTCTAAATGTCTCTCACACACCAATTTATTTGAATTCATTACATTTGAGATAGGTCATGTTCAGTAGTAGTGCTTTAACTCAATACATTTTGAACATACAATTTTAATTGTAAACTAAAAAAATGTGAATTATTTTAAGATGTAAGGTCATGCTAGTAGTCAAAAAGCAAAAGGGTGTGTGTGTGCAAAAATATAAAACTAGACTAGCGTTGCATTTAACAACTGTGTTCCTGGAACTGCAGGTTCCAGACAAATCGCTGTTATCTCTCGTAGGCTATAGCCAAAACTAGCTTGACGAGTGACGGGCATCAACCCACTCCACAGAGCTGCTCCAACTGATCTCTTTTATTCTCTCCTCCCTTTCATGCTACTGTAATTGAACTTTCTTTCTACTCTCACTAGAACTGAAGGATGTCTCCTCTGTTTTAACATTTGACTTTTCTGTTGCATTCCTCAGCTCACAAATTCCTGTCAGACTAAATGGACTTCACTTTCATTCACTGAACTTCTTAATTATTTCAACATTTTTGATATTGAATGACACAGTATCCTGAAAATCATGTGTCAGGAGAAATAATATTCAAACACACATTTCTGTTTTCTGAAAGAGGCCACACATACCACATTAAAAATGTAGGTGATATATTAGGTAGTAGACTGTTTTGTCCAACTTGCCTCTTCTCTGCTTATTGTCAAGCTTTAGTATTTTTCTGACTCTCTCCATGAACCTACTGACGATTTTTCAAATTTGTGAGCAAAGCCAGCAAGCATCAACTTCTATTTAAGTCAGTATATACACAACAACTTTTTATATTAGACTTGGGTAGTCTATTTGGTAGAAGAGAAACGGGGAACAATTTTCAACAATAAAATTGCTGGTAAAGTTGTATAATAGATAGAGTATCTCAATTCCTGTTTCTGAACAAACACCCTAATTTTCTCTGCCAGATACATTCATACTTTTAGAAAAACAAAATTTTCGGAATCATCAGGAGCTGGCTTTATAGAGAAGTTTAAGTAGTGCACATAATAGATATTGCAATTAAAAGACCAAGTGGATAGAGGCATGATAATTCTTGCTGTTCTACAGAATTGGCTGAATTATTTGGAAGATGTAATGCTCATCAGCAAGAATATTTAGAATCTATATAACCCATTGAAATAGAGAATTGTTTGCAAAATTTTCATCCACCAGAATATGTGTAAAATTTACTACCAGTTGATGCTAAAAAGCAAGATTCCAATCCACAGTTATCACAGTAACTAGCAGTTACCACACTATAATTCTGGGATACAGTAAAAGAACAGAAGACTCTCTGTATCAGTAAGGAACAAATTCTGTCTTTTGTGTAATTTTAACATGAGAAAATAATGGTCTAGCACATACCTGCTGCAACCAAGAACAAATAGCTAGGCAGAACACTAAATCTGTAAATTTTGGGTTTATACTTCAGTTGTGGCCCCACAATGAAATCCGTGCCCTCATCCCTCTGTGTCCTATTATGAAACTAAAGCTTTCTGTATTATTGTCACTTTCCTTCTGCAGATACGACGTGGCAATAAACATATGAACTTCCTAATGTATGAAATAATGCATATAGTATGATCTCCTTGATTTTTAACTTGGGACATTCAACCACTGTAGCCACCACTACAAAAGCATATATTTCAGCCAACTTGGAAGAGTGAATCTGAATTAGGGTAGAATTCTGCTGAATTATCTTTCACTATTCTAGGTAAAGGCTAATGTCAGTGGAATTTTCTGCATTAAATTTGGGAGCACAGCATTTGATAGGAGTGAGTGCTAGGAGTTACTGAAATGTGACCATATACATCTGAATGCACTGGAACTTTGATCTAAGGAAAGTTCATTCATTTTCTTAGCAATTCTTTTGAACCTACCTTTTCAGTAAATATTGTTATTCGTGCACCGTAGGCTATTACTGAAGAAAATTTCCTAACATTTTCTTCAGTATTAGCCCCTGCCAACTTCTCAGGACTGGTTGCATTTTGAATTGCAAACTACTCCTGCATCTCCTATGGGGACCTTAGGGAAAGTCCCAGGCTTATTTCATATTTAGTCACCATGTTCTCAGAGGTAGCTCCATATGCTCTCAAGCTCCACTGAATCGAAAATGGCCTCCTCAAACTATTCATTTTTCCTAATGTCAATTATTTTTACCATAATTAAAAGGACATATTAAAATCTGTGTTAGCCTCTGCTATTGCAGTCATGTTCTCCCCTAGAATTGCAAACATTTGAATCCCCAGAGACCCTGCAGAAAAATAACACATTTGTAACAGCAGCAACACAATCCAGCTTGCCTGGTCCACAGACCAATCAAGGTAAATTATTTTTGTCAGTACTTAGACTGTCAAGCATGGACCTTAATTCAAAATAAATTCCCCTGGTTGTCGGTGAAATTATTTCCTCTTCTGTTCGGACTTAGCGATTTTCTTACCCTCTTGTGCAATTCACAGTTTCACCCCTCCCCCCCCCCAATATGTAATTGTCCTCTCAGACTCCCCGGGCACTTCTGCTTTGCAAGCCCTCTATCCATCCCTGCTCCTTCTGATTGCCCTTGTACTTGGTACCCCACCCTAGCACGCACCTTTTTCTTCCACTGTCTTACGCAGCATTTCTTTCCTTTGCTTTTAACCTCTACTACTCCTTTCGTAGCACCATTTAGACTGAGTCTTCATTAAAGCCCTAGGCAAAGGATCTGTCATAAAATAATCTGTAATGGACAAGTGTGTCCGAGTGATGGCAGTCAGAGTAGTTCCTCCTTCAAACAGATGATCCCTTTGCAATGACTGATATCTTATAATTGCACTGGCTCCTGTACTAATCCTGTTCATTTCCCTTCATGTTCGCCAGAGTTAATAAACAGTATTTTCTTCTCTTTGTTAGCAGTCTCAGTCTTGCAGCCTCAAACTCAAATACTTGCCTCGTCCACGCTAGCAACAGACTAATTCATTGAAAGGTCTTATTACTGCAAGGTCAGTGTTTTATTTTATCACAGTATCGTGTTGACTTAAACATGCTGCTGTAGTTTCTGCTACTACTGCTAGTTTAGAAAAGAGATGTGCTAAGCACAGTTCAGAATATATATAGTTTCCATTTTACAAGAGAAATTCATTTTATACAAGTAATTACTGAAAGGCATATAAACTAAAGGTAAAACTGATACAACTTAAGTGACCATCATGTATAGTGATTCATGCTTTTACTGATATGAGCAAAACATATTATCCTTTATAGATTACAGATGTCTTTTTTTGTACATGGAATATTCTTAGTGGGAAACTCCACTATTTTAAATAACTGAACTAGGCACTGAAGACCTGGCTCGGTGTTTAAATGATATTTAACTAGTACAAGCTGCAAATAGATTGCTGATAAACAGGATGCTTTGGGTATGCTTAAGCTTTGCCAAGCTTTCTAAAGTGTGAAATTGTCTGTATGGCATTTTGTTACTTATTCACAGGTTTTAAAAATTTTATTAGCATTACCCAAAATATTTTTTAATCCTTAATATAAATTTATATAAAGTGTTAATGAATCCTGATAAGTCTCACTGAATATTTTTCTAAAAAGGAAAATTTACTTCATTCTCTTAAAAAAAAAAAACAAAACAAAACACCCAATCTGTAAAGTATTCTCACTCCTTGAGCTTCTTAGCCAAATAATAGCAAGACTGCTCTCTTAATGAAGTTAACTTCCACCCATGAAGGCAGCAGCAGGAGCCAGGCCCGCCTGTAGCAGCCACCCAGCCCAGCAGCAGCAGGCTGGGTGTAAATGCTGCTCCTGGATGCTCAGACCAATCCTCCCCAGCAATTCAAGTGAGGGAGACCTTTCAGCCTCCTGTCACCTCTGACTTCACACCCATCTTGCCACACTAGTCCAATGAATTATTAATCTGAACACTGTGCCTTCCAGCTGAACCACTTTTAAGCATCGTTATTTTTTCACTTACTCTGGTATTCACCAACATTTCATCTTGGAATCAGTAGTTTTCTTGCTTTCTCTTTTTGCAGATTTGGTAAACTTCAGTAAAGCAGCAGAACAGATCATAGCTCATCAACTTTTCCAACTTGGCGTATAACTAAGTACTTGTTCAGTTTAAGGTTCAGCACACCTTTGACCAACAATATTTGTTCAAGTACGGCAGCTATCAAAAGGCTTTTTAACAACATCAAAGTAACAAAAGGTTGTCTGGGGCAAATGGCTAAGTTTCCTAATGTTGTATGTGTTCCAGTCTGCCTCAATATGTGAATGAGGCAGTTATGCTTGAAAATATTACCTTTGAAGGAATATAAGATTTTCTTCAAAATATACCTGAGAGCACTCGATAGAGGCTTCTCTGAGTAGGAGGAAAGATCTGGCAGAAGATTTTCGAAGACTAAACCTTCAATTTAAAATCCAAGTCAGCTAAGCCTTACTGAATGCCAGGACTAAAGGCCAACTGCCCATGTATCTCCTGAGTGCTCTGTCAGGCCCAGCAGGGCATAGTCTCTAATTAAGAACCCTGGGCCTTTGCCAGTGAGTCTGAAAACTTCACAGATTGTCAGTACTTGAGCAGTTTAAGTTGTGGTATTGAGCTCCAGGTCATTTACTGAAACTAGCACACTTCTGCCTAGGACACAAAGGCACTACAAAAGGGTGGTGAAACTCCGTAAAAATGCCTTTGTCAAAACCTTGACAGAAGTTGACTCTCTTTATAGGTATACTGATTTGCATTCACGTTTTTACAACACGAAGGGTGGCAATTTGACAAACCTTCCAAGCTGCATGGATTTACTGTTTACCTGAGTCTAGCACCTCCACCACAAATTACGAGCCTAGGCTTTATGGCAATCCTTATCCTAAATCTACAGTTACATGGCTGCAGATCAGTTCAAATATGTTTGATTTTGGGTTAGTAATGACAACCTGCTTTCAGTGTCAAAACTCCAAATTCTTGAAGGGAATAGTAACATGTGTAATGTGCAAGATGACTTGGTGTCATCTTTGGCTTTCCTGTAAAGTTACATGTTTCGAGGTTTGCTGCTAGTTTCTTGAGCCACAGTGACTATTCAGGGGGGATGATGGGATCATACACTGTAACTAAATAGTGGTTATTGTGCCTGTTTTCTAGAGTTAATACTCAGAATTGGGTGAGAAGAGTATTAAGTAATGAAAAATGTTTATAAAGGTATAAGGTACTCATTTACTCAGGACACTGCATCGTTACTAATAGACTCAATGATTCACTACACCTCAAAAAAAAGTTTTTAAAAACTCTTAGTTGTGACAGGTAATGTCTCTTGGAAAATTTACAAGGTTTTATAGAATGATTCTCTCTAATGTGTTGGTGAGAACAGCTGCTTTGATTTTCTACCAAAAAAACTAATTCTAAAATTGAAAAAAAAGCCCTATAAGATAACCATTAACTATTTATGCTCAAAAATTAAAATTAAGATGGCAGCATTGTGTCACTTAATGATGCTTCCTAAGCTGTATATGAAGTATATCCATAGACTCTGCTTTTTGCTGCAGGCATTTCACAAGTACATTCCTAACACTCCACCTGTTATTTCTCTAATTCCTATAAATTGTTTTGCTTAATTGAATATCCCTAATGACTTTCCACTAGGTGAGAAAAATCATTTTATTTTGAGTTAAAACTATCAATCTTTAAAAGGGCAAGAATGAGAAATTTCTATCAAAGACCTACTCAAAAATCTCCTCAGCTTCATTTAAGCTTGATAAGGCCTTGGGATTTCAACAGCTGCAATATTAGTGTAATAGTATAAAAAATTTAACACATTTCTTAACTGGCAAATCAGATATCTATCATAGATAAAAGTTCAGCAATAACCTGTCATTTATTCCATTTTAATTTAGAATGTGTAATTTTCCATCCCCACTATTTAATCACTTCACACTCAAGCTATTTCCCCCTTTGCCACATAAATGGAAGCTTAAAACTATGATACTAATAACTGACTCTTTGTATGAAACTTTGTGTTCAATCTGAGCAGTCAGAAGTAATTTTACAACTAGTATTAAGCTCTCTGATATCTCAGAACAGACATTATTTTCTCTTATGAGCATCCAAACTACACAGATAGCTCAGCTGATTTACTAAATTTGCTGTGAAGTTTTGAGCAAGGCCTGAAACCTTGTTTTTTTTTTGTCCTTTAATGACAGAATTATATTTTTCCCTTGAGTTGTGATAAATCAGAGAAAGAGTTTGTATGTAAAGTTGCATTTATAGAAGTACTTAAAAACAACAATTCAGTCCTTTTGCAGGGTCCTACATTTTACAACTTCTGTTTCACAATCCTCCCAGATAGTTTTTCATGTCAGTAAATTTTACACAATGTCAGGTTTTCTTTGCACACTTGTGAAAGAGGTATAATGCTTGGTCCTGTTGTTGAAGTAAGGCGAAATTAACTATACATTTGATATTGAGAGGAGCAGTATTTTAAAAAACAACAGTCACTAATGCCTACCTTCAGAGAGTCCAATTTTTAGACAACAGAGATCACTCCTCTGCAAGTCAGGTGCTTGCAGAGGCAGCCAAACATCCAACAACCATTGCATGGACAGCAAAGCATTCTGACATTCAGCCATTTTTAATGCTTTAAAAACTTATGCAAAGTATCTGACACATGTGTCAGTCTTACAAAGATTACTCTACTTAGGAAAAGTTCATAATAAAAAGAAGTGAATCTTTGAGGGTGTGTGAGGTGAACTACAGGAAGTTGAATGGGTGAGGAGCTCGTCATTGTGAGGAAGAGGGTAGTTCTAAGAGGAGGAGGAGCTGAGGATTAGGGGACAGATTCCTGAAACATAAATGATTCCTCTAAGCTAGAATCTTTTCCATCTGAAATACTAACATGTTATTTGTGAAAACTCACTGATCCTCCTCTGGTCATACAAAAGCTATGAGGACCCCACTGAACTCTTATTTAAGGATTCTTTTGGTTTTTGTCCAAAACCACCCGTTATGTTACCAGCAGAGTTTATTATGGTCTCTTCTGACTGGTTTGCCAACATTAGTGGGACCTCTTGCATGAGATTTGGCAGCTAGGCAGCTTTTCACAGGCTAAAAATGAGATGGATACAATTCAGTTTTTACACAGGATAGAACTGGATCAGATGTAATGAAATCCATACATTATATTGCAGGAGTAGTAATTGCTTTATTGCAGACTGCCTCCTATTAATATTAGTCATTTCTTACTCATACCCATGAGAAGCACCAGAATGCACGGCTGCAGGTGACATGTCTACACCCCCTGTACAGTACAGTAAAAGGATGGTGGTTTCTCGGAAGAGAAATAAACCCTTTTCATGTTGTTGGAATAAAATGTTCAGGGCTATTGACTAAGTTGGATTTATTTCCTTACTACTTTTTTTAATCTCTCCCTGAATCACACATGTGCCAAAAATAGGAATACTGTAGGAATAACAAATACTTAAAGTGCACCAAACCATCAGAATCCATCAGAAAAGTTGAATGAAATGATTGCTAAACAATATTGGCCTATCACATTTAAAATTGAAATACATACTATTTTTTCTGCCTCTGTGACATTCTGTTTTCTTTTGTATTTCTTTTTGTAGTTTTCTTTCTTAGTCTTTTTTCCAACTGAACTGCAGCCTCATGTTTTTTCATAAAAGCCTGTCAATAATAACAAGCACCTATGTTCTTATTTCACATTTTTCATTAGTCATTAAGGATCTATCATTTCCTTAACAGAAATCCAACAAACAGCTACAAGCTAAAATTTTACTTGGCTTAATTCAGCTGAGAAACATGGTATGAAGAAATCACATAATAGAACAGGTCTTCCAAAATGCAGTTTGGACTAAAGTGCAAGCAATTGCTTCAGATTTTTGGCAGTCCACAGGGTAGCCTAAGAAACCTTCATATTGCCTATCTGCTGTGTGTGATGCGTGTTTCTCATATGAATCGTGTTCTCTATAGAGTGTATGCCCAGAACCTGTGTAATGCTTTAAGATCGGAAAGGGATGTGTTTTACTCTTGCTCCTTTAACCAATATCCTAAAAAACATGGCCTGACATTCTACTGAGATATGAAAGTAGTTTACTTTTGTGCCATATCAATAGCTCATGTATGGTTTTATTTTCACAGGTCATGGACTGTGCAATGCCTCTTATTGGTGAGCATCAGACTGAAGACAGACAACATATAACCGAACTAGTCATAAGCAAAATGAACCAAATGTTGTCCAAAACTCCTATACCATCTCCTCAGAGACCCACCGCCACTCAGCAGCCTCAGGTAATTTTAAGCTCAAATTTTCCCTCAAAGAATTTGGTTGGAGAAGTACACATGCACATAGCAGGTTGCAAGAATCTATAGCATGTTATAGAGATTTGTCATGTTTAAGTGGGATTATCTCGGGTGTAAGTAATATGTTTTGTTAATGTGGTTCTACACAAATTCAAATTAATAACTGGAGTCAGTGAATTACCAGGCTTTGCAATGTCTCCTGCCAGTCATATCTACCTAAAATAGCATGGAAGTTTAAATAGCATGGGAATAAGAATTGCTCTTGTAGACATCCTTTGCCCTGAAGATCTCAGTAAAAATGCTAAGACAGTAGCTGTTGTTGTGAGAAGTAAATTACCTGGTAATCTTTTTCATGTGATTCAATTCAGGAAAATACCTTTCAAACCTAGGAAAGATCTAAGATATATTCAGCATACTAGAAAACTTACGTCAAAGGTTGCAAACAGATGAAGTTTTACCTGTTTTATAGTAGGTGGTCTAAGTATGGGGTCCATAGAATTCTGTCTCTGTCCTCATTACCAGCTTGCTTTACAGCTTCGGAAATTATGTTGTTTTTTTCATTTCTGTGCTTCTAACATGTTTATTACATGCTTATTGACCCTTTAAACAACTTCTAACAAAGTGGCATATTTGTACAAGGCTCTAAGAAACTTAAAGTACTACTTTTATGCTTAAACAGCATCTCGTGTTTATAGACTAGGCAACAGGTCTGATCACAGCAGCATAATCAGTCACAACTTCCACATTCTTCTTTTAATATATGGAAGGAATAGCCATAACAATACATTCTGAGAATAAACCATTAAGCAATGTATTGTTGATCTCTACCAGCCCAGCTCCATGGCAATTAGTTAAGCCACAGAATAAGCCAAACTGTAGGATAGGAATTTCCAAGTGTAAGTCAAGAAACTATTTTTACTGTGAGTAGGCTTCACACCAGGTAAACAATTTGAAAACAGCTCTGTGGCATACCTCAGGCAGACTAGTTCTTGAGGGAGAGTGACTAATTTGTTCTTCAAATATATCATCATGCTTTAAGTTATAAAAATACACTGTCCCACATAAAGAAGTGGCTTCTATTTATATTACAGCCACTTGAAACTAAGCGCAAAATTGTTGCAGCCATGTAACCACATACAATGGAGAAGTTTCCATCTGATATGACTCAAGTCCATTGTAAAGGGCACCTAAAAAGAGGGATAATGAGGGGAAAAAATAAATCACTTTATGCCAAAATATATTTTCTTTCAGTTCTAGCAAATTAGCCATATCTTAAAATGAAGAAAAGAGCCAATTATAGAATTGCCCAGAACATACAAATCAACCTAAATCAAAATTTGCAAAAAGAATGGAACACATTCTGAGTCATAGAGTCTTTAGTATTTCACATTCTGTGGGCAAAAAAATAACACAAAGTTCCGAGAAGGCATGCTTTCCTGGATTTCGAAGAAGACAAAAGAGGAGGAACGTTTATAATAACTGCCATCATCCAAACAAAGGTTATCTTTTGTATGTAAATTGAGTATTTACTCATTTTCAAGGAAAACTAACTGTAAAACAAGGTGTGAGAATGAAATTAAGACACAAAAGGAACCTTTTAAGAAAACTCATAAATTCCTCAGTCACTGCTGCATCTTGTGCACAAAAAAAGTTTTTTTTTCCTTCCTAAGACAAAAAAGCTGTGGGTGAACCAAGAGATAATATTTGCTGCTAGCTGCAGAACTTGCATTAGTTTTCTATTAGCCTAGTTTATGTTACTGAAGAAATCATTCTTTGCTATCAGCAACAGTATGTTGACTTTTCCTTTTTCTTATCCTGTTTGCTACTTATTACGACTCCAGTCAATCAGAGGCCTGAGTCAATGAGAGACCTTCAGAATATTTGCAATATTTGTTAGGATTTTTTCCTTTCAGTTAATCAGATTCTGCTTCCTTAAAAATTGCCCTGTCATATTTTCCTTTAGTTTAGGACAGACAAAGAGGATCAGAATTTTTTCATACTGTTTGTAAATACCCATTAGTCTAGTCAAACTTACGGAAAGATCCAGATTGTTTTAAAAAACATACCTTCCCTTGTGCAGCTTCTTTTTGTTTTTCTAAGAATACAAACGAATCAATGAATCTAACATGTTCAGACACTTTTCTTTAATCTGAGAAGCTATTTTCTAATCTTGAGAAGTACAGCCCATTCATTTGTGGAGCAGGAGCTTGACAGATAACTGCAGATCTTGTAAAATCCAAGGCCAGCAATGTATATAGAATAAAGTGTATGTGTATGTGCATACTTTGAGAGCAAAGTATTGTAAACATCAAAGAGTGATTTGTGCATTTTGCTACTTCAGCTTTTAAGTGGACAATTTACAGTCAATAATACAGCTATACTTGGGCCAAGTTTTGAATTCTCTTATTATCTGCATGTTTAATTCTTCATAGCGTACCCACTACTGTGACATTGGGAGCCTTCTACGTAAAAGAAAATTTCAGTTTATAAAATGCCTTCAGTGCTAACCCTTTTCCAATTAACTGGTCATCCATCAAAAAACAAATCAAAGATTAGGAAAATAAGCCTTTGTTTAGAGCCATGCTGCCAAATCTTGATGGTAATGATTGGCCTTGTGATAGGTTCTGACCTTGTGATAGGTTCTGAAGCGTAACGAAGGTCTCCTGGTCAGAGTTGTCAGAAGGAGCAAATTCCAAAGGCAAGAACTTCCAAAAACAATGTCCTGCTTATGCTGAAACCTCAGAAGTGCAGATGCTGCACTTCAAATTCACTCTTAAGCCCATTTACTCTAATCTGAGCTATCAGACATGCGTAAATGTATTTATACTTGTAATATTTTATATATTTTAATATACATATAAAAACCACTTGCTCAGACTCTATAACAAGGTACGCAAAATGACAGAGAATTAATCGACTGAGAAAAGATATCTGCAGTGCTTTGTGTTGTGGCTCAGCCCATCCGACGCTAACTGCAGCCAGCAAACTGTGTCATGCTTCTTGCCTGCAGTGCCAGGCTATAGTTACTGCATCCCTTTGGCAGCAGGATTCAACCACATTGGAATAGGAAGCAGTCCTTAATTACAGGAGTCCGAGATTGCCACTTTTGCTTTTATCAGCTACTTTAGGAAACTTTCCACCAGAAAGAAAAGCAGTAGTCAGGGAAGTTCTGTCTGATATAGCTACATAGGATCAAAAAAATCTCTTTAAAAAAAAATAATTTCTAATTGGTCAGAGCCCTATTAAACTTTATTGATGGCATTTTCTTTGAAATCAGCTGGTATTTGTAGCCCAGCAAGTTAGGTTATTTTCATATATTTTAAAAACATTTTTTTCACTCAAAAGTGATATAAAAATCACCGTCCCTCACAACATCCTCCTAGACAAGCTCCAGAGGTGTGGGATGGATGAGTGGTCGGTGAGGTGGATTGGGAATTGGCTAGATGGCAGAGCTCAGAGGGTGATGCGTCTAGTTGGAGGCCTGTGTTGAGCCGTGTCCCCCAGGGGTCAGTCCTTGGTCCAGTCCTGTTCAATTTATTCATCAACGACCTGGATGAAGGCACAGAGTGCTCCCTCAGCAAGTTTGCAGATGATACGAAGCTGGGGGGAGTAGCGGATACTCCAGAGGGCTGTGCTGCCATCCAGAGGGACCTGGACAGACTAGACAACTGGGTGGAGAGAAATCTCATGAAATTCAACAAGAACAAGTGCACGGTCCTGCACCTGGGCAGAAATAACCCCAGACACCAGTACAGGCTGGGGACCGACCTGCTGGAGAGCAGCTCTGCAGAGAAGGACCTGGGCGTCATGGTGGACGACAGGTTGACCATGAGGCAGCAGGGTGCCCTCGTGGCCAAGAAGGCCAATGGCATCCTGGGCTGCATTAAGAGGAGCATCTCCAGCAGGTCGAGGGAGGTGATCCTGCCCCTCTACTCAGCCCTGGTGAGGCCACATCTGGAGTACTGTGTCCAGTTCTGGGCCTCCCAGTACAAGAGGGATGTGGAGCTGCTGGAGAGAGTCCAGCGCAGGGCCACGAGGATGATCAGGGGCCTGGAACATCTGCCCTATGAGGAGAGGCTGAGGGAGCTGGGCCTGTTCAGCCTGGAGAAGAGAAGGCTGAGAGGGGACCTGATCTGTGTCTATAAGTGCCTCAAGGGAGGCAGTGAGGAGGATGGGGCTGGCCTCTTTTCACTGGTGGTCACTGACAGACCCAGAGGAAATGGCCACAAACTGAAGCATAAAAAGTTCCACGGGAACTTAAGGAAGAACTTCTTGACGGTGAGGGTGACAGAGCACTGGAACAGGCTGCCCGGAGAGGTTGTGGAGTCTCCTTCTCTGGAGATCTTCAAGACCCGCTTGGCTGCAGCCCTGTGCCACGTGCTCTAGGTGGCCCTGCGTGTGCAGGGGGGTTGGACTAGATGACCTCTAGAGGTCTCTTCCAACCTTAGGCATTCTATGATTCTATGATATCATAGAACCTTCAGAGGAATATTATTTTAACAGCTGCTTTCTGTGAGACAGACCAGAATCCTGGTGCTCCACGTACAGACAATGAAATGATGGAAGTTTAGATTTTCCTCCCTTTTTATGCTCTGTTAATAGTTTTGATAGAACTCTTGAGAAATCTTTGTCATTTCCTAAAAACTGAACCAGCGGATAAAGTAGCCAGTAAAGCATTCTGGCCAATGAAAGCACAAAAGTTACCCAGGAAGTGCTGCTCTGTCTCCATCTGCTGATAGGAAAGATCACTGCTGAAATTTCTGCTGCTTGGATTTGCAAAGCTATTTGCAAACGTGGTGAATGAAAACAACTTCATGCTTGTTTCAGTAGCAGCATTTGTGTGTATATAAAGCAATTGCTGCATATCAAGTGCAGCACATGAATTCATGCACATGAATTGTGATGAACTAAAGTTATTAGTATCCTCACTGGTGTCCTTACTAGCATCAGTAACAAAAAGTATTAATTCCAGAGAGAAAAACAAGAGTTCCCTATTCACATGCTTCCATAAGAACAATCATAGTTCTGTTCCATCCATTGCATTTGCCTGTTTTTTTTCTTTTGAATGCAAACTACCTATAATGAACAGAAATTTGTTACAAATCATTGCAGCTTTTATTGTAGGCAGACGGTACAACTGTTTGATCTCAACTGAAGGTGAGCATTCCCCTTCAGTAAACTGCTCCAATTTGGAGAGACGTCCATCAGTGACTAAACAACAACTATTTACTACTTTACTGTTCCTCTGCCTCCAAATTCTTTTAGATCATAGTATCTAATAAGCAAAGTCCTTTCCATATTAAAGTGTGTATTGATATGATGAAAAGCAAAACTAGTCGAATAGCAGCGAAGTGCCTTCCTAAAAATCTTAACAGAAAGTCTAAAGTGAATCTAACTGAATCTAAACTCGTTAGGAAAAAATGAAAAATATTGCTAGGACATATATACACGATGAAAAATTTGTTAAACGCTTTGCAAAAGTTAAGACAAAAGCCATTCTTAAAACTGTAATGTTAAAATAATTTTTAAAAATCATTTTTGAAATACTGAAATCTCATTGCAGAACTAATTATCCTTACTACACCTGTGAGTTTTGGTACTTTGATTCATAGCGCCATCTTATGGCACGTGTTCTTTTTTTTTTTTAATTATGTAGGATTTAGTATTCCATCATACTAAATTGCATTACAGAAGTGGCATTGCACTAAATGAGAGTATACATAGCATTTTACAAATACTAAATGCTCCCTATTCAAAAATATCTTATCATTCCATTCTAGTGTATTTTTTTATTTTCATTAATGTTATGTATAATAAACTTCAATGCAGTCATCTACAGATACAGATATATAAACAATGTCTAGCTGTGTATATTTAGAACAGGAGAGATATTTTTAAACAATTTTGGTGACTGTTTTATTAATGTTATCTTTATGAAATACAAGAAGAAACGTCTTTATTATTCTACATTGAATATAAATTTATGGAAACACAAAGAATAAAAAAAGAAAACTAAAATCTTAAGCTTACTGCTTCCTAATCAAAGACAATATTTTACATTCCAGCTAAATTTATAAAATTCTTTGATAATTGTATTTAAACATCACATAGGCCATTTCAAATATCATTTGTAGAATGATACCATAGGTCTTACTACTCTAAAGTTGTTCTGTCTCTCTTGGAATGAAGCATTCATTCAGGACCAATTCTGTATTCTTCACATAAGTGATAGATATCAGCAGATGTCCTCAAATCTTATGAACAGCAAAAAGAGATAAAAAGGGAAAGAAAAAGAAGAAAAAAAAGTATGTATTTTCTCTAAGGTTTGAGGAATAGATACTACTTAATATTATTCAGAGTTGAGAAATAACTTAAATAACTTAACTCCAGTGTACACAGGGAGTTTGTGTGCAGTGAGGAAGGTGCAAGGGCTGCTCCCTTCCAGTCTGTTGCACCACTTCCACTTGCCTGTCCATCTTTCTTACAGCTTTCTGTGGCACAAGCCTGCATGCACACAATGCTCCCAGACGCTTTAGCATGCGAGGGGAAGCTCACTGCTATTGCGTGGCCTGCCTTCCGTTGGCCGTCTAGGGGGAGTAATTCTTTCACTGGAAAGAGGGGACTGAAAGCTGCTGTGCAGCTGCACACTTCTCCTGTTGCTTTTTCAAGAAGGATGTTCAAATCTAGCTTCTTTAAGAAATAAAATACAACAGCCTGCTTTTGCATTAGGGTTACTGACTGGCTCTGGAAGGAAACCATGTAGCTTCAACAAATACTGCTGCTCTTTAGGTAACTCTTTCTCCCTGTTTAGGCAATGTGCTACTTTCTCTCTAGAGACCTCAAACTTTTTGGGGGCGGGTGGTGAAGGGGAATGATTTCTGCTCACTAGAATAAGAGAAAATGGGCCTGGAATGGACGTCAACTGGTTCAGTCTCTCAAGGAAAAGCGTGGAGTGTGCCTTTAACAGTGGTGAGTGCCTAGAGTGTATATATTATTAAACTTGAGCTTAAAAATACTCAAAAAGGACAATGCTCTTCAGTAAGTATTAAGTTATCGAGCAGTATGAACCATTTGATCTGCAAAGTCTAATTTGAAATACTTTTTGATATTTAAAATAATTTTTTTAGTGTGTGTTGTAAATAGTACAATAGTACTCCAAGCAGAAATTAAGCTGTATAGCTTCTTTCCTCCTCTTAGCAATTATTTCTGTGCTTAAGAACAACAGCAGTTGGGGTTATTTTTGTTGTTGTTGTTTGTTTTTTGTATTCTTTATGGCAACCTCAAAATGAAGAAACTGTAGGGTGGCATCAGAGGCTGAGAGTCTCTTCCAGATTTCATCAGTGGAGAAGAGCGATCCTGAACATTAGTGATGTTCCAAAAAAACTGTGCAGAGCAAAGGAGCCAACTCTCCTTTAGCTGGCAACTGCACTAGGCAAAATGAAGTTGGCTTCTTTTTAAGGTGTGCCTAACCACATCTCTTGTTTTAGCTGTAACTGGGCCTGTTTCCACAAGGAATACACAATAGAATAAGTAGCAAGAGCTCTGTAATCCTGTTCAGCAAGAGTAGTAATGCAGTAAAGAAATTATAAGTCACCTATGCCTGATTCAACAAATATAGGGTGAAGTACAGCAGCTGGTAAGTACACCTGCCATACTCACTAACTGTAGAAAGCAGTAAGCAACACGGTGCTAAAGAGTCTCTCTTTGGATTCTCCATTTAAGAAAGTCACTCCAAGATCTCACCACTTTGATAAATTACAAAATACTAGCTAATTCCCAGTCCAAACTTACTCAGTTGGTTTATACCCATTTCATCTTGGTCTTATTGTGCTTTAGTCTAGCTCTTCTGCTAGTGGCTTGTTTATCACTGCAGTATATTTATGAAAAGGAACTGTGCTACCTGCTAATTTTTATTTTGCTAAACTAAGCAAGATAGTGCTTCTAAATGCTTGATATACTCTTTCAAGCAGAGTCTTCCATCTGCTTGGTCAGTTTAGTAGCACTTTTCTGCACGTGATCAGTTTACAGCTTTTTTTTCTTGAGCTGG
Organism: Crypturellus undulatus; assembly: GCA_013389825.1. Classification (NCBI taxonomy): domain Eukaryota; kingdom Metazoa; phylum Chordata; class Aves; order Tinamiformes; family Tinamidae; genus Crypturellus; species Crypturellus undulatus. The sequence continues at coordinate 774,873 of VWPW01028642.1, read as the reverse complement.
AGAGACAAAAATAATCAATAATCAATATGAAACTTACTGGAAATACTTAATGTGTGATAAGATTTTTTTTTCCTGCAGCTCTATGCTAGTAACTAATGCATACAAATCTTTTCATTGGGTTTTCAGCTAGTGAACCCTGCATTTTTGACAGATGCATGTTATTAGTCTATAAATAAATGACCATGGACATTTTGTTGTTAACTTTGAGATATATATATATATATTTTAATTACAGTCATATGCCATTCTTTCTTCAGGATATTTTGGTCCTTTGTACCACCTATACATTTTAGTAACATATACCTACTATTTTGTGCCAACTTAAAGAATTCTACTTTAGATTCACTCTTCCCTTCAGAACGCTGCAATTCACTCCTTTCCATTAGTTTATCTTCACTAACTGCCTGTCTCCCACCTTACTCACATTGTAAATCTAGCAGTACTAGGACACAGCTTCTGCAGGGTGACTTGTTAAAAAATATCTGGTACTGAATTCTGCATTTCAGTCAGTTATTTCTGATTTCTGGGATGGAGAATATCTGGTCTGACCATTCAGCTCAAGATATTTTTGATTTTTACATCCATCTCATTTGTGTCTCTTTTCTAATCTTCCGTCTTTGCTCCTGTACCTATGACACCTTTTGAGCATTCATTTAGTATTGAAACTCTACTGAAAGTATCTAAATTACCTGTGTGCTTAGCTTTTTTTTTGTTTTTTTTTCCTTAGTTCTCCTCTTGCTTGGTGGGTTGTGGGGATTTGGCATTTACTTGATCCCTACACTTTCTGACCTGAAAAAACATGACTCTCCCTTCAGGCATTGAGACATCTATGAAGAGCTTCTATTAAGACATTACAAAAAAAAAAAAAAAAAAAAAAAACCACTATTCCTACTACAAATGTAGTTCACAAAATTTTCAAACTCAGACAAATCAAAATCAATTTTTGCTAGGACTCAGTTTAGCATCTCTTTTGCCCAGGGCCTGTTTCCTTGCCAATCTGCTACTTTTGCTCCAACCCATTTCAACATTCTTCAGACTGTTCAAAACTCAAATATATATGAATCAATCTGGATGCATATAAATATAAAAGGTAGAAAAAATAAGTACTATTACCAATCAAATCCTAATACAACATGCCCTGAAGACCAAGTTCTCCAGTTCTACCGCTAATACTCTGAGGAGACCATTTCGGGTACCTGTGGAAAGAAAGGCAAGTGCTACAGAGTCATCTATAGACATCTATCTTCTAGACAAGCAGAGGGTTTCTTTAGTTATAATTAACTTAACAAATATTCTTAAAGACTATTATGCCACCAAAGCATTGACTGCTATCCCCAAGGCTGAGAAATCTCTATAGCATACTTGGAGTATTCATGTGGCTGAGAAGTTTACATAAGTAAAGTTGCTCCTTTTTAAAAAAAGTTATATAAACAATAAATTTCCTTTGAGCAGGAGAGATTCTGCAAATAAGCAATTTTAAGTATTTTTACTGTCAGCATCAGCAATCCCCTTTCTTATGGGGATTTGGATATTAGATGAGTTGTGTTCTATAAAATGAAAGTCAAAAGAAGGGCCTCCTACCACAGCAGTTACCACACCTCACTAAAGTAATACTAAACCTTACTGAACATGGTCTCTTCTGTACTGCTAATTTTACTTTTTAGTCCTGAGCTTCAAATAAGAATCTGTTCTGAGCCACTCTGTTATATATTTTATGCTCTAATCCTAGCTTCCTTTGATATTAGAGCTAAGCAGTAGGCATGTTGCTAGACTAGAGCAGGATGAGCTCCTCGGCTGGTCAACAAAGGGGAAAAACAAGAGAGGTGAATACATCTGCAGACAGGTCTAGTCCAGTATCTTTGTTCAGTATCTATCTAGTTCAGTATCTTTGTTATGTGACCTATAAGAAGTTAGCAGCTCTTGCAATTACATTGGCACACCACGTTGGAGAGGTGAGCAGTAACAGCCTGTAGCTTATTTGCCAAAAACTGGTGTGCTAGAAACAGCCTGGATTTTATTAAAGGTCTTGGCTCAGGACAGCAAACAAGACTGTAGTTCAAAGCCTGTCTTTAACATCACGTATCAAGATTTCTGACTGTCTGAAAGAAAGACTCTTGAAAAGGACTGGATTACTACAGACCATTGAAAAAACATGAGTAAGATTTCTCAATTAGGAAAGTAGTACTAATTATTCTTTTTGGGTCAGCTTGGGTGGGTTGGCTAATTAGCAAGAGTAATATACCCATGTGACTGGCCTGGAGTGTGGGTGAGGTTCCTGGAAGCACCAGGTGATATCTAGTTAAAATGAAAAAAAAAAAAAAAAAAATGTGTGGGTGGTAAAGAAGTCAGGACAGCTGCAGTCGCTGACTAGAGAGAGAGAAATGCATCTTCAACAGATGATGCATAAAGGCTGAACTTTCAGGCAAGTTTCTGTAGAATTCATTGAAAGCTTAAGTTAGGATAAATAATTTCTTGGTCAGATGGAGAAATATACAGGTCACATAAATACTGGTGTCATGTCAAGTCAGTTAGCTGCTGCGTGTGATAAAGCCCACGACTGCTTCAGCATAAGAACAAACTGCAGACTTACTTCAGCCCCCAGGCATGGAGGAAGCAGAGGACTGCCAGGTGTTGCTTTAACAATAAAGTAGATATGAATTTAAATCTCCAGTCTATATTTTCAGTTTCTGAATAAAATAAACACTCGTATTCTTCTTAGTCCTCCTCTGGCTAATAAAAGGAGACATAAAGAAAGCTATACGGATTGTTTTATGGCTCTTTGTAAGGCTAGGAAGCTTATCACGTGGTATTGGTAGGAATGTTCACTAAAGAATATGCATGGTTTCTGCTCTCTAGCAAAAGTGAGATGGTCATTTTAGTCCTCCAGAAAGAAGCAATGGGAGGCTCTTGAACACAGATATTCCTACTTTCCCTTTAAGAGCACACTTAATGTGTCATACTACAACACCAAAGGAATAGCAGGCTCTCTCAGTAATAATGAAAACGCAAATGCCCCAAGGGCGTACAAAGGAAGGTGCCAGATACATCAGAATAATTGTACTAGAATATGAAAGGAGATGGTTCCTTCAGGGCAACATTTTGAGTTTTCCAGTCTCCGTGCTAATTTCCTCAGTATCCAGAGAGTTCCTGATGTATATACACATTGCTTCAGTGAACTCCAATGCATTATACAGAGCAAATACCACACATATTTAACATGCCACCAAAACATGCATACGATAGAAAGTTAACTTTTACATGTGGTTCGGAAAATCAAAGGAAGGATACAAACAAAAGAGAAAAAACATTAACCCACCCTAAAGCAATTTAAAATTTTCTGTGGCAGTGTCTGTCTTTATGAAATGCTCTTCTTTTCTACATCATTCATCTTTCCATTGGTGCTTACCAAGAACTATGTAGCTGGGTCAGTTATTAGAAGGAGCAGAATTTCCCATGTTCATTTTGTATATACCATTTTTACCCCTGATTTGGTCTTCATTCAGAAGAAATTATTCTCAATAATTTGAGTTTTGAACCTGTCATACCTCCTTTTGTTTATGTAGCTAAAGGAGACAAAACAATCTGAAATAGCTGCAGTAGTGTTGATGTCTTGCAACCTTTAAAAACTACAATTTTTAGATTGCTGTGTAGGAGTTCTTATCACTAGGAATGAGATTTATTTCTACAGTTCTAAGATCAAATACAAATCTATCAGAACGAAACAGTAAATTTTGCAAGAAACATTTTTAATTATTTTACATTTACTGTTTTATACATTGTAGGCTTTTTCCCTCTTGACAGATTGCATTTTAATTTCTAGATCCTTTAAAAACATAACTTATTATGTCCAGTGATTTCACATATTTCCGTTTTTAAAATATTAGATGGGCCCAAGGCAAAGCTTAGATTCAGATACTAATGTTCCCAGAGGGTGTTCTGCTCCAACATTTTGGTTCAGGCCCATCTCTTCCCCTGGACAAGTATATGGTTGAAAAGGATACAGCCAAATAAATCTCCTTTTTTTGAAAAGTTAAATATTACATGTGTTTCTAATAACATGTCAGATGGAGTAGCATGAAATAATTTCAATTATTTTCATTATTTGTTTGTGGTTTTTTGCTTCCTCCTTTCATTTTATTTTAGCAAAAGAGCAAATCTAGAGTAGTCTCCCTTCCCATTTACAGTTAAAGAATCAAAGTGAAACTACCACTAAAAAAAATCTGCAGTGTCAGTGCTTCCAGCTGCAAGGGAATTTAATTGTAAATAAATTACTTTTTAAATGACACAAAGGTATCTGTTGAAGTCTACTTCCTACTCAGTCTCTTCCAAAAAGCGAGCAGAACAAATGTGATCCAAAAAAGTGCTTCAAGGTACGAGAGATGAAAGGGATAGAAGGTACACAAATACCCATGAGCACTCCTGAGGAAGGCAGTCCTTGTGTCATGGTCACATGCTGCCAAGGGAAAGCAAAATTTTTTAAGAGCTCAACTTTGGATTAGTCCAGCATTCATATGTCATGGCAGGCAGCAACAAAACTGGAAAATGTGATCTGGAATAAATTAAAATTATGTTCAGCCCTGAACCAATAAGGAGATTTCTAATGAAAATAGAGACAAATTAGTGGAAAATTGGAACTGAGCTACTCTAATTTTTTTTCTCTCTTCTGTTTTCAAATGTATTTTCCAGAGTGGATCACTAAAGGAGCCAGAGCCAAACAAAATCCCACCTCAGCGACCACCACCTCAAGGTTGTTTACAGTACATTCTCGACTGTAATGGCGTTGCAGTAGGACCAAAACAAGTCCAGGCTACTTAGACAATTGAGAATAAAAGCAAGGGGTTAAAGCAAAAAATAATAATAAAGGGAAAAACAAAGGAAAAAACAAATAAATAAAAAAGGAAAGTACAATCTTAAAAGCAAACATACCAGTTTTGTTCAGTTTTTGCATTGTTTCAGTGCTGACCTGGACTATGTTTTTACTATGCAGTGTCAACTATAGCGTCTAGTTGTTTACCTGTTCATGTCTGTGCGTGTAATGCTTACCTACCTTTCTCTGTAAAACTTGTGATTTCAGGGCTGTTGTCAACAGTGTACAAAGAATGTGCCTCTTTAGAGCTCAGTGCAACTGTACGTTATGGGTGGTTAGACAGTATTTTTTGAGTATTATATATCATTAAGTAAAATACAACTGAGGTTCAAATCTAAATACTTTTGCTTACTCTGTGAGTGTGTGCGCACTATACCCATAGCCTTTATTTTTTTGTGAGTGTGCATGACTAATAGGCAGGTGATCCAGATATATTTTTAAAAGTCTAGATGAGAATTTGCTAGTGAGGCTTTTTATTTATAATTTTATAAAGTTTGTTAATATTTGAGGTTAATTTATATGGAAGAAGTGGAACTCTAGTATTTCAGTGACTCCATAAGATCTGATACTGTTCTTCCCAAGGAATATTTAAAATATCTTCTATTTTACATACTGTATTCATATTTTTAGTAATTCTGCATTAAATTATTAGCTACAAAGCTATGTAAATGGGCCACCTATGTGCAATATCTCCATGAAAGTTTGAGCATGTATCTTATTTCAGTTAACTAGTCTCTTTTGTTGTTATTCTGATTTAGTAATCTATGGTGATTTTATTGAAAATTAATGCAAATGCTTTCAAAATATTCACCTAAGGATTAAATCCCACATTTTTTTTGGTGGGAAATTACTCAAGGATGGTCAAACTTCCTGTTTTTTTTTTTCATTTTTCTTTTTTTAAATTCAGAGGTGCTGGGAGATGGCAGTCCAAGAGACCTTTAACCAAGCTGGGGATCTAGCCCTTTGTTTGGAATGGAAGACAATTGTCTGCTGTTTCCTTTACCAACTCACCTATCTTAACGTTAAGACACCTATAAAGAATGTTGTATTCCAGGATAATCCATGTAAACAAGGCTTATAATAATTGTTTTAAATCAGTCATACGAAAATATTTGAGATGTCTGACAAGCGCTAGATTTTCTGTAGCTATATTATTTATGACTTCTACACAACAAATTGAGTCTGTAAATATTACAGAAATATTTTAAAAATATACAGTCAGGCTGTTGTGAACAACCTAGCCTAGACACAAAAGCTAGCATACCATAAAACTTAGTGGTGGTGTGAGCCAAAAAAATGCAATTTTAATTTAGCATATGTACAAAGAGGACTAGTAGCCATTAGTTTTGTGCAAACAATTTTGTTTAAAGGGAAAAGGGCCTTATGTTCTACTTTTGTTTTCCCTACAAACACTGGAAAAAAGGTTATCGGTAGGAATCATCATCCTTAGTGTTTCTTTTATTGGTAAAAGCTGGCTGGTAAGGTGAGAATTAAGGTATGCATTATTAGCTATTTAAATGTTTGTGGTAAGTGCTATTGTTTATTACCTATCAGTAAATAACATGAATATTTTGCTTTAGTGATCAGCATTTGTCTGGGTCAGTGATCATTCCAATAATAGCATTGGCTATTTTGTTCCATATTAAGAAAATTCTACTTAGAATCAGGTTCACAAATCCTTACCTCCAGACACTGATGAGTGAATAAACCAAACTGTCCTGAGGTGAAGAAATGAATCTGATGACTGATTTTATTTAAAGGAGTTGGTTTGGGGTTTTGGGGGTTTTTTTGTTTGTTTGTTTGTTTTTTGCTTTTTTTTTTTTTTTTTTGCATGTAGTAGTACAAGTATTCACAAGTGCTTTTCACATGACATTTGTGAGCTGTGTGTGCAAAGAAATGTGTTACAGATAGGATTTCAGCTTGTTGACTGTAAAGGATTTACAAGGGCACACACTATTACTACATACCACAGACAAGAAGCAAGCCAAAATGTCTCTGCATGTAAGCATGCCTAGGTGCAATATTGTGGATAATAGAGAACAGATGTTTTACAGTGTAGGTTTAATGTTCACTTTTGTTGGGTTATTTTTGGTAAAAGTTTCTTTCATGATTGTTGCCTTTTGTACAACCCAGCTGCAAGAAAGTGAGCAAATGCTGGAAGTGTTACAGCAGTATATCTTTTATGTGAAATACCTTGTACAGCTTAATGTGCAATAAAAGAAAGTTATATCTGTCTTCAGTGTAAAGTTTCTGGCATTCAAGCCTGTATGTGCAAGTGGGGGAAAAAAAAATTCTGTTTTTCAATACTGAGTGAAGGGAGAAAAATAAGCAAACAATCATTATTAAGTTGTTGCAAGACCATGTTATCACCTTCAAATATTTCCTACAAAAGAGATTCAAATTAATAAAAGATGAAGGCACATTCCTTAACATACAGTACATGCCATATATCTTTCTACACCACAAGACACTGCTACAAGTAACTATATTAAAACTTCCTAAAGCATTAGTATGTACACTGGAATCTTGTATAGATAGAAAGCTAACTATAACAACATATTTTAGAAAGAACATTCATATTGCAACAGTATTTCCAGAAAGGAACTTTTTTTCCAGAGACCTGAGTAGATAAAATCTTCTACTTGTGCTAAATAGATGTAAGAATGTAAGACACAAAATTTCCAAATGTTCAGAATGTCTAGATCAGTTGTATAATATTTATTACTCAGCAAAGCTCTTATCCTAACTGAAGCATTCAACAAACAAATTTCTCAAAATTCATCCTGTTCTTTCCTCTGCTTAATTCAAATATGCCATGAGCCTTGTCACATGGAAAAATAGTCTGTTACTTATAACAGTTAACTCACCCAGGAAAGCCACTTTCAGACATCTGATATGAGATAAAATCAGCAACATGCAGTTATTTGACACAGCAGAATTTCAGTAAGAACACCAGAAACAACCATATGATGATGCAGCATCTTTCAGCAATGGATTTCACAATCTAAGTGCATGCGCTAGTTCCACATTTCTTACAATATTTTGCCATGTACTTCCTTGTAAGGGAAAAATATCTTTGGTAAAGAATTAGTAATGATTTTCTTCTGTTTTGTGTACTGTTCTTAACATATTTCACTAAAGAGTTAAATAAGCTATCAAAAGACATAATTAGCCAGCAAATATCAATATAAAGTTATAATACTGCTACAGGAGTGAATCTGAAACACTACAAAAATAATTTTAAAAATTCTGAGGAACAAAATTGCAGTAACTGCACAGAAAGCGGTAGATGTACTGCTGAAAAAGATATTGTTGCTATATTCCATTCTCTCATGGGCTCTCTTTGAGTTGACCCCAAATTATCATGTTACTCCAGTGATTTTAGTTGAAGTCAGTAAAGCTACAGCTGGTCTAATTTGGTACTTCTTAGCAACTGTAAGGATGAAGCAGAGGGCTCCAAGCAAGTTATTAAGGTACCAAATGTGTTTTGTGGTATTCAGTACATTGAACTGCAGTACATATTAATTCATACCAATAGAATTTTGCATCAAAAGTAGAATTAATAAAATTCTGATATTATTTTTGAGTGTTGGATATGAAATCTAATGGGAAGTCTGTGATACTATAACATTATGAAGTTTTTCTTGTACTGAACCTAGGGGGCCCAGTGCAACCCCAAGGAATGCAATCCCAAAGCCAGGAGCCATTGCAGCCACAGCGAATGTTCCCCCCTGGGCAGGCAGCAAAGCCCTCAGCTTCTCAACCCCAGCGCCCACCTGGACCTACAACGCAGCAGCCGCGTGCCCAGGCTCCAGCTCCCTCCAGCAGCCGGTTATCAGTGGAAGCAGAGCCACAGCCACAGCCACAGCCACAGCCTGCTCTGCAACAGAAGCCACAGTCTCATCCACAACTTAAGTAAGATTTGCTTTATGTTTTCTTCTTATAATGTAGTTCGATTTACTGCGTAACTGTAACTTGGTCTAAAATACAGAAAAATGTTTTTATATGTTCCTAAATGATGTTAAAACCTTTTTAAAAACTTAACCTCTGTTTCTGACAGCATACTATTTGTTATATCCTAAGTGCTATACAATATTTTATTAATTAGTTGCGTATTTTCTGCCCTGACCAGGTCAGGTTTTAAAACTCATCATCTTTCTTTTCTCATTTCCATTTTTTCCCCTTTTTTTTTTTATGTCACTGACTGATGATCTGGCTGTGCTGCAAGCCTGCACAGGAAAGAGGAAGTCTTACCTATTTCAATTTTTAACCTTGTATTCATTCAAACAGCAGATTCCAGCTTTAAAAGCCTATCTCAGGAACAATCTAAATGAACATGTTAGATACAGGTTGCCAAACTCTGTGTCTTTAGAGTCACATTTCTTTCATGCTTATGCGTTGCCACTGAGCAGCCAGCATAAGCAGTACACACAGGCGCTTTGCAGGGAAGGTAGCAGGGCACACAGAATCCTCATACACACAAGCTCATAGTGCACAGTACATGACTGCTACATCTAGCCTGCCAACTGCTACAGTAAGGAATAGAGAAAGAATCTCTAGCAGTGAATCTTCTCACAGTTTAAACCCAATAGATGGAAAACATGATTCACTGTATCTTCACATAGTGATCCTGACACACAGTATTAGAGTGAGGTACTAGAGTGAGGTATTAGAGTTAAGGTACCTCACTCCTGACACACAGTATTAGATTGTTATTAAGGTACACATAAAGAGTGAACAATGCAGTCTACTCATTTTGATATGTACTAAGACCAGCATGTAATCTTTGCTTTATTCGAGCAAAACACATCCCCCTTTTCTACCCATCCATATACTAATACCAGTGGGAACCAATTCGGAGTCCTTGTCTGAGTGCAATTCACTGACTAGACTTTATAGGTAGCAAGATGGAAAGATGGCTACTTCTGAATAAAGTGTTTTCCTAGGACGGTGCATTTATTCTGGTTTATAGATTTAGAACTCAGATTAATTCATCTGTTATTTATGTATATATGAAGAGGAGGTGGGTCAATGAGAAAGATAGAATACTATAAATTAGTTTGGGAAAGCTTGTGAATGTCTGGTATTTAACGAAAACAAAGTTACTACATATATTTTTCCAGTCTTTTCCTTTCTCTTAAGTTCCTTCTTCAAATCCAGGTTCATTCATTTTTCTCTTCTTCAAATGGAAGAGAATAGTCTCTATTTAGAAGATTTTAAGGAAAAAATTAAAGTTTCTAAGATGCAAGCCATAATAGGAAGAGATTTTTTAAATTTCAAAAAGCAGTTTAGGTTCACAATAAGACTCAAATCTCCTGCCTCTAGGACTAACTCTATTTGCATGTGCATGCTTCGTATTCACCCACATGCTGTTGCTTAACCTGTATGTACATGTTATTAATCTGTGAATAAATATTTAATTAGGCTACTTATTGTGTTACTAATCAAGTCAAGTGCTGCTTCCCACCCTCCCTCTTTCAGTGAGTACAAACAAACATTTATCAGTCTATTCTCATTAACACAACTATAATTTATGAAAAACCTAAAATGCCTGTAGCACTGTTTGCTGTACATTATTAGTTTAAAGGTAGAGAAGTTGCAAACCATAGAGGGAATAAGAAAATCTGAATAAGAAAAATGTTTCAGTTTTACTGTAACCAAGATTTCTGTTATACTGACTCAAAATGAAGTCAATAACTACCTAAGCTAATGCATAGATGTCATTGTAAAAAGATTGTAACTCAGTAATTTCTACTAGCTAAATTCAAGCTTACTTTACTTGACAAGTCAGTAATTAATCTAAAACTTCAGACATTTTCCTTCTAGTATGTTATTTTACTAATGCTTACGTAGAGGCTTCCAAGGTCACATGATAGCAGTAAAACCAGAAGAGCACAGCTAGACTACCAGCTTACAGAAAAGCAACTTGAGATCTAATTTTGTGAATTTCTTTAAAAGATATAAAGTGTTATTGAGGATCATAAGTATCCTTGTCATAAGCATCAAATGCCCAAACACATGACAACTTTAGGATACATTCTCTCTGATGCACTACTTTTTTTTTATGCAGTAACTGTTCACAGTCTTTAGGAAGACATCTAATGATCCCAAATATGTTGGGTGTTTGTTTGTTTTTTGTGGATTTAGCAGCAGGTCTATTTTTTTTCTCCTAAATCCTAATTTACATCATCTGATGTAAATCAGATCTGGATCTGGGATCTGGGATCTGGAGTTTCAGATCTGTAAAAAAAACTGTGTGTTCTCCAAAGAAAAGCTCTTCCTCCTTCTTAAAGTATGGAAGGAATGGGTTATATTGCTGCAGCTCTGCATGCTACGCTTGTGTGAACATTTATTTTGTTCGAATGCAAATTGTTTTCATCTTATAAAAATTTTTCTTTTTCTCAGAATTTATGCAAGTTATACTAACTATATGTGGACAGAAGCTGGCAGACAATATGACCATACAAAACATATTGCATTTTTGTCTTGCAGCAAGTCGCAGTCTTTGACAAATGCCTTCAGTTTCACAGAATCATCCTTCTTCCGATCATCTGTGAATGAGGACGAAGCAAAAGCTGAAACTATTCGAAACTTGAGGAAATCATTTGCTAGTCTTTTTTCTGATTAGCCAGCTTCATCTAATTGCACACAGCATATAGTCTATGATGTGAATGTTATATAAGTTTTGTTTTCCCTGTGATAATAGCCACCTCTACTGTGCTAACTGTTGTACTAAGCAATATGTTAAAAAACAAATGGAAAGACTTTGATAAGATACCATTCAGGTACGTTATATAAAAATCTATAAACAAGGAAAGGTTCTATTATTAATAAAGAATGCTGTATTTTAAGGTCCTTATCCATTGTAATATTGTGGCCTTACTGTGACTGAACTGTATCATCCCATTTGAGACTCCTTTGTAGAACTATGTTAATAAGGCATTGAGCTACGGGTTTCTCCTTCCTTTACCCATTCTCAATGCATTGCAATGCATGTGTATTTTGTGTGTAAATGTTTTGTACTGCAAGAGTGTAGTCTTGACTTGTTCTTGCCTCCAAAATTTAAGAGGCGCTTCTCACTGAAATTCTTGTCAAGCTTCTTAACTAGTGTGAGAAATTGAAGCATTTTCTTCCTCCTTAAACAATCTTTCATCAGCTGATTGTAGACTTCTGATGTATTGCCGAGAGTTATCAGTACATTTAATTAATGTCATAAATGGAGTATGTACCACTGTATCTCCCTGTGTCTACTTAAATTTATTTCCAAATTGTAACCATAACTGATTCTAGTTGTAAAGAATCTGCATGATGTAGCCCTTATTTTTGTGAAAACCTTCTAATAAATGTAAAATCCCATGCTTGATTAAAAAAAAAGGTGTCCTACAAAGCTTGTTTCATCAACTGTAAATATTATATATTTTGACTGATACCAAAAGTGTACTGATGTGATTACAGAATATTTGGACACAAACAGCGACTGTAAGAATATAGAATGTCACATGTGTTTCCTTTTTGGATGGCATCATAAGAAATGTAACTTTTAGGAATCAGATTTGAATTTTCTAGCACTTATATATTAAAAAATATTTTCTCCAACTTGTTAAAACAGAACTGATTCCAGACTTGGAGGTAATAGCAGCATTTTAAGAAAATTATCATGTCATTCTGCCCATCATGAATTGCATGCAGTAATATTCCTTGCCAGGAAACAATGGTATCAGGGCAAAAAAGAGAAAACAACTGTAACATTAACATGTCTGAGGGATAAAATGGCAACCCTGGGTTAACTTACTGAAAACAGTGTGGAATTTTACTGGATTTGTACATCTTTCTGCCCAGAAATTGTAATTCTTATAGATCTAATAACTTAAGTTGTCAAGAGTGATTGTGATTTCCTACACTTCATAAACTAAGTCCTTTCAGATTTAGCTTCCTCTGAATGGCAAGCCACATCGTAGGCCAAGGTTGGCAATGAAACATGGAAACTTTAATTTTCAGTGATGTTAGAATTAAATTCATACATCAACATCAGATAGCTCTTTTTTGTCAACATATTCTAAGTTGATGATCTTAGCAAATATCTTTCCTGAAAAGCAGGCACAGCCAAATCTCAGGTAACACAACTGACACCAATTTCAGACTATAAGTGAGGACTGACTCAATGTGGTCATTGAATGATCATACCTAGAACAGTGCTTTTCTCCAGGTTAAGGCTAAATTAATTTATGCATAAGTTTGCTCTACAACAGTGCAGCTCCTTAAGTACATACCGTTGCCCTCTCTAGAGTGGAATCTCAGTGCCTTCCATCTGCAAACAACCTTTTTACCCTCGTGAATCAGGCCTCAAAGATAAACTCTCTCATTGAATTAATGGTATCTATCTTTCACTTCAGAAGGAATGTGTTGTGCTTAGAAGCCTGTAGTTTAGACCATGAATTCTGTCACAAAATAAAAAAGCTTTAACTAGTAACAGTTTTTGTTACTGCATAAACGTGTACTAAACTTTGATTTTTTTAAGTTTTGCTCTCCTCCTACCACCCTCCCAACTTGTTTGAAACACCCTTCACTGCGTGTCTGTAACAACCCTTTCATGTCTGAGAAGCACTTTACTTTTAGATTAGAAAGATTAATCAAAGTTGCTAACGCAAATTAATTACTGCTACAGAGAAAGCATAGCAATTATGCATAGTTTGGCATAGTTCATGATTAGTACATGCCTAGTTCCAGCAATATTTAGTACAATATGAATTACAAGTAGTTCATTAGTCCAGGCCCCAGATTACGACTTGAGGCAAAGTTTCTTGTTCATAAAAAATTCCCTCCCACCTCTTCCTGGGAGAAAACAGGTTTCACTATAGTCTTTGTTTTACCATCTGCAAAAGAAAAAAAAAAGAAAATAAAAGGGAAAAAGAGAGTAAGATGATGCAATCAAATCTGCATGGTGTATCCTCCCACACAATGTACATAACATCGCCTCTCCACAATGCCAAAGCTTCTTTATACCTCCAAGCATGCTAAAGCGTATCGCGTGCAAGTTGATGCATGCTTATGTTCCTGATACAGTGTTTCATGGTTAAAACATTTTTAAACAATCTATAATTCCCCTCCAAAATACCAATGAGACAAAAATATGATTTTTTTTAAAAGGCTCTTCCTTCATTTTTGGTCCATCTTTTATTACTTCTTTAGTTTTTTTTTTTTTGTTTTTTTTTTTTTAATTCATATGCAAGTTCTAAATACCCAGTTATCCAAAATATCTAGGGTTGCATAAATGGTAACACAGAAATATCTGAGTGCTTGTGGTTGTCCTGCCTTTTGAATACTAGCCTTGGAACCTGAAATCTGTATTTCATTTGCACCTTTCCCCTGGCAATGCAGATTATGAAACCACTGGTCTCTATGCACAGTACTGCATTTTTTTTTAGTCTTTCACTTATAAGTTAGTATAATATGAAATCTGCATCTATGTAGATCTATGAAATATGAGTTATTTATCATGTTTAGTTCTAAAATTAAGATGAAGTCACTTTCTGACCATAGTCTGCAGTCAGTTCAAAACACTGAAGCAGTTTTTAAGAGATTATAATTATGAACAAGGCAACAAAGCTTGTAGTGAAACAATCACTAAGTCTCCAATAAAAAAATAGTGAAAATAGTAGTAAGGTACTCTGTAAATATTCTGTGTACTTTTTAGACTTTTGCTCCACAAGAACAAAGTCACTTTTCTGAGGTCCTATCCAATGTTTTCTGAATGAGGAGATAACATAAAATTCCTATTTACAAAACTGAGTCAGTGCGTGCGTATGCATTGACAGTGCCATCTTTGGCTGAATACTGCAGGTAAATTTGCTAGCAAGTTGTCCCTCAACAGCAGCTGCCACCGAGGTGGTTGGATACAGGTGGCTGAATGACTCCAGCTATTTAGGGCCACTTGAGATCTATTATCACGATGCCTATCTTGGTAAGCCAGGTAGTCCTAGTCACACAGTTTGACAGTTTTAGTATAGGCTCTATAGGAGATGCAGCAGTTGGACGCAAGAGAGGCTGCATAAGAGAAACAGAAACAGTTGCCTATGTTTGGGCATGGAGGTTCCTCTTCAGCCTGGACACTCAGCTACCTCATCCTTCGTAACCATCAAGGCATGGAGTAAGAGGCTACTTAGGTAAGCTTTCTTCTTCCCCTTGAAAAACACTGTCAAGCATGCCAGTGCTGCAAACTCAACCATCTACAAATTTTTATCACTCGTAGAATTTATTTTTCCATACCAAAAATAACTAGAATTGATTATTGACTCACAGTAATTTAAGAAATACATTCTAAACTGGCATAAATGCTAGCACAGATGACTTTATTAATCACAATATGTCTGCGACATGGATGTTCTTTTTGTTAGATGTACATTTCTAAACAAGGAATTTTCGATACTGTCTGGCGTATCAGTTTCCAAATGTGGATGTGGTGTTTAAAAAAATGGATCCATTTCCAGTAGCAGACTTTCAGGACAGGGTGTGCATTATGAAGGAGAAGGGGATTGGGTTTTACAGCTAAGTCTTTGTTCTGTACTAGTGGTGGATAGCAACAGAAATTGAGTAAAATGTATGCTAATTTGATGAGACTGAGTGCTAACAAAGGATTAATTAGGAACTCAACTCTTTACACCTGGCTTCTGTTACCATGCTCTCTCTCCTTCTAACCATGTTATTTTCACCCATATGTGCCTGTTTTTCTGACCAATCCTAACCAGCCATTTTCTACTTTAAGCATTTATAAAGTGTCGGGAGGAAGCCCTTATATCTGCTTAAGGGCAAGTTCTTGAGTTTGCATCTTTTGGTACTGTACTGTACTATACTTTTAACACTGACGACATCTTAAGTAATGAATAATTAAGCTGACTGCTCATGATTTTTTTCCTCTTGCTTTCTTACTGTGAATGAAGTGTTGGATAAATAATTACACTGAATTTAAAAGCCCTCAGATAAGGGATGAAAAAAAGTAACTATTTGGATGAGAGGCAATGACAGGAGTGGGTAACAGCAGAGCATATAGGCACCTACTTCACCTTCTTTTAACTGGCTACTAATTAAGTACGACTTACCAAAAATTTACTTTAAATTCTGGAGTGATGGAGATACCAGTTACAAATTTAGTGAAATAATGAAGAAAGAGTTACATAATGAAAAAGCCCTTCAGACACATGAAGCTAAGATTAACAAGATCTGTGCTTCATCAGCATTCCCTGTGTCCTTTTATGTGACTGTAAATTAAAAAAAACCCTCTAAAATATAAGTTTAATTTTACTATATCTCAGAACATTGCAGACACCAAAAGGATCAATACAGGCCATGAATAATAGTTTTTAGTGGTTTTGCTGTTAAGGAAAAACAGGAAGAGCTGATGTTCTTTTTCCTCCTCCTTCCTGGTGGGTTGGTGAAAATGATGCCATTTAAATCTTTTGAAATTTTGTGTTTATGGGAACTGAAGCTGTTGGGCAAAACTTCTCAGTTAATCAGAAGGGGGTGTCAATGAGAGAGAATATATTTATTTCATTTCCCACCGACTGTAATAAAATCTATGTGCATTTTGCAGCTTCACTCATAACACGCCTCTTCCCCTAAAGTTATGAGGAATTTTAACATACAAAGAAAAGGGGCCGGGGGGAAAAAAATGCATCTTTCCTGTGTTTGCAGAATTGCCATAAGCTAACACCTCACTTGCCAAGTGTGCTCTAACTGGAGATGAGGTCTACAGATCTCTCAAACTGATGTTTATGCAAATCTTACATATGGACTCTTCAAACAGTAGATTATCTTGATTATTTTTATCATCACTGAATACTTCATGGCTCTGGTGGTTTAAGCTAAAGTACATAGTCTCTGCTTTTTGCACATCCTTTTCTTTGCAAACTGCATTAATAATGCTATAAGTATATATGCATGTTTAGCTGTGCTTCCCTGCTTTCCCTCCCTGCCCAGACACAGGGTTTTTTTTTTCACTCACACATAGCTTGAGACAACACTGCTAGCCTCACGTTTCAGGAAACATGGTCTGCCACTAACTTAATGCACAAGCGAAGTCTGAAGTTACCTATAGATATATAAGACTGGTTTCACACACTAGAGATCTGCTGCAAGTGCCAGACGCCCTAATTTAAGGGATGGGGGCGAGGGTGCAAAAAAGGAAATTCTCCTTTCCTCCCCCTTCTCCACTCCATTCTCTATCCACTAGCTGAATCAGGCCTAATTACTACACAAAAACTATAGTAAATCAGAACTCTGCCAATCAGTATTAGCTAGCTGTTTGTTTTGCTGATAAATACTTCATCTTAGACTCCTAAAAAATTGAGTTACATAAAACAGATCCTACGTCAGGTATTGTTACACAATCCCAAATATTTTTTGCCAGTCATGTCCAATACTATTTTCTGTTTAAAAAGAAAAGTCTTTTTCTCATGACTTGACTGAGTTGTAATTTGGATATATGGAGGAGTCATGTAATACATAGGTCTGTGCCCCACCTGCTATGGGAATGTCTCTGAACTAGGATCAAGAAGCATTCTTTTTCTTATTTAGATGTTTTTCTAGTCTGTTTGCAAGTCATGACTTAATCTTTTAAAAAAGTTAAATGGCTGTTTTAAAAGCACAATATTTCCATCTCTTTTCCCTTTAAACTCAAGTTCACTTACAGGTGAACAACACAGTATAGCATATACTCATTTGCTCAGCTTTGTTCCACAGTACATTTCTGAAGACATTAGCATTTTTCACACCTTTCTTTTCCCTAGAAAGGGAAAGCATGTGCATTAACTCTGGGCAATAGAGAGCTGATGTAATTTCATGGCAAGATGACTCCTGCTGCCCTTAAGAATGTTAGTACAAGTTCTGAACTGACTTACCCTCCTCTGGAATAATTATGCATTCCACCCTGGCACATTTTATCATGCAATTCTCCTGCTTTGTAGATTACATGTCTTGAGGACGTACAAAAGGGAAGAGCAAAGCCTGTTTTATTTCTACATATGCATCTAACAATTATATACACACACACCTCAAATAATACTTTTAAATGTAAAATTATGTGAGAATTTAGATTTATTTAATATGTACATTAAATACAGGTATCCTTGCATCAAGGAGGCACAAGCATCTCCTTGGAGAAATATAGCAATTGAGGAGAAAGTATATTGTTAAATTTTAACTGAACAAGCTGGAACTTGTTCAGGTTAAGCAGCCCACCCTCAAACTGACAGAAGCCAAATTATGCCCTCAGTGACTTCAGAAAAGCAAACAGCCTCCATTGGATTTCTGCAAACTTCTGTAGTTTAGAGTCTACAGCCACATCAGAATAAGTCTTCTTGATCTTGGAGATTACGCAGTCCCCAGCCTTGCAAATATTTGGGTAAGACACCACTTGACAATCCCACATAATTTTAGATATTAACACAGGATGCATTTATAGTGGAGTGCTTAGGTGTGAAGGGTATTGATGACATTAGATTTACAAATATAGTCAGTGTACTCTCCAAAGAGGTATTAAGCTGAATTTACAAGCCTGCCTCTCTTGACTAGAGCAGAAGTCTAAAATATTTTTTTAAATGGCTATTTAACTTAAGTCTTAAGGTCTCCGCTAGATCTCCTCTTTGGCAATAGCTGATAATAAAATTTTAATGAACAAAAATTTGGTCAAATTCAACTTTCCCTTTTTTTTTTTCTGACAAATGGGAAAAGGAGTTGATTATACCTAAGAAGGACTATGGACCAGGTTCCTCCTCAGACTGAGAAGCATTAAATTTGTAAAATGTACATGTACTAGGGAACAGATCTTATGGAAAAAGCTTTTCCAATATTTGCTCTTTTAGATAAAACTGTGCCAAGAAGAAGAGGTTTTATAATCCTTACTTTAAGTCTTTAAGATAAACATAAATAATATGGACTAAAATTTTAGTATTTGAAATTAACATTTCCTTTTGTTCCACAGCAACAAGTGCACAGACCTGCTATGGACAGCTTACAGACAACATACATGAAATGCAGACTTATTATTCTTATGCATATTCTTCCCACTAACTATCTTGGTTACAGTAAATATTTTTTAAAAAAAATGTATTAAAAAAGGCAAGAATTTCCACAAAATTGGAGAGAGAAAAAAAGATGTGAAGTTGCTGATGCTTTTTGTGATCCCTCACACATATGGCTAGCTGAGAATGCATAGCAAGTTCAAGCTTGAAATGAATTTTTTTAAGCAACCAGTATATAACACTAAACATGAGTTAATAATGGAAAGACTGGCACAACCTTAAAGGAATATCATCAAGTAGGCAAGGTATGCTTGTGACTTGTTATAAAACAGTTAAATCGGGTAGGAAGCATAATCCAGATTCTTTACATAATTATGGCAAAAGGGTGTGCAGGACTGAATATCTTTTTTTTTTTTTTTTAACGCAGAGATCCTCTAATAATAAGACAAGTAATTGATCTGATTCTCTAAACTCCCCTGAGAATGCCTATCATTTCTTCATCTATACTTTTTTGCCAGCTTAAATGCCAACAACATTTTGCTAGATTTGGGCTTGTTTGTTTGACGTAGAAGTTCATAAATTGTGTTACATTTGGTATACAATTAACTCAATTTTCTTAAAACACTATCATCTGTCTTCAAAATAAAAGTAATCACAAAGTCAACAGCACTGTTGACCCTTGTTCCTTTGGTAACAAAATATTACTATTACTTTAGTAAAGTATGTATATAAATTGCTATAAAAATGTTGAAATAATACTATCTGATATGTAGTGCATTATAGAAATGGTTAAAAAATTAAATATGTTTTCATCTAGGGAGAATTTATCCACTTATAGGTCTTGTATCTACAGTCATAAAGCTCAAAATTGTGCTACAAGTAAAAAGATTGCTGTTGCAAACAGCCACAGAACAAGAGAAAAAAAATCAAAATTTTTCAGTCCAGTATTAAGAAAATCACACTTCAGAACCTGATATATTATATACATACATTGTATGTGCTTAAATAAAGTATATTTACTTTGAAGTACTTGTTTCCTGGATCTCTCTCTGTTCATAAACCTCCTTGAAATTTCATTGCAAAACACTGCAGTGCCCACGAATGTCTTTCAGAAGCTCTGAAATCTTGAACCTTTATTAATTTTTAAGGATTGTGACTAAAAAAACAAAAGTGATTTGTACACTCTGGGTTAGGTTTAAGGAATCATCAGACCTTTACTAAAGGTGTGTCTGCAATTACTAAAGAGATCTTCCGGTGATAAAAGCAGAATTGCATCAGCTTCTGGCTCCCACTGTCAGAATGACTCAGCATTTCAGAAAAATGTGTTTCCATTTTCTTTCCGGTTGGAAGATGGTGAGCTTTCATTAATGCTTTCTCTTAAAGTGTCACGAGAGTCAAAAGGAAGATGTTAGATTTATCATAGGGATACTCTGAGAGACTTTATTATAGAAAGAGTTGTGCAAAATTCCCTGACTCCATTCTAGCCTATGCTTTCTTTATACTAGGAGCAGGAAGAGGTTTGTTTCAGCAGCTTTGCAGCTGTTGCAGAAAAACTTACCACTTCATTTCTGCAAGTTAGTAAAACATATGGCAGGAGAGATTCTAGTTTAGAATTAGAATTGAATTGTGAAACCAAATATTCCTGGTAATTTTGAGGGTTAATTTCCCCTATTTTCCTATGACTTTTTTGCACCTCCCCAATCAGAATTTTGTCCATCCTATAGAAATCCAAACAAGAAACTGGAATTTGTCTGGAAATTGTCATTAATTGGTAGTCTGCATGATGTACTGCCCAATTATTATCAAAATATAATTAACTATGTGAAATATCTTTTTCTCCATGTTACGAGTAGATATAGATAAACTATTGGTTTGACCCAGCTAGACATTTTATGTATTCATTCTTTTCTTCATTGTATGTAATGAATTCGCAGCTATTATACTGGCCCACTCAGGCTAAAGCTAATTTGGCAAGATTGCTAGAGTTGCTTCTGAAATGAGAATGTAACAATGCAAGTCAACAAAGTCAAGAATTGTGGACAGACTTGTGAAAGCTGAGTAACTCTGTCTTGTTAGTTGATTTTAGTCCCCACTAAATCGGGCGGTTTGGGTAAAAAATGATAGAATGAAGAAATTTATAGCTGTCCCTGGAGAATTCTGCTGATTGTTTGTGCTGTCATTGAGGTCTAGATTTAATATCTGGGCAATTTATGCTTGTATCTGGCCTTTTATCTACACATCTGCCTTG
This sequence comes from Crypturellus undulatus, assembly GCA_013389825.1. Taxonomy (NCBI): domain Eukaryota; kingdom Metazoa; phylum Chordata; class Aves; order Tinamiformes; family Tinamidae; genus Crypturellus; species Crypturellus undulatus. Next base: position 753,743 of record VWPW01028642.1, on the reverse strand, counting down.
CTGCTCAGCATTAGCTGAGGTTGGCACCTCTGCTCATGCAAGGACAGCACCCTGTTACTGAAGCTCAGACCAACACATCTTGCTTTCTGTTCTCTCCCTGCCTTCTAGTATTTAAATCACTTCCTTGAGTACTGACAGGAAGCACATACAATCTGTGCATACCTTAATAAGCTGCTTAAACAAGATATCACAAGACTTAAGCTGCCTAAATTTCATCATTAGACAATGATAGACCCAGCACTTCCTTTGAGCTATGCGGAGCTTAAAAAGTGGTCTCCAGGAAATGCAAAAATCTAAAAGCTACATTTCCAGCTAGGAAATGGAAAGGATTGGAAAAAAACTTTAAAAACTCCCTAAAAGTTACAAAACATGGGAGGATAAAACATATACACATGAATAAAAGAAAGAAAATGCCTTAATTGAAATCAATCATTATCACAAATCTGGTGTTTATTTTCCTCTGTTTTCCTATGATTTTTGCCTTCCCCAATCAGAATTAATCCATCCTAGAAATTCAAATAAGAAACCAGAACTTCTCAAGGAAATCTATCATTATCAGTGTTCAGAAATATCAATCCTATTCAGTGTTCCAGAAAGTCTCTTACATTCTTCTTAAATAAGACCATACACAATCTAGGTTATAGTCAGGAAGTTTGAAAGGAACTTAAAAAAAAAAAAAAAAAAGAGAGATTTTCAATTTTGCATTAAGTTCAATAAGTCTGAAACAGATGATGAAATAATGAAGTCAAAACTAACTTTCAAGCCTAATCTGCCCAACATATTTTTAAAATATAATCCATCACATGGTCTAGAAAAGAGCCCCAGTGACAGCTGTGGCTTTTGGCAACATGCTCTTTTTGAATCAAAGTTGATTAACAGCACAACTCATCAAAATTCAGTTACTTAGATTTTAGACAAAGGCACAAAGGCAGAGGAATTTTCTGCTTATTTAATCAATCTTCCACAACAACAGTGTTGAAAGTTGTTTTATAATAATTAAACCAATTCTTTTTTTTTTTTCTTCCTCTCCAGGAATTGGTTACTTTCCTAGAACAGACTGGGCTTTCAGGTGATCTGCTTCTACAGTAAGTACGCTATGTTTATGAAACCCAAAACTACAACAATGCATTTGCAAGCCAATTACTTTCATATCAGCAAAGACTAAAATTCAGGTGTGTAGTATGAAGATTATTCAAACCAGAGAAGGCCTCATTTGCAAAACCTCTACTCAGCACAGGTTTCATTTACCTTTTAAAGCAAATGGTAGTGAGTTACAATATGCTTTGCAAAGCATATTCTTAATGGAGAAAATGCACACTCTGTTCCATAATTATCAAGATATCAATAAAAATTTCAAAGCTAGATTTGAGGAGGAAGATACTTCTGAGGAAAAAAAAAAAACTAGTAGCTTCCTTCTTGACCAAGCATGAGTTACCATCTCAGAGTTTTTTTTTTTTAAATAAAAAAGAAAAGCAGGTAATTGCCAGCTATGTCCAATTATGCTGCTTTACAAGAAAAGTGGCAGTGGAATGAGCAGCATACCACAGTACTAATGTGTCTGATCTACTGTGAAAGATAAATAATGGAGACCAAATGTTGGTGCATGGAGATCAGGAAGATAGGATTGACCCCAGCAAAACAGTGAAGAACAATAGTTGAGTGATCCCAGGAGTGAGATCAGACGCTGAAGGTGCTGCAGTGCCATCTGCAGTGACAGAAACCTACATGGGTGTGTGAATATCCTTGTGCTGGATGCCTGGATCACCTTCCATTTAGTAGGACAATATTGTAACCCAGGTCCAAGTTTGTATATGTTTACTAGTTTTATGCAACTTACTCCAAAGATTTTTATTTTGGTGACTTAAAAATACAGTTCATATCAGACTTGCTTCATAATGTATACAATACCTGTAAACTATATGTGACTGCACTCTTTGGCTGGTATTATTGCTTACTCTGAGCATATAATAAGATTTGTAACAACATACAAAAAAACTTGTTTCATAAAAGGCCCTTCCTCTTTTCTTTTTAGCAGATCTGGTTGGAATGTATTTTCCAAGTCTGTCACCTTCTCAGTATAGATATCGTATAGCGTTTCTTTGGCTGTTGGTCTCTTAATACAAATATAATCAGCCCACTCTTATAGAAATGCTCAGAAATTTTGTTTTTAAATAGATAAGTTCTATTAAGATATTGTATCACTTATAATGCTATCAAAACAAGCAACCAGAGGGAAAATACATAAAAGTAGGCTCACCAAGTAGGCTCATACATAAAAGTAAGTCACTATCACTTCTGCAACACAATGATCCTAGAAGTCTTGACGTAAAGATTTGTTACTCAGTGACTCAGTGCCTGTTTCAGTCATTACACTGGCTGAGCCAGTTCTAACAATATTCATAAGCTTGTTGCTTTATATTAATGCCCGAAAGCTAAAGCAGTTAAACACAGTTTCACCAACATTAGATAAATACCTGATATATTTTCTATCTGAAGGAAACCTCTTATTAGATCAATATTACTGATTTTTAATAAATGATTATGATCCAATCTCAGCTCCTTAGACTCTTCAGTTTTATACTTGTTTTTAAATTTGAATTTGTATTATCTGGAAGAACAGAAAAATATCAAAGAATGGACCAAAATATATTTTGCAAAATCAAAACTGTGGGTACAAATCAGGAAAAGGCAACTTGCAATTTTCTTCTGGTTTTGAAATAAAGCTTTCTCTGTCTTAACACCACAACATGTTTAGAGAAAATGTTGTTCAGGTTTTTTTGTTCAGCTAAAAAAAAAAAAGAAAAAACTCTTCAATTTAGAAGGAAGCGTGTGGCTTCCATGAATAGCTGAGAGAAAAAAATATTTTTCAAGGAAATCTGTTTTTCATAAAAATATTAATTTCTCATACTTTCCTGCAGGGGGCAATGTAAGTGCTTGGTCACGTGCCTTGAACCCTACAGTCACTAGCAAATAGTTGCACTTCGAGTATGGGAAACACATTTTTCACTCAGTCAAGTTTACCCTCCACAGCCATCAGAAAACTTCAGGTCATCACTTAGCATTGTATGTGGTTTCCCCCTCACCTGGCCCCGCTGACTAGTTATACTGCAGTTAAGAACCTCAGTCCTACTAAAACTTCAAGCACAGTAAAACTCAATACATTTGCTTTTTTTTTTTTTTCTTTTTTAAACTTAGCTTGGAGACTTCTGCCTCCAGCTAACGAGAAGTTATATGAAAATGACTTGCAAAAAGAGGAAATCACATGAGAAACAGAGCCAGTGGGTGACAAATAACTGAATGACCTATAAAAATACAGGCAAATCACAGCCTACCATTTGCCTATGATAGTATAGTCCTTCTGGAAATGGTTGCATGTTTTTAAAAGCCTATTGTAAAGAAAAAAGCTTAGGTAGCACTCTCAAAGAGAAAATAAAATCCCATCAGGTGGTTCTTGCATTTACCAAATTCCATTTTTTTTTATTAGTTTAAAAAAGACATTGTGGTTTATTCCTCTGGCCCCTATCCAAGCATGCACATAACCTCCCTCCCAAGTGCCCCCAGCTGGTAACGAGGAGATGGAAGGAAAATGAGGGAGTAGAAAAAAAGAAATGGGATCTCTTTATCACCTGTGGACCCTAAAATATGTCTTGGTTGCCCTGCATATAAGAAAGATGCAACGGCAATTATATTAATAACAGCACCCTAACTGAAGTAAAAAAATGGGGAAGGAGGCAGGTTAATTATTTTTGAATGCTTCAGACTCTAAACCCTATTTTAAAAGGGTAAATGGCCTCGCTGTTGAGCCTTGGGATGCAAAACAGTTTAGTCAGCATAACATAGATCATTCCTGGGATTATCTTCAAAAAAAAAATCCTGCCAACAGTGTCACATTGTGCTGATTTATTTTATTTTCTGCTTTATTTTCTGTGTGTTTTCTAATGTCACAGAAGCACTGTTTGATTATGGACTAGTTTTAAAAAGAGAATACTTCAGTACTCCATGTTTTGTATTCTGAATGAAGATCCAGATCTAGGTTCTTCTGGACACCTAAGATTTAAATGTTGTGATATGCTTTCTTTTTCCTTTCAAAACTGAAATAGAGCTATGTACACATAGCAATAAGATACTTTTATTTCCCATGTGTCCTGCAAAGAACAGTGTAATCCAGTAAATCCCACGCTAAAGTTTAAAGTGTTAAGCAAAAACCCTCTTTCCTGAAGAACTAAAATGCTTTTCTCTCATTTTTCAAGAATGGACACTTGGTTTTCAAACTTCATATCTGATTTACAGCACAAAATAGCAACTCTGTTCACAGTCAAAAATACTTAGAGCCATCCATGAGTAAAGCATAAATAGCATGATCCATTTTTAAGAGATTTTTTTCCCAAAGTTCACAATAAAAAATACAAGATGTAAAGAATTAATTTCAAACTCTGATATTCCTTCCCTATTTCCACAGAACAGGTAAGATTAAGTGATCATGAGAAGCTGAAAAGCATTTTGATCTTTGTTACATTGAGACTATGGAATTTAAGCAACTATTTTACAAGGCATTGTAACTGTTTGTACTTGCAAAACTGGATTAAGAAATCAGTGCTATTCTTAAAACCCATTTATCACATACATACGAAAGTCAGCATATTTCTCCTTAGAGCTGAGCCTTCAGCCAACCAGAGTGAATTCCCGTGTACCGCCCACGCTCATTCTCTCATCCTCCCCTTCCCCAGAGCAATCACTGCATCTGGCCTGTGTAACACACACACAAGTTTCCAGCACGCCTTACTGGGGTACACCTGCCCTAAGAATGACCCATGTATATATCACCTATACTTTATTGATGTTGTCACTATTTCTAATAATTTCAGTGCAAGTACTGAAACAGAGACATTAGAAGTGCCAAATAAAGATTACAGAAGGATTTAGATTTAAGGTACAAGCACTATTCTATTTCACAGGAATCAAGAATTAAGCCATGGCATCAGTGTCCTCCATAGTGTAGCAGAGATGAGGAAAAGAGAAGCTCACAGTATTTAGGGTTTCATTCAATCCTCAAGAATTTGTAAGTTTGGAGCTTTGCTGAACTTTACAGAGTTTAATGAAACATTTTTTTCCTATAATTTAAATCCATTTGTTCTTCAGTAGAAGTTTAATTTAAAAAACATGTCTTTTGAGTTAAATGGGTGTCTAATTCTATTTTTTTAAATGCAGCTAAAGATGAACAAAACTAACACAATAATTGAAAAAAAAGCCTCATGTATACAAAAAATCTACAAATTAGTGTCAGTTATGAGTCCACCATTACATTTCTCATCTAAATCAAAATTAGCACATATACTCCTAAAATTTGTATGAAAATTATGACTAGGAGTGTCAGCATCCCCAAGGCCACCAAAATTTCCTTACCTACCTATTTTTTCTTCCTTTTTCTATAATATATCTGTCTATTTTGTTTCACTTATGTCATTATAGTCTATTTCAAGTATTAGATTATTTCTTAATCATAAAATAAGTAGTTAGGATACACTGCCTATATACAAGATGCCCAACATTTCTAGTATCTACTCAGTGTATTCTCTATTTCCAATTGCAGTCTTCGCTATATATTGAGGAATACTGAGGATGAAGTTGAGGATTATGACATGTTCATACTCCTGTGTAAATATTTATTTGAATCTCGTCTTCCTTTCCTCAATGCTCTTTAATTAGAAAAATCATTCTAAACTTCTCTTGCCTAAGCAAGCAAGTAGTTTCTGAAAAGAACCTTGATTTAAGCCACTGGAGTCCAAATATATTGTTATAACCTTCTTGCTGGCGAAGAGCTGCTCCTTAGCCTTACCTATATTCTACCACTGCCAAAGAAGGAAGTCTACTTTTTTTCCCCTTGGCAGCTCCTTTGGAGGTACACTATTGTATTCTCAAAGTACTTGTTCCCAAAGGCTATTGTGAAAACTGTAGTAAACAGATCTTTCAGCATCAGGATGCAAGAAACAGGATTCAAGGCTGAAACAATTTGCCAAGAGTGGATGTGACCGCTGCCCCATTCAGTCCTGGATGGTACAACAGTTCATCTTAGCTGCTAGATATAGCACATTCTGTAATGAGGAGGACAAAGGTGGCAATTACTGAGAAGCCATAGTGCTGGAGAAAACAGCACCAGGATGTAAAAAAAATTTCCTTTTCGTCAAGCAACTGAACAACGGATCTCAATTACAGATACTAGGCTATAGTCTCAATTTGTATCAGCGTATTTCCATGTACTGTTTTGGAGCTGCATGATTATGACAACAGAGCTGATGACAACTGAGAATTTGGCCCACAAGCTGAAACTGAAATACTTGGAGCATTTCAATTAGCGCCTCTTCTGTTTGGCAGAATATGTGATGGCAGGCCTTCCAAGTGATTCACATTTCTATAAAACTAGGGAAGAAGCAGAAGTAAATCTAAACACTTTGGAAGTTAAGACTAAATACAGAATTTCACCAAATTAAGCTATAAAGCAGAATTATTATGCCTAGGTGTTTTACTGAAAACAAAAAAAAGTACACAGGCAATATGCTCTTTCATTCAGATTGTGGAAGGAATAATGGGAAAGCCACTGGGGAAAAGAAAAAGATGATAAATCCGAGGTTAAGCAAAAAGAGATTAAATGAATCTTACCATTTCAATGGATAATTTCAATTATCCATTAAATTATTTACTATAGTAGAAAGAATGGATCAGAGCAACTCCAAAGGCATATTATTGCTTGATATTACCCATAACCAAAATGAAAGCATATAGGATACTGTGAATATTAAAGGCAAAAAAGATCATTATCTGATTTATCTCCTGCATAATACAAAGCACAGAAACTTCCCCAGAACTTGCTCTATCAAGCCTGTAACTAGCTCTTGATATCAACCGTATCTTCTAGAGATATATTCAAACTCGGTTTATAGCCCTTGGGTAATAATACATAACTTTCCAGGTGATTTGTTTCAATTATATTTTAATTTGAACTTGTTTAGGTAAAATCCCAAGTATTGTACCTCTTTCTCTAATTTCTACTATTAGAAATGCCCTCCCTGGGTACAGACTGAGTCAAGTGACACCTGGTTTCTACAGGTAAATCCAAGTCCCTGATAACTACAAGTGATGGCACCGCTGTGAAATGTGCAGCTCTGTTGCTCTCTTCTAGTCGTATCTACGGTCTTCCAAGGGTCTTTGCACTGCAGGAGCCCATTTAAATTTCTAAGTAATTCAGCGAAATATTAACTTATTTTTACTTGTATCCATTCACATAACTCCTTAAAAAATGGATGATTTGGAATTTCAGTAATTGAACATAAACATGCTCCTCTTGCTGTCTCTGTTAATCTTGTCCAGCACATTCAGCCAGAACAGCTCACCGCACTGGTAAAAAAAAAAAAAAAGAACAACTTTCTGACATCTCAAAGAGATTTCTGAGATTTCTGTCAGGACCTTTTCTTGGTTTTGCTGCTTCATCACAAGCCAGTGACAAAGTAGCCAAATAGAAGAATGTGGTACACAATTATCTAAGAAGAAAAGTTCAGAAAGCATTTCAGTGTCTTCAGGAAAGGAAAAGATTAAAAGATTTAGGGAAGAGTTGTCCATACAAAGGATAGCTTAAGGATTGTTTTTAGAGGAAAACTGAGACTTGTGCAAAGCAGGTGTTTCTAAAGCACCTTATATGATGCCATACAGAACTTATTGGCTCTGGAGAAGAAAATTCTATTGCCTCATGAGCTTCAGTCACTTTTCAGCTTCTTCCTTTACAATTAGGAAGCATGTGCTTAGAACTCCAAACAAGAGATTTCACTCAGTTTCTATTTTTGAAGGTTTTCCTTTTTGTACAAGAGGTATGTTTTGGGTTTTTTTAGTAGGAACAGATGTTTTACATCTCTCTCCTTATTTGTTTTCAGACATACAACTAGCATCCCTCTTTAAGGAAGTCCATAAAGCAGGTCAAATCCTTTTACTTGACTAAGTAGGCAAAATATCATCGAAAAGCACCGAAAAGAGTAACATTATTCTTTTATATTTCAGGAACAACTAAAACTACTTTAAGCAGAGAAAAATATGGATTCTATCTCTGTGGAAATATTTAAAAAACTTACTGACTTACTTAGGGTCTAATTAACTCCTTAAGGAGTTCAAGCTATTATGGGATCATTTATCTAGTCAAAATATCTTGTACACAATTGAACATATTTTTAATGTTTAACATTTCTCTCCATAAACTATAGCTAAAAGACATTCACCTAAGGGAACACATGGTACGTAATTCAGTTCCTTCTATGTTTATTTAGAACATGTCTTCACCTAATGTCAGTTTTTCAAAACACAGGGTATGTAGTAACATATTTAAGACACACACTCCTTTCTACAAAGCTCAAAGCAGACTTCAAAATTTTAGCAACAATAACAAAAACAAAACAAAGTAGTAAACAAAAACTATTAAAAACAAACTGGATATTGGATATCCACAAAAGGTGTTCTCCAAAAGTTCCGATGCACGAGATCTTAGCCCCATTATACTGTGAAATAAACTAAGCATCCAACTAAAAAGGTCTCTATCACACACTTATGTTCAGTCTTTGCTGAAACATACCTGTCTGGAATTCCATAAATCGGCCTGTAAAGTTTTCCTTTTCCTTTTAACTAAGATTTATGTTTAACTAAAGTTTAAAGTTATGTTATGTAATCTGTTTTGGTGGCTTTTAGCAATATTTGAGATCAGAAAGGGTGTCTAATTGAAATGGTAGACAGAATCAGCAAAAAAAAAAAAAAGTTAATATTTTTTCTAAAAAACGTGTTCCTAATCATTCACCTGGAATCATTGCTCCAAAAAGATAAAAGCGCTCCTCCTTCCTTGCTTTTCTAAGCATAAAATGAAAATCAAGGCAGCATTTCTGTTAATGTAGTAATGAGGTAAAAAGAACACAAAAAATCTGCTCCTTATAATAAGACACCTCAGAAAACCTCTCTTGCTCTGTCTTTGACCCCATCCCTTCGGCACACACACTATTTATCTACTGCATTAGTGATTTTCCCTCCTTTCCCTTTCTCACTCTCCCACTAGGAAGCTGCCAGCCAAGCGCTCCAACCGGGCCCCCGGGGACGGCAGCTGCGCACTTGCAGAGCACAGTGACTCTTCCCTTTTTTGGACATTGGGTGAAGCTCTCTGGGCTACTGCAGAGCAGAAGGGATGCTAATTCAGGCAGCGCATGCATTGGACCAAACTCTTGTCTCAGACACCCACATAATTCCTGTTGTAAGTCACATGTGTGCCCATTTCTGACAGCAGGGTATGCCCACTTGTGCTTTGTTTTAATGCATCAGCAAGAGTGGTACAGCAGTTGGCTTTTTAATAGAAGCAAGCGTGTAAAGAAATTATTTTTAAAAGTTCCAGCTGAAACTCAACTGATTAAGATAAAAAGGTAGTTAAGCAAAGCAAACATATTAAAATAATTTTAGTCCTTTATCATACAGAATGGATTTTAAAACATAGGAATACACCTAGCGCAATTCTGTACTTTCAATATGCATTGAGGGACATATCTCTAATTTGAAATTAATCATGGGTGTCATAATGTATTCAGATGGTGATTGGGGGAAATACAGCACCAGTTCAATTGTTATTATCTAAGGTTAGGGAACTGGAGGATATGGAAATGGCCCATGGAAAAGCAATACAGTGCTAAGACTAAAATCATAGCTATAGGTCAAAACTACTCAAGATTTAGACAAGAATTATCTGTAAATTTTTTTTAGATGTGTGAAAAAATACACAAATAATTCCTATGTCTGTACCAAATCTCATGGAAACAAGCTTATAAAATATTCAGAAAATCATTTTGATGAGATATAAAGACAGGTGAGAGCCTGTCAAATCAAACCTCTTTTGTGTTTGATTTTCCCGTCATATCTTCAGATCTCATAGTAAGTTGGTTTGTCTTCCTTTCCATATTCCTAGTTTCATCTGACTACTGAAAACCATTTTGTATCTTCCAAATGTTATGTGGTTAGAGTGCTAAGAGAAGTAAACTACTATAACCAGGAAATGCACTGGCTTATGCTTCATAAAATATGTCCAGTAACAAAAATACATAAAATAACAGAATTTTTTATAAGTAAATGAAAAATATGTATAAATATATGAAAAATATGAACATTAACATAAAGTAAGGTTTGAGAGCATTTGAATGCCTTTAAAGCATTTTAATAGGAATATTATATAACAACAACACTGAGCTAAAATCCTTTATAAATGGAACTGAGTTTTCTAACCAAGAAAATTAAATAAATGAGAAAGATACACTAATGGATAAGAAGTACCAGAGAAGGAGAGACTGGAGATATGTGATGAGTAAACAGGAAATGGAGAAATAAAAGATAGAATGAAATGGATAATAAATGGAAATTTGAGATAGAATAGAAGAATGGAAAAGATAGAATGGAAAAAGAATTTACAGGAATGGGCCAAATTCTTAAAATCAGTAACATTTCTTCAAGTTTTAGTAATCTTTCTGACATACACATAGAGAGAAAATTGTTTTACTACTTTTTTCTGCCTGTAATCACAGATAAAGTAATAATCCTCTGCATCTAGAATTCTAATGGAATTTTCCAGCTGAATCAGATGTTCTGCCCTATTTTACTCCTACTTTTTATGCTTTGGCAAACTAGTATTTCAGGCTGAACTGATGGACTCTGGAACACTATAGAGGACATGGAAAGCTTCACAGAAACAAAATAAATACATACAGGAATGATCTGGCCTGAATGTCACAAATTTTCAGATGCAAGTAAGGGAGTCTAGGTTAAATTTACTTTAGTTCATTGTTATAACAGATGGTTGCCAAGCCATAGTCCACATACTAAACTACTACCCTTTATTATTTATTTGTCCATAAAACTCAAATTCTATCAAAAAGCACAGAGACATGTATATTTAAAAGAGAGAGTTTTTTGCTTATACAATAATATATAGGATAAGAAAATACAGGTAATTAAATTCCTAGAATCTTACATAGCAAAATGTACTTGATGGCATTTCATATGTCTCATCAAAAGGGCATTTTCATATTAATTTATATAGATTCAAATAAAATTATGAGCATGCAAATGTGCTATTGATAAAACATTACCATATGTTACATATGTATGACTCTGAAGAGCATAATTTTCAGTTCTGATTTCCTAATACTGAGAACGCAAAGCCATAATTATTGGTACTATTATGGTACTAATTACTAGTATCAATATATTATATAATTATATTATTATATAATTATATGCTATAATATTAATATAATATGTAATGCTATAATATATAATATATTAATATAATATATTATATTATTATATTAATATATTTTATTAATATATTGTTATATTATAATTATTATACTTATATTAATATATTATTATATAATATGTTGTATTAATATAGTTATATAATTATTATTATATTAGTATAGTGTATCGTTATATTAATATGAAGTTAATTAATAATTACTGGTATTAATATATTGCAATTAAATAATTTATTCTGAAAAAGTTACCAAAAGAATTTGAATTGCATATCAAATAATTAGAATTTGAGAATAATAAGCTTTAGCACCCTGAAAATAGTTTTATTTACTATTTGAAGGTTATGAAAGCTGTGCACCAATCAATAAAATCATTTACAACTACCTCTTTTATAATAAATTACACGTTGCAAGTAAGAATTAACTTTTAGCAGTGAGTATTTACATCCTAAATTAGAAATACAAGGTTTCTGGCTTCTTTGTGTTTTATGCCTGACCCAGTGTTATTTTTCCTCCATTTCTGATCCAACCGGCTATTTAAATTCACCAGGATGTGTACACGTTTCCTAATTTGCTTTAAAAGTTGTGAGTTTTTGGCATTCCCCTTCACATTAAAAAGTAAGTTCAATAGGATAAATGTAGTGTTGTCAGTGCCCAGCAGAATTCCTGCCTTTCTAAACAACCATTCTGTGGCTTACAGAATCCTCATGTAAAGCACTACATGGGTCTTTCCATATGAGAGACCACAGTGGGACAAGATTGAGAAAGAGCTTCTGTATTGATAATGAGGAGTTTTGAGTACACAGTGGGCAGAAGTCCTAACATACTTGAAAAATATTTAACTGAACAATAATGGAGCAATGCCAAATACTAAAAGTTACCAAAGATAATTTTAATTGTTGTAGATATAATAGTGTTCAATGACAGCTGTTTTGGAACAAAAAGGTTATTTCCTGCGAATTATTATAATATTTTTCTCCAAAAATAGCCCCTGATTCACTCTTAAAGTTATCTGGCATCCTCTAATGCTTAGCACAGATTGAAAAACTGCTATTAACTTTTTTTTTTTTTTTTTTTTTAGGATTTAGTTTTAAGAAATTGTGTGAAAATAATGAATTTTTTAAGTCTTGAAAGGGTCAATCAGAAGAGCAGTTGGCAAACCAATAGCACTACTGTATCAGGGAAACTTTAATGTCTACTTCAATCAATATTCCCTGACCATATTTTAATTTCTCATACTTTTACAAAATAAAATTCAAAAATCTACAAGGATTAAAAGCACTGCCTCTTTTCCAAGAAAAAAACCATACATTATAGCAGCAATTCTTTTTATGATTAAAATTTAATCACAGTAGATACTGTTTAAACAGTAGAAACAAATTCTCATCTGAGGCCTTTCGCCTGTTTAGCATACATTTGCACAAAACATTTTAAAGATATGCCCTAATACTAAGAATATTTATCTACTTCTGTATTATCCTACTGCTGTGTATGAATCTATGTATTAAAAGTCAGTTTTGTGTGAGTTTATTTTATCAGGGTATACCTAGGCAGTTACAATTGTAGAAAGGAAAAAAGAAACTCCTCTGCAATACATTTTGTGAGATGCAAGGAAAGGATGCTTATATTTTATTGTTTGTTCCTCTCTTCCTGGTGATTTGTTCAGAAATAAAATTATGCCATTTTAGTATAGTTAAGATGTTTAAAGTTATAGTAAAATACACTAGCTACAAAGACAAATGACAAACTGATTTTTGAAGACTGGCGCTGGTGTTGGTATCAAAAGTTATGCAACCCAGGTAAAGAGCAATGCAGTTCTTGAGATAATTAGCTCTGTAAGAGGGCCTGAAAGTCATGTAAATCTCTTTCAGACTTTATCAAATATGTAAAGTTTTATAATTATCTAACAATACAAAGCTGATTTCTATGACATTTCAAAAACAGATTAATTTCATTCTCCGTGTTTTAAAACCCACTATAACTTCCCTCAGCAACAGAAACCAAAGTAGTGATACGGCTGAGTATGAACCAAGACCCATGATACAGCATACCACAAGATGCTCTCGATTCCATGACGTTCACTGGGATTTAGTTGCTACAGCATATGCTGTTTTTCTAACGAACCATCATTTAGATGAACTACAGTATTTCCTACATCTATCTGGAGCACCCTGGAGATTAGGGTTAAATATGTAAAAGCAGGGATTTTAAAAATAGTATTTCAAATTAATTCCATCACAACAATGCATAAAAACTATAAAACAGGACAAAGGTTATAGGAAATGGAAGTACCAAGAGATCTTCACACAATCTTCCAAAAGAAACAATAGAGGGGGATTAATTTCTTTTCAACAATTATGAGGGAGCCTTCCTCACACACTCACAAAGGAAGAAAAATGAGTTTTCTGAGCAAATGTTTAATTTGAACCTGGAAGAAAAGATCTTTAGGTGCTTTAAGTTAAATTTTGCACTTAGGAGTTTTCACTGGAATCACTGCATTACCTGTGTGAGAAAGTCAGGAAATCACATGAAAGCTACTTTAGGAACACAGGTTTAGACTTCCTGATATGGTTATATACAAAATCCAACACTTGTATAAATACTAATGGCTTCAGTCTCACAGCATTTTAGTTATACAAGTGTTATTTGCATTTTAAAGATGGGTAAATTGAGCCACAGCTAAATGACTTAACAGAGTGATCCACAGGAAGGAAGTCAGTGACACAACCAGGAATAGAAGTTAGACCTCTCAACTAGTCCCATGCTTTAACCACAAGACTAGCCACCCCCTTCCTATCTTTTATTAGTACAAATCTAAATCTTAGTTGCCTCACCTACTTATTTAAGATGTCCAAATGTGTGCAATTGTAGACATCTGATTTTTTTAAAGCTGAGTAGGTTACATTCATAAATTTATCTTAATTTAATCACCCAGCAAATTAGGATAAAATAGTATTTTTAAATGAGAATCAAAATAAAAGGACCAGAAATTTTGGATGCTTTAAAATGATTCCCTGAGAAATTAATTTCTTAGGTACTAACAAATATGATGGATAACTGTGTATGCTTGAGCCTTTTATACCTATATATCCTTTTGCATTCATTCTCTGTATGTAATATGTAAACCAGACCCATCTGATCAGAACAGAATGAGACTAGTCTGATAGTCTCATAGATAATGGCCTATCAAAGAAGAACCAGACAACTCTAGAAAGTGATTCTCTTCAGGAGAAAAAGAAATCAGAGGAGCAAAGAGCTGGGGAAAGACCAAAGATAAAGAATAAACCATTTTAATTATAGGTAATGAAGCTGGTGTGATCTTGGCTTTACAGAATTTAAAGCAGTCATGATTTGGATTTTGATTTCTTTTTTTTAACTAAGCCTCAAAGTTCAGGAAAAATGGGATCACTTTTAACTAAAAAGATTCTTGTTTTGACCCGCTCTAAAGTTATCTATGACAAATCTGCATTATGCCTAGTCCTATCTGCTCTGCTGTATTCAAGGCACAGCATGCAAGACAAAATATAACAATATTGTAGTGCAATCTCCACAGAGAGCTTGGAATCATACCAAGGGATAATTCCTCACCATCTCTTAAAGAAATATGTCTTACATTATAGGTTTTGCTGTATATCTATATAACTTTGCCATATACATATATAAAACTCCACTGACAGCAGTTTACTTTCCTTCAAGTAAAAGGATATGTACAGACATCACAAAAACTAAACAGAATATTATAAAATCCTTTTTACAGACATACCTCCCCAACAGTCAAATAACTGTCAATAAAGACAGACTAAGATAAGCTAAGAAAAAGTTCTTGTTACTAATAATCAAACACACAAATTCAGAAATTACTTAACAAGGGGAAAGTAACCAATATAGCTGTAAAAAGGCAGTTACACAATAAGTTTATTAGCTTATTTACCCTCCTTTATTTCAAATCAATACAATCTCCCCCAACAGAACTGTTCTGACTGCTAGATTTACATTGCTAGAGTACAAGATTGCCCTCTAGATGTTAAAAGTTCTGCAAAGATTGACAAATTATCTAGCCGAATGAAGAGATGGGACACACTGTGTGATTTGTGATTTCAGACTTCTGTACTCAGAGACTTAAGGCATAGATAGAATGAAACCATCATAATGACTAAGTAAACCTGCAACTAGTATAATTGCAGAGAAAGGGAGAAGTACAAATCTCTCTCCTTACCAGATACCTACTGTTTTCAATCCAATTCTAGAAATCACTGTATCATAAGATCTCTTTAATATATTCATTGTTTTAACCTAAAATCAAGCCCTAAACCATAACTGGCATAGATTAGAACCTGTTGCACAACAGTTCTTTCATTGAAATAGGTGAAATAAAAATGTAAAAGGGAGGCAATTTGAGCCAGACTAATACCCTTAGACATTCTGAGACTCCACAAAGAAGTCTTACTCATTTCAGTGGAACTGTTTTTGCCATATGATTCAGTTTAATCTGCTTAAAATTTTCTTAATGATTATAATCAATTCACACTCTGTACAGAACTATGATTTCCTACCAGAAACATCAAACTCATCAAAAAAGATTTACCATGAAAACTGAAAGAATAATTAAAAGCAATATAAAGTGCAGTTGCAGTTCTCTTACATGAGAAGAAATCTAAAGCTTCCCTATCCATTAGGGAAAGAAAAAATAAAGAAAAAAAAAGAATTGATCTCTTTGTAAAGACAAGTTATCACTAATTTTTAAATTAGAAGTGATGCTGAGAGGATCTTTTCTAATTCTTTTTGACCTTAAAGGAGAATTGCTCACAGTTCAAGAAGGCCTGCGCCTGAAGTTTTGTTCTTATTTCATAATGCTTAAAGATCCCACTCAAACTTAAGAATTCACTGAGACAGGAGAGAAGAGAGTCCCTACAGCCCAATACTGTGCAGGTAAATGGTACAAACAAAAGGTGAAATTGATTATTTGTTTATCATAACCATTTCATTACTGTAAAAAGAAATTCCTGAATTAATTACAGAATAGATTATATATTTGTAGCCTACCTTATTTCTTTTCCAATACAGAATGATTGCCTTTCCAAATGCTGCAAGTGATAAAAAAGCTAGATAAAGCAAGTCAAATTAATTCAAATTATAAATAAGGCCTATTTTCAGGGGAGACTGTAAGTATCAAAGAAAGTTAATGGATTCTTCATCTCTTGATTCTTCAAAACAAGAAAAAGACAAACTGTCTTTCTGATACATTTAATAGTATTAATCAAATATTACAGGAAAATCTATGTTTAGTGTTATCCAGGAAATCAGACTAAATAAAAGATACATATTTGCAAAACCTAAATAATTTGAACATAACAATCCAACAAATCTTACCTTTCCTGTGCAAAGGATGAACTTGTTAAAAGCATATAATATATACAACAGAAATAAAATTATAGAGTATTTGTAATACTTCTGAAAGCTGTTTCAGTCGTTTCCATTAATAGAGTTAGATATGTCTTTATTTCATTCTTGCAATTTACTTAAAAATCCAAAGTATGTTTTGTTTTTCTGCTTTACTTACGAGCATATAAAAAGTCTAAACTCAAAGTTATGTATATGTATTCACAACCAGATGTGCAATAACACGTCTCATTTTCTGGAGTGCTCCCAGTTTTCTGGAGATTTTAAAAACATGCATGGTAAAACCTAGAGTTTCAGAAGGGTTCTTCTGTCATTCCAAACCTTAAATGAAATGTCTAGATTCTCCACCGATCTTTGTCCAGCTGTTAGCACTGAGCAGTGTTGTTTTTGCTAGCAACAGAGCCAATTCTGAACTCTCTGTGGAGGTATCCAGCTAAAGTCATTCTTATTTTAATATGCTCTTGAAACTTTACATGAAATATTGCTGTAAAATTATTTGAAATATTAATATATGCCTTTAATCTTCTTTTATAGTTATGTTATTTTTTCCCACATTTGTCGATTTATTCATCCTGGGCCCATTCTGAGGTTTTGTTTTACCTGTTTTCAGTACCAGGCCCCCCAGTTTACAATATTGGAGTATTTGTAAAAGAAAACACAGGGGAGAAAAAAAAAAAAAGTATTTTTAAAAACTTTTAAAAAACACACAAAATATTTCTAAAAAGATTTCTAAAGCCAATGATTTTCTACAGCAAAAAGCATGAATGGAGAAAAAAGTGTAATTGTATAATAGTTCCTGGATATGTCAATGCAGAAGTAACACCTTTTTCAAGCCTATACAAATGGGTAATTCTCACAGAAGATTAGCACAGGCTTCAAGCCTCTACAGACAGGAAAGTTGTTCTCATAAACAAAAAGTGTAGGCGCTGTGAGTGTCTATATGTACACTGGGTATTTTGGTGTCTTCAACTTTAATCTATAAATTGCCTAGTACACAACTAGTAAGGTCAATGCAGGCGCTTTCAAAACTCCCGGTGACTAAGACCTGTAATGAGGTGAAGTTGGGATCCTCTGAATCTTCTAATGATGTCCAAGAGATCAAGGGTGCTTAAACATAAACTCTTGTGTCCTGGGGCATCTTGGATTGCAAGATGACTCTCTAAACGCTGTTGATCTTATGACTTTTTTTTTTAACATCTAATTTAATTTTTTAGGGCTCTGAGGGTGAAGCTGAGGGAGGTGACATGCTTGTTTGAACTTGCTCTCCTGGGACTTACTGAGTGGAGCCTACACCGTTTCTCCCTGCATTTCTGGGGAGTGAAGGGGAGGGAAATAACCTGTTGCCAAAATAATAAAAAATAAAACAATAAAAAAGTGGCGTTGGGGGGGTGATAATTTAATTTACCTGCATTACTGCTAAGACTGTTCTCAGCAAAGCCCTCACTCCTGTCACAGGCGGGCACCGACCGGCCACACGCAGCGCGGGGGAGCGGCGGCGCCCGACGGAAGATGGAGACGCAGAGCGGAGCGCGGTTAGCGGCCGAGGAAGCCGAGTCCTCCGTTACCGGCAGCGCCGCGGTGAGAGGCCAAGCGCCAGCCCCGCCGTGCACCCTCGCGTACGCGCTGGGCACGGAGCGCAGAGGACGCCAAGCTGCAGGGGTGGAGGAGGCAGCGAGCAGCTCCCTCAGCGCCCCGCGCCTCAGCCTCGACGCCGCCCCTCCCCCCACCAACGGCCGCCAACGGTCGCGGCGTGAGCGCAGCGCGGCGCGACATCCGCAGTGCGAGCCCCGCAGCACCGCGCGAGCCCCGCAGCACCCCGCGTGCGCGGAGGCCGTTGGCCCCCGGGCCGGGCCCGCATGGGGGAGGCGGGCCCGGCGGGAGGGGAGGGAGCGCCCGGGTGGAGGAGGCGGCGCCTGGGCGGGAGGACGGGCCGAGCGGGGGAGTTTATCCCACTAGAAGGGAACAGTTTCTGCCGCTGAGCTGTGACAGCAGCGCCAGGTCAGTGCGGGCTGTGGGGGGTCCTTCTCCGCCGAAGCGTGGGGCGGGCGGTGCTCGAGGGGCTCTGCCCGCGGTCGGGCGGGACGCGGGGGGCGGCAGGTGGGCAGCGCCGGCCGCGCGTTCCCGCGGAGCTCCTGCTCCCCGGCCCGGCAGCGAGTCCCGGGGAGCCCACGGCGGTGCGAGGAGGGTGCGGAGCGGGGAACGGGCGAGCCGTCCCCGAGGGCAGCGGGGTGGGCAGGGCGCTCACCTGCGCGGCCCGCCATGAATGGGAAGAGTTTTGTGTCCTTTTCCCTTCTCCGCCGTCCGCGTGTCTCCGCTCCCGCCGAGCCGCCACGGCGGGGATGCGTTGCGGGACCCGGCGCCAGGTGCCCCGCACTCGGTCGTGCTCACTGGGCTGCGCCTCTCCGGTAGCGCCGTGACGCGGGAGGGCGAAGGGAGCCCCGGAAAGGGCCAGGACCGCTGTGGGCGCTCGGCCTGGGAGGTGGCGAATCGGGGCGGGTCCCTGGCCCCCTCCCCATCCCAGCGACGGTTTTGCACGACTGTCAAGTCCCACCTAACTGTAAGTATCTCATACACATATGTGTCTGTATATATATATTTGTACAAATACACACACACTTTTTTTTTCTAGTAGCTAATAGCATACACTGTAATCAGTAGTTTAACTTTTAAAGGGTTACTGCGAGTCGTTACTAGTTAACAAGAGGTTCCTGGTTGCACCAGTGTATGGCACATGGCGCTCGGCAGGGTCGTGCCTTGAGCCTTGCGCTGTGGCTGGTGTGGGCTGCACGAAGGGCGCTCCACGTTCCTACTCTCCCTGGCTGAAACGAAAAGTTACTACAAATGTTGCGTCGGCTTCCTTACCAGGTGGTAAGGAAGGGCTTTTAGCAGTATGCTGAGGCGTGTGGCAGCACTCCACACAGATGCGTCAAGGTGGGGAGAGGGCTGAAAGAAGAGCTGATGTGGATTTTTGAATGGTAACTAGTAAGACTATTTTGAAGGTATTTTTAGGTAAGCAGCTTTTGGATTTGAATGTTCTGGGACATCAGTTTTGTACAATGTCTCCTTAACTGTTAGTGATTCACAGATTCAAGACAGAAAATATCAGAACTTTGTCGATGAATATTAAAGCCACGGTCTTTATTTTTTCTTCTGATACTGATAAAAACACCCCCTATTCACATTTCCTACTCCTTTTTATCAATTTTTGAATATAGTTATTTAGAAATAATAAATTGGTTTCTAAATCAATAAATTACATTGAGGCCCAGATACAGTTAACGTTAGTGTAAACTTCTGCCTTGAGCAATCTCTGATTAAAAAGAACCTTAAAAAGTTATATGGTAAAAACTGAAAAAACATCTAAAAGTAGAAAGACCACTCTATTTTGTACAAGACTGGATTAAAATTCATAATAAAAAAAAAAATTAGGATATTTTCATCTTGATTTGAGCCAGCTTTCTGATTTTGACTTGCCATCTTTACAAAATTGCACTGAATATATTTTGTGTGTTTGTTTGTTTTTTCTTACTCCAATTATGACTTGTTAGTTTTGGATACTTGATATTCAAAATTTGAGTTTCTTTTACTAGTTTTGTCTCAAGCTTTATTCCTCTTTCTGTTCTGGCATATGAAAAAACAGCATGCAGCACAGTTACTCAAGAGAAATTAAAATACAATTATAAATTCTCCATGCCGGATCCCTTCGAAGTCATGGGTACAAAACTTTCCATTAGTTACTGATGCTTGTTTCACTTTTTTCATCACTAATACAAGTTTTAAGAAGCAGACTTATCCCAACATGGCACAATGTTGAGTGATGAATCCCAGTTACTCTGTGCTGTCTCTCTATAAAGGTGTGTTTATGTAGTATTTAAGAGTAAGATCTTTTTAGATACTGCATCCCAGATGTGAAGTGTGTATCATTACCTTCTTGTGCAGTAGAAAAAGTTGGAAACAATATGAAGCAAGAGATACCATTGTTACACTCATGTCCTACATATTCCCCAAACAGAATCTGGACTCTCCCATTACCAGATCAATTCTTAAGGACTTTATTTCTCTGTTAGAGAGCACTTGGTGGCGGGAGGAATATTCTTCCTTGGGAAGATTTTCCAAGACTGAAAGAAAAATGAAAGAGATGTAACATTTGCTTTTGGATAATAAGATTCAGAGTAATATGAATGTAAAGTGATTCCTACATGAAATGATAAACTTGTTATGATTCTTTTATATGGGCTTGTTTTTTGTTCCTTTATTTTTACTTTTTATGTAACATAATTGTCTTTTTTTTCAGTTCTATCAGATTTAAGTTAGTATGTACTAAAAAAAAAAACAACGCAGGTGCTAGGCAGACTGTGATGCAGCCGTAATGACACCTGCGACAAATAGGGTTTGGGATACTTTCAGGTCTCATAGGTATAAAGAGATATGAAGGATAAAATATATGGCATCTATCAGAAAGGCTGAAATTCCACTTCAGCCTGAGGTCTTTTGCTGCAACATGGACTTCTCTTCAGCCAGTTGCTGCAAAGTCATCAATTCTTCTCACTTTGCATGACAAAAGCCTACAAAAGATTTAGTTTTAATCTTTTTCACATAGCAGAAAAGTAGCTATATGTAATGCTTAATCTGCAGTCTTTGTACCTCAAAACTTTCACAGAAGTTAGGACAAACAGATCATATATTTCCCTCTCCTTACGTAACTCACCTAGGATTATTTGGCTTATTTGTCCTCTCATAAGCCACATAATTCTAAAGAATTAGCCTAAACAATCATACCACACTCCAAATAAATTTCACAGTACATTAAATATGTATTATTTGGATTTTTTTTTTTTTTTTTTAAATCTGTGCTGCAGTAGTGCCTAGCAGCCCAGTCAGCATTAGGGCAGCAAAAGTACTCACTCCAATGACAAGGCTGGGGGTATCCTTACTATGTATCTATGTATATACTATGTGTCATATGAGAGTGCAAGTAGTTACAAATTTACATAGGAGACCCAATGTAGTAGTGAGGTTGATGCAAAATTTTTGATTTACACTTTCAGTGTATTTTATGTATGTTTACAGCAGTAATAGATTCTTACAACAGTAATAGAAGCTAATCTACATTATAAAATCAAAGAAGTTAGGTGAATACATTATAGCAACTCTCCCTCCGGAAGAAAAAAAAAGAGGGAGAGAGAAAAAACTTCTAAGCAGCACCCTGTTGTCTTTACTCTGATATTTACTGGCTTTGACTATAAATGCCAGAATAAATTCTACTTCTGAGAGAAGATATGTAAGAAGCTGTTTTATGATTTCTGTAATCAATGCGCAGATGATGCTTTGTGCACTTGCATAAGCCACCCCCTTCACTCATGACTAAGCAGATTACCTTTATGCCATGCAGTCTGCACATTCAGGACAAAGTCTATGAATTCAAGTCTATGAATCCCAAAGTCTACTCTGCTGGTTGATAATTAGCAATTTAAAAACACAAAGCTTGTGTGGCTATGTGTATGAATGTTCAGACTGAAATATGCTTTTAGATGCATATATATGATGTGTGTGTAAGTATGTTTGTGTGCATACTTGCAAAGGATATGTGTGTGTGATTAATGGATTAATTCTGTATTATGGAATGGTTTTCTACTTATATATAGCTTTTCTACATTACTTCATTAATATGTATTAATGCAGTATAATAAATATTATATTGAATGACAATAATAGGATTATTGGTTATAATAGGATTAAAAGAGTTAAAATGAGATGATGTTATTTTATGGTAAAATGCATAAAACTTAGAAAAATATCACAGCTTTACTCAAGTCAAACAAAGTTCTGTTTCAGGAGAGTCGGGTTTGCAATCGAAGCGCAATCGAGTACGCGGCTTGCTTCCATGAAATCACTACTGAAGCCCATCCGTGGCTTTAGCATACAAAAAATACAGGGTCCAAATCTGAGTTGCTGCTTGCTCAGTGAGACTAAATGCTTGAGGTTAGGTAACCATAAATACATATCAATACAATCTTACATATATCTCTTTATATTCTTTTAGAAATTATGGTGAAACAGAAGTAACGTATTTTCCTGCTTTATGTTCTCGAATGTAGGTGATCAATTTCTTAGTGTATTTTAAACGTGAGCAAAATACTGATCCCACCATATGGATTTTGTAGTTAGGATCAGTTTAGGCTAGGCCTTCAGGTTATCCGTGTGTTCTAGCTTGGGGTTTTATAACAGCTGCTGTGGGAGGAGAACATAACACTTTATGCCATTTAACTGCTCACTGGTGGTGATAATTTCATGAGCTCCATGGGGATTTTCATTTTTTCTCTTTATCACAAATCTGATTGTGACACTTCTTAGATCTCCTCTTGCCTGAATCCTACTTTTCTTTTTTTAAATAGGACTTTCTTCAATTCCTTCAATTTTCCTGTATAAGCCTATACAGTTCTAAATATGTTATTTTGCACACAAGCACTTCTGGCTGTCAAGGAGTAGGAATATAGAGTAGGTGTGAGTGACAGAGGTTTTTCTGCAGATTTTCATCCTTTTCAGCTGAGTTTAAGCAATTACTCTGCAGAGAATTTCATATTTGCAGAAAGTGGCCCTGCCCAGAATTATGAGTTGCTCTTAAACTTTTTACACAATATGTAATTATATTACATTGCATAAAATAGGATTTTATGTTTTAATATTGCAATGCGAGTCCATAGTACTTGGGTATTTAGATTTACTGAACAGACGTGTTGTGTAACAGCTGTAAATAGTCACAGTTGTGTAGCACCAGTTTTAATGTTTGACAGGTTTGGAGCTTTGGTTGCTATCTATATTCACATAGAATGATACAAAGATTTTGATAATTTTCAAAACTTATTCTAAGGGTTTTAATATTACTATGAAAGGAGCTCTTAAACATAGTGGTTTGAAACATATGTCAAATTACCAAAAGACTCACTCTGTTGCCCCCCCAAAAAAGAACTATGAAAAGAAAAATGTTAATTACAGGTTTTAGCGCTCACACCAAGATCTTCTAGTAGGGGTGGTCAGAAAAACAGGTTTTACTACCTAGACCTGGTGCTTTGCGGTGCTATCTAATGTGGGGGCTTGTGGAAAAATGCAGCCACTTCTATTTACTGCCTTTCATAATGTACATATTTCCTCATGATAGGTTTAGGTACTGACTTTTTATGTCTATGGTAAATAATATTGAAGTTTTTCCTTTCATCTTGAATATGTTTTACTTGGAGTTACTGTTGACTGTTCCCCATAGTGGTATTACAGCTACAAATTTTATGCTCAATCTCCATTTTTAAACTTAGTAGAAGCATATTACAGTGTGGTAAACTGCGAAATTGATTTTTGAATCCTAGTGAAGAATGTAATATAAAGCCAAATTTTATTTTTAGTTACACCCAAAAAAGTCAATAGAAAAGTGAATATAGAAGTGAGGGCAGAAGGTTGCTTTAGATTCACAGAATTTTATCTCTTTTTTTTTTTTTTTTTAATTCCCCCTAACCTTATTCAGGAGCTTATCTGATAGAATAATAAGAAATTTGGAAGAGGCCACAAACTGAGATGTTGTTTGTTTGTTTGCCTCTTTTAAAGTTTACATTACACCTGTGGACAGAGTTGCTGAACTGAAATAGGATTTAAGTAGGCATTGTTACAATTAACTATAAAATAAATGTCAAAATTAACATTACAAAAGCTTTTGACAACCACTGACTTTAAAATGGGAAGTAAAATTTTTATAAAACTGACACTGAATTATTTAGAAGGTTTCAGGTTTCTAACAACGGGTTTATAGTATTTTTCATTATCAGGACAAGCAAAATAACTCTCCAAAAATCTGTGGGCATAATTAGTTGGTCCTCGCTCACTCTTTTAGTGCTTGTATCTTCACACAAAAGAAAAAAATATTACTTAAATTGCATGTTTGCTTTTCACAGTTTAATTTGCTAATCTGTTTTGGTTCTGTTTTGCAAAATGATTTCCTTTACTATCACAAGCTTTTTGGAATTGTCTTGAACTGGTTAATTTATCTTGTGATGCAGCGAGCTTCATAACGGCACTATGAATAAGAGAGCCAGGAGGGTTCCTTACACAGTTTCCATTGGGCATTGCCCAAAGACTTGTTCTTTAGGCCTGCCTCATGTGATCAAGCAGGGCAACTTTACCCAGTTAAATTGGGTTTGGTATATATTAATTACTTTCACAAAATCTTTTTTTTTAATAGCAATTCAATACGTTATATAAAATGCATGCTTAAAATCACTGCACTATTTTAGGTTATTATTCAGGTTAGATGGGATAAATGGCAGGTTATGCAAGTTATTTTGTGACATAGATAATTACATTGGAGGAATTATTTTCTTAATCCAGGATTACTAATTTCTTATGAAATAGTAATTACAGAAGAGCTGAGGTGGGCTTGAAAAAGTACTAGAAAAACCTTCAGGATCATGAATATGTTTTTGTTCAAAACATAAATTTTCTAGATGTCTACAAGAAAATATATAAGAAAACATATAAGCATGCTTATGTCATAGTGTGTGGTAACAGATTCCAGCATGAAATGATCCTATGTCTATAATGCTGTCATCAATTTCATTGTTCTCAGCATTGGTATGTGGTATTGGACAAATTTTTCATGACTCAGTTTTAAGAAAGACGTTTTTTACACAAAAGAAGTTGCTTGCAGCACAGCAGCCCTCTGTACGTAATCTGCTGTTTCATACTTGGTGATGCAACAGTGAGGATGTGGAAGTCATGTGAGTTTCTTTCCAATCTGTTTCGGGTCACCAGGGTGCCAACTCTCAGTGGGTGAGAGATCAAGTGAAAAGCCAGAAAAATTCTGCCTGAATATTTTATCAATTATGTTTTCTTAAAATAAAAAAGTATTATCAACAGAGCGTCCTGCTGATTCTTCAAAAATAAAAATATCCAGAGAACAAAACTGAGGCAGAATAGGTGGAGCAACTTATAAGGTTGTGATATGCTTTGCATTTATGATATTGTGGAATATTTAGAATATCTTTAATCTATAGTAGAAGGTGCTGGAGTTCAGTATAGTTAGTCTAATCGTAATGGTGGATTCAGACAGGAATCTAAGGCTAATGTGGAACTGCAGAAGCCCAGCAGAAAAAGCTGGAGGCAAGCGAAGAATCAGTTCATAATAAGGAAACTAATTAAAGGAAATTTAAAAGTCTGTGAGACTATTTTATTATTTTACCTTATTTTCTACCTCTTTGGAAACTTGCCAAAGAAGATAGTAAAAAGCAAGGAAATTCTTTAAAAATGCTGTTTGAATACATTTCTCAAAATTTAACCTCTACTATTGGAAACCTTCTTGATTTTGGATTCTTCTCTCTGCTTTTATGAGTTTTTCAGCTTTTCTTAGTTTGAGATATGCTGACAATGCCATAAAGTGGTCTTTCACTGTATTTTGGCATTTCTATTCTTTGTTCTTTTTCTGCCCAAGTTTGTTCTGTTTTTTAAATCTAGCCTTATATATTGCTCCTTTGAGAACAGGAACTGTCTGATATGCTTAACAACAAGTGACAGCTTTCCTGTCACTAAGGACAGGAGAACAGGCAGTGAATATTGCTGAAGTCTGAGGTAAGTTTGGAATAACAATAACTTGTACATATACTAAGTGTGATGTACTGCATTGTGACTACAAGCTCTGACGCAGGCTGTGCAACT
Organism: Crypturellus undulatus; assembly: GCA_013389825.1. NCBI lineage: Eukaryota > Metazoa > Chordata > Aves > Tinamiformes > Tinamidae > Crypturellus > Crypturellus undulatus. The sequence continues at coordinate 727,332 of VWPW01028642.1, read as the reverse complement.
GATTCCTGTCTCCTCCCCCATCCACTAACAGGAAGGCATAGCACAATGTTATACAGCATGTGGCAATTTCAAATTTTCGCAGAAGCTTGACCCTTTGACGGATAGCTTTTTTTTGTTTTAAATGCAAGAATGAATAGATTTAAATAAAAGAGCAAGTAGAAAAACATAAAAATAGAGAGTGATAGTAGACTCATTCCTCCTTTCCTTCCCTATATCTGCATTTGAAGGGAAAATAAATGGAAGAAAAGTTATAAGGCAAAGCACCTAAGAAAAATACGAGGAAAAAATGAAAGTATGAGGGGAAAAATTAGAAAAATATTTGTCTTCTGCAATCCTAGGCTACTGCTGGAAGAAACGTGCAGATGAGGCACTTAGGGACATGGTTTAGCAGGTATTGTGTAGAAGGGTTTATGATTGGACTTGATCTTGAAGGTCTTTTCCAACCATCATAGTTCTGTGAGAAACATGAGGGAGTAAAAAGGAGAGACAAAGTAGGAAGAAACTCTCATACTGCCCTGGAACAAAAGTAGAAAGAAGAAAATGTCATGGGTATGGCTGTCACTTCCTCAACAATTACTTCAGGAAGAGCTAGTGAATCCAGTAATTATACCTGGCAGTTACTCTGTGCTGAAAAAGGAATTATTTGGACTTCAGAATTGTGGGAGTGATAGGGTGCCCGACTGAATGCAGAAAATAAGACAATGTAGGCAAAATACTAAGTAAAACTTTTTTGATTCAACTATGTATCATATAGACTGTCATATAGCTCCTTAAAAGAAGCATCTGCTGACTGAGACTTTCTGAAAACAAACCAGATTAAAAAAAAACTTTTACAATAGCAATATAGTGAGTAAATTATATTAGTTTATAGAAGCTAGGGAGGATTACTTGATAGCCGTCATATCCAGTATATGCAGTTACTTCATTTTAGAGCAGGAGTTGTCCATCAGCAGAGATAAAAAGTAGGTAACTTGCAGTTTGCAGTAATAGATGCATTTTTACGTTGTAGTTTTATGTTGTTTTGTGTTGTATGTATGCTTGAAGTGTGTGTGGTGGTGGTGGTGGTGGGGGACCTTCTCATTCCTTGTGACACTTTAATAGGTACCCAAATGCCTCTATTACATGGTAATTACTGGTGTTTTTTTTTTTTTTTTTTCTCCTCTAGTTTTGTTTGTCTGCATATCAAGAACGTGATTTGTATTTTAGCGTTTGCCTCATGGCAGTTTTGCAGTTTCTTTTCTGCACAGATACAATGTTTTACTGGACTGAAACATGAGTTTGGGAAGATAGCTAAATACATTTTATGTTTGCGCTCAATAAAAACTATACAAAAAAACAAGTCTGGTGAAATTTGAGAGTTATAGAGGGTTATTCACATTAATATTGATGCCTTAAGAACTGCAAGCTTCCACTGACCTACTAAATGTACTGCCAGCTTTCAGGTAGGAAATGGGCCCACGTTTAGAAATAAAGTTGCCGATTTGGGGGTGGTAGGGGGGGAAATACAGATATTCACTAGCCTCAGCGAATTGCTCCAATTGATCTAATTTGTTCCTGTGGTAGTAAATTAAAAATTGCCATAGCTTGGGCACAGGCTTAGGAACAAGATTGTTAAACTGCTAAATTAGGGTGGTCCCCGATCCAATTTTGGTTCAGCCAACAAACAGTCATTCAAACATTATCCAGAAAGGCTTTTGTAGTTAGCATGGGCCAGGGACCATTTGTAACAGGCCATGTATGTATGGCCACCCAGTGTAAATGTATAGTAATATGAATGCAATCAAACAGGGCCAGAGAGTGAGTCCTGGTGCTCTTTAGTTCATTAAAATAGCCATTAGTTTATTAACATAGCCAAAGATAAAGTGCCTCTCAGATTTATTATTATTTTAAGTTTCTTTCTGCCTATGGACCCAAGATGAGCAGTGTTTAGTGTTTCATTTATATATTTTTGTTTGTTTTAAGCTCTAAAATGGTAATGATTTTTCAGCTGGAGATTCTGATAAACTTGCGGTCTTATGGCCCATGGGCCAAAAACAGAATTAGTATATCTGGAAAAGGAGAGGATGTAGACTGATTTTTTTTTTTTTTTTTTTTTTTCTTTCTCTTATAAAAAATAAATTGTCTGTTATTTGGAATTTCATATAACTAAATAAAAGTACATAAAGTCCAACCATTTAAAATGTAGTCCTCAAAATTATTTTCTAACCCCCTAGTGAAGCTGAGTTTTTATCAAAGCTGATTGTGCATAGTGGCAGAATTCTCTCTGTATTTATACATCTGTCCTGAGCAGATTTTACTAAAATATTTTTACAGGATATACAGTCATACATTCTGAATAGTACTTTTTTTTTTTTTACAGGTAATTAACATTGTAACTCACCTTTAAAGAATACATTACAACTTGCTTGTTCTGAAAATTCCTTTTGACTGAAGTGAAAGTACACAGGGCAAACAAAGTTATGAAATGTGTACACAAGGTGTGAGAGTAGATGGTTATACTGCTGTATAACTATATGGTTCTGATCCTTCATGGTAGTCTGTGCAATTTGGCCCTAATACTCACCATCTCACTTACATGAATGAGATTACAAATGAATATTGGGGCCAAACTGGACTGTGTCTGTACATAACAATACTTTTTTTTTTTAAATAGAAACCAGACTTGTAAAATCTAAATCTAAACACAATGAACTTGGACTTGAACATTTAAAATATTTGACAGTGGCCACCATTTTAAAAAAATCTATTCTAAAAGTTGATTAAATATTTTTACTTAAAATAGGCTTTATTATATATTTACTTTAGAAAGGTTTATTTTTTAGCTGTGTCATTATTGATTCAGTTAAAGGAGCGGAAAATACTTTCTGTTCAATTACCTATGGTGGGTCTTGCCATATTTTTTTAGATCTTGACAAAATATGGCAAGACCCACCATAGATAATTGAACAGATAAAGTATTTAAGAAAAAATCCAGAATAAAGGATAACATTTTCGAAGAGTACAAGGCAGAAACTTCTGACAACAAATCACACATGAGACGCAAAGTATGAGGTAAGATTAAATGTTAATGTTTTAACTTCAAATAACTGACAGGCAAGTTCTATTTACCTTAGCAAGAAGAACGTGTCTGCCTTATTAATGTCTTAAATATTGTAGACAAGAGAAGGGGAAACCTACTATCTGAAAACTGTTTATACAGAAAATCATTTCAGGACTTCTTAATCCTTTCCAATATTATTAAGATGCGAACAAATTTTAAAGTCACCTTTTAAAAGCAAATCAACATTATTTTTAAACCACTACAAACTAGATTAAAACGTTACATTACATCCAATTACTATTACATGCAATGTACCCAGCATTTGACTGTAGCCAGTCTAAACTGGATCGAGAAAAGTCATCCAGAAATGCAGAGTTCTTTAAAGTCATTTTCTGTTTTCTCAATCTTCAAGATACCTTCCTCCGCCTCCCACCTTCAAAGTATTCCACCACAGATAAAATGGAGAATGAAACTATTATTACACCATGAATGTATATGTCAAGTCAAGTCAGATTTTTCAAACTTTCATGATTTGAATGAAGATAAGAGTAGCAGGGAAAGACAAAAAAAGCAAACAATGCATATATTATCCTGGCTGTTAAAAATTAATATTCTGTTTTTATAATTTTTTTTCTTTAAACAGTAAAGTTCATTTTCTACAGATATGTTTTCTGGGGAACTTCTATTTAGGTTTTGTGATACCTAACGTATAGTGAGCTCAAGCTGCTGATCTTTTGGTGGTGACATTAACAAGTCATAGGCATCTGTTTTGATAGTTTGATAAATCTTGTGTACTTTATAGTCATATTTGACTGAAGAACCTGAAGACAAAAATTTCAAAAATAATTGAGGATGAATGGAGAGAGAGAGAGAGAGAGAATCACGCAGTAGGAATCAGTGAGTGTTACAAACCTTCTTTCTTTATGATTATACTTATCAAATGAAAAAATACTTTTTTAACGGTCATTGTTTGAATCACTCCATTAAATATATATTAGTGTTTTTTCTGAATTGGTTCTTATCACATTTGAGACTAAACTTTGAAGTATTCTGAGTACTTTTGGAAAGTGCTGTCCTTCAAGAGCTATTGGAATAAGATTCTTAGAAAGACCTTGCAGAAAGAGACTTTATCTTAGATAATATTGCTACAAGGAGCTAGAAGCACCAGAAATCCCACTGGCAAATATGTTAAATTTTGTTACTTTAATAATGCCTTCCAGACAAGAAAGGCACAGAGAAGCATCCCAGCATTTTAGTTTAATCTTAATTCATGTCAGTCTTTTGAAATTTTCTTACACTTATATTTGAACCATTGACTGCTACTCAAAATTTTTTGAAATAATACACTTATAAAGCTTGAAACTTTTGTAAAAGTATAGAAAAGCTGCAGTTTGTGGCCTCTGTGAGAATAAATGCTGTGGTTAATTTATAACTAAAGCAAATGTATCTATAAAAAGAAGAAAAGCTTCATAAGAAATACATTAACAAATGACAAGAAAAAAGAGGCTTGATAAAAGATATCAGAACTTGTTTGGCACCAGTGATTTTATGACTGAGGAATTCAATTATAGGTGTGTTGGGAGTAGCAAATCACAATTCTTTAAATTACTAATGGGACACAAAGCTCTTTATCATGCTCTGTATGTGTTCACATGAAATGTTCAGTCCTGCCCTCTGTAAATAAACTTTTAGTACCTATACTACGCATCTGCATCAAGACTCTGTCACCAGAGTAGAAAAAGATACATAATTCTGTTGAATCATTTTTCAAATATGCTTGCTGATATACTCTTCTATTAGCTATTAGGTTAGCCAACACATTGATTTTTCTTTATGCAACTCTGTCTTACCAAAAAAAAAAATTACTAGCATTTTTCTAGAAACTTTGCAAACAATTTCTACCCAGTTAAATATATATGGGATTAGTGTACTGTACAGAAGTATCCACTAAGTCACATCAGTTTGGATTTGCTTAATTCTTTGTTACTTGAACTTCATAGAGGACCTTAACCAGTAATTTAGATGGTGAAGTTTCTCTTAGCCATGAGAGACAGGTTAGCCTCAGGTTGATTGCAAATTAACTTCTACAGTCTGCATATAATCTAAATTTATTTATTTATTTTTTTAAGGCTGTCTGCTACCTGCTGCTTAAAGTAGTAAACCAGTATCTCCTTGTCAATCATTGAAAGGAGGACTGTTTCTGAAGATACAGACTTAGCTAATGGGGACATCCCACTGTAACAGCTGTTGCAGGAACATCTGAAGGAACTGCCCTCACTGACCACCAAAACCCTCCAGATATACCATCCTCACTATCCTTTGTGAATACCTGCTATAAACAATTATTTTGAGAACTATTATTTTAGCATCTTGTATTTAAGTCAGCCTCATGAGAAAGCTAGGAAAAACTTATCCTGATCCAGTAAGCATGGAAATGTTGAAGTGTGTGAATTGGTGGCAGAATATATCACTATATCACATTTTCCTTCAACCAAGGAAATAGCAATTTGTATGTGGAACACATTAATTCCTCACAGCCAGTGCTACCCCGATCCTCTGATAGAAGGAACATATAGATCCTGAAAATTCCTCAAAACTTCATTTCAAATGATACTGTGGGGGTGGGGTGGTGGGAAAGCAGGGAAAAAAGAGGTGGGGGTGGGAAAAGGGAGAGGAGAGAAGGAAGGGAAAAAAAAATGGGTAAAAGATTTGGGGAAATACCTTTGTTATGTTCCTGAGGTGTGTGTGTGTGTTTGTTTTGCGTTTTCTTTTTTTCCTTTTCTTTTTTTAGTGCATACACCGCATGACTTTCCCCTCAACCTCTAGGAATGCATTGGATGTCTGTCAAGACCACAAAGTTGTCTGCAGCGTAGAAATGTATGAAAGTTCTCTCTATACTGGGTTGCCATTGCTCTCTTCCTTATCTGTGAAGGAAGCACAGCAACTCCCACTGGGGAAATTTCATGTTAACTTGATCTTAAAATAAAGAATCAAGGGAAAGGTCATATCCTAATAAGCTGTGCAAATCTAAATTCCCAGGGAGCTTCAAAATGACATTGTATGACTAGGGCATTAACAATTTTCCAACAATGTATTTTTGAACTGCTTCCAATAGAGTGTTTTTAACATCTGAGCAAACAGTGAAATAAAGGATGTAACTGGTAAGATGCAGTTGTGCTTTGAAATTCACAGTCCATTGCCTGTTGCTGAGATGGAGGCTTTGAATGGGACAGACATGATGAAATTGGCAACTTCTTTCTGATTTCATTGAGGTGATTGTGAGAAAGCTATTTATTGTTTAATGTATTACTGTGACTGTGGTGTCAAGAATTTCTAGTCTTTTCCCCCCATCTGTGATTATAGACCAACAATTTCCTCAGAATATCTGAGGAAGGCTTGCAACAAACACTCAGCTTGAGAGGCCTTTTAGTATGATTATACGGTTCTGCTGACAATGAGAATTTGAATATAGCCTGTTCAAATATTGACCTGTTATTGACTAAGAGATGCACAATTTCTGCTCAATAAACTACTCCCACCTTTAAAATATAAACTAAGTGGCAGTTGTTTGGATTTTGAAATCCTTTTTAAAGGAGTCAGTATTTCACACCAAGTTACCTTGTTAGACTAAGTGAGCCTATTATAGGGCTGTGCAAAATATTCTGTAGCTCCCAGCAACAGACCATGTCTGATACCAGTTTACATCAATCTGTTCCATAGCTCAGATGTTCTCAAAACAGGGGGAAAGCTATTATCTAAATATATTAGTTGTGTGTGTGTATGCCATGCACATTTTGTGGGTTCATCCTTTATTTTGGAAGTGTATGCCTAGGTAAATCTATGAAGCAGATGCCTGTATTACAAAAAACAGTCTCTGGTTGGTGGATAGTTCGGTGTCTAGTCTATTCTGTGATGATGTCCTTGACAGTAAAGAGCTCAAAAATGAGCCCTAAATTCTCAAGCTTTACCAGTTCAGATAGGTGCTATGGAATTAGATTATAGTTGCCTTTATTTCCTTGTCACATCCCTCTAAACTAATTATGTCCTTGTTGGCAAAGGGTCACCTGAACTGCTGCAAATTGAGATGTTCTTATTTTGTACAGAATATAGTAATAAGGTTTGAAACAAATGTACATGCCTTGTTAAACAAAGGACAGGAAATATGGGGTGTGGGAAGCAGTCTGCTAGTGAAGACCCGCTCTAATCTTTTGGATGGTTCAGGAAGTTGCAGTGAGTTCTACTTGAACTACGAATGCAAAAAGGGTCTTACTCTGTGAATATTGGTGGAATTCAGTTATTACAATATATTGCACTGAATGTAATCTGTGTGTCTCTTAAGGACATGTGTTATAATCTCAATTGTATTTTATTATAATTCTTTTTAGATAAAATTGAACTTTTTTTTAGAAAGCAGTCATTTGTGTTGTGATCATGTTTTGAATTCAGCAGCTGGCAATTTGCAAATTATTGATTTGGGATAAGGAATTAAAAATATTTTACAAGTATTTTAGTACAGTAAAAAATCACAGTAACTCCTCCTGAATACAGCAACATAGCCTACCAGAACCACATGATACTTACTGTTTCCAGGCTTCCTTGAGAACTTACAAAAAGCCACAGTAAGAATTTTTATTTCCTCACACTATAATTGCTTACCTAGAAAATGAATCAGCTTATAAGAATAGGATATGACAGTATAATTTATTACATAATTAACTATGGGTATTCTGTCTGTTTAAATTTAAAATTAATTTTTGATTAAAAAAATCTAGTTCCCAGATGTATTTGATCAGTAATCTAGTGTATACTTCATGCTATGTATAGATTACTTGTATGATGTATGTAAGATTACTATGTAAGATTACTTAGATTAAGGAAAACTATTTACATTTAATTATTCAAAATAACACCTTTCAGAAACAGTTGATTCACATTACTTTAAGTATGCTACCTTACCTACTCTCCATTAGCTTTTTAAAGATATGAAAAGAAGAAAAATTTCTTTATATAAGTTTAAATCTTAACATATATTCTAATATAAATATACATTTTTGTTTCTGTGATAAATGCAGTGCATACATTTATTTTTCAGGGCAAATCACAGCTGAAAGATTTGCTGTAGGTTATTCTCTTGTCACTTGGAGAAGGAATTTTTATATTATTTTGAATGTCGAAAAAAATAAGACACATGACGTAGAAGGGAACTGAAAATTTCTAAGTCTCTTCCTCTCTTTTTAATGCTGTTAAATTTTAACGTAGCTCCTCTGTGCCATTACTGTTAGTGTTGTATAACATTATAATTATTAATCTTACTGTAAGGAAGTTATAACCTTGAGTATTTTATATTCATTTCTTAAGATAAAGAAATGAAGATATAATTTTTGGTGCTAAATATGCTTTAAAAAGTTTCCAACTAGCTTTTCTGAGGGATAAAACATGAAGTATAATGTCATAATCTGTTTTATATTGTTACCAAAAAGGAATGGGGCAAATTCTCTGCATGCCTGTGTACTATAGTCCCATAAAAGCTTCAGGAGCAGAACTGTTCAAGGTAACTTAATTTTAGAGCACAATTCATAATTAACTTACTGATGTTCAGTGCAGATCTCTGACAGTGTTGCACAATATTGCAAATTCAGTTGCAAAATCAAGGTTATCCTACTTTTGACCTGATTCTACATTCTTTGTGTAGACAGTAAAAAAGTCACTTTGATGGGATAATTTGAAACATATTTGAAAAAAATGGTGTTTATAAAGATGAAGTACATAAGATACAAAGGACATTATTCTAAGAGAGTGGTAAGTATCCTGCAGTATTGAAAACTATAGTTATTGAATCACATGTGAAAACATGTTAATGTATTTTAGTTGGGAATATTCTGTAGGGTCAAAAGTACAGTAGTTAGATTACAAGAGATTGCTTTATCACTGAAAAGTGGCTGAACAGGTTATGTGCTTCTTAGTTTGTACAGTTGATAGTATATTTTTTGCTAATTTAAAAGATGCAAGAGATAACTGTGTAACAGATGACAGTGTACAACAATGCATATATTGTTATTACTAAGTTTTACTTTATTTGAGTGCTCTTTCTGCACACTTAGGCTGGGAAAAAGCCTGCTTTAATATATAGTCAAAGTAGGGTCCCAAGTTTCTTTTGCCAGATGCTTACCCTATCAGAGCGATAGCACCAATTATGATAGAAGTAAAGATCAGCATCTTCCAGCTCTGCACTGAGCCACATACCACTTTGAAGAGATTTGAGTATCACTAGTTTGTGGTAACCCTTCCAAATGTAGAAACATATGAAGAATTTCAGTTGCTAATGGAAATATAGGTTATTAAAAGTATACAAATAACTATATTCAACATAAAATCTGAAAATACTTCTGTGATAGATTATTTGCTGGGTCTACGAGAAGAGAATGGTAAATGTTAAGCCCTCTTTGCTATTGCTTTGATACTTTCCCAAGTTTTTATGTTTCTGAACTAGACAGAGAGTTCAGTGGCTGCACAAAACCAGCGCTTACACGTGTGCATATACACACAGACTCTTTTCTTATACTTGGAGTATAAGGCATAGAAATTTTTGTTCTGAACAGACTGAGATATTCAATGTACCTAATTTACAAAGATTATTAGGCTTGTTTCAATGCATGAATGAGTTTTGGTGCTTTTTACCTTTCAGGACTTACTGATTTTTGCAATTGGTTAAAATATTGTGTGATAGAAAGATCTAAAAAAAAAGTAGTTGACTAAAATATATGGGCCCTATATTCAGTCTTGTATATAAAAATAAATGTACATTTTTCGTATTTTAGAAAATTAGAGTTTTGTGCTAAAAACAGCTCTTTCTGAATTGTTAGGATAAAAAGTCTGTTTTTATGGATAATTTGCAACACATTCAATTGCCAAGAAAAAGTTTAAATGTGGGATTTAATTCAAGGAATGAGTTTAAACTCATGTTGCAGTTGTTCCTCCTCTTCCTCTGGGAGTATTCAGTATTTTGCCATAGCAAGGAACTGAATTTAGGATATTGAGGAGTATATTTTACTCTAAGTCATATGACTTATTAGCTCATCTCTTGGAAACAATACCTAAGTTGCCTGTCTTGTTAATGTCAAAAAGCAATAGGTTAACAGTCGGAGATAGGGGGGGAAAAAAAAAAATCTAGGGTTCTTTGAAATGGTTTTATGCATCTGTCACTTTTTTTTTTTATGCTACATGGAGAACAATGTATACCACTACTAAGTAAATTGAGAAGAATGAACATACGTGAAATCAGGATAAAGCCTATGCCTATTATATTATGACATTTAATTTTGAAACTAATTAAAAATCATATTATCATCTTACCGCACTTCTTTTAGAAGTACTTTCTTTTAGAGTGTTTTCTCTTTAGTTACCTTATCTGTGTGCTCAGCTCACACAGCCAGAATCCAGTTTCAATGGATTTGGAAGCAGATCATTCTTTATTCTGTTGATTCAATAGCAAAGAAAGAATAATTAAAAAAAAAAAAAATCACCAGAGTGAATTTAAACAACACAAATATGAAATTTTCAAATTAAACTGATTTCTTGTAACTAGAGAAATCTTTTTTAGACCCCTGAGTAATATGTAGCCTACCCAATACAAATAAATGCCACCTATAAAATGTGAATTTAGTCTTTGAGTCACATATAGTTAGTGCTCTCATCAGGTGAATTGTGTTATGTCTTGCTAGTTGATAAAGCTCTGTTATCTCATATACAACATGGCATGTTTGTGTATTTTAAAATCAATGACTTATTTCAACCTTATTAAGTCACTTGCATGACAAGAAAAGGTCTACTCCTCGGTAGCTTTAACATACTCTGCTTTGCCAAAGGGGGCAAAGGTCTCCCTTAAGAAGCCAGCTTTTTCTGATTACAAAATCGAATATGATTCACTGCCAACCTATCAGTACCCTTTTAAAATTCACAATGATTCATAGAGAGCAACGCCTACATTTTATAGCATGAGACACTTCTACAGTATTTCCAGTGCGACCTAGATATATTGTTTCTGATTTCAGTAAGTCACTCAAAACTAAAATAATCCAGTTTTGAGCTCTTCTATTACAATATAGACATATTGTAATAAGCATATGTATTGTGTGTGTGTGTGTGTATATATATATATATATATATCTACTACATATATATATATATAGTAAATACTAATATATGAACTTTGTCCTTTACATATCTGACTTTTCTTTTATTAAGCAGATGGTATCTCACCTCTTGGACTTTTGTTGTTGTTCAATAGAGTGAAATAACAATCACTTTTTGAATAGTATGAGGTATTTTAAAGACATTTTTGAATGAAAAGTACCTATATTTTTTACATAGTTGTCTTCCTTTTTTTCTCTATTACCATATTTTCCTCTTTTACTTAGTAAACTTGGAGCAGCCTTGTAATCAATAATTCCTTTTTATAATGAAATAACGTAAAGCTTCACCAATGTCTATCCAATGTCACAGTCCAACAAACTCTACATTAAAGATTTAAAGTAGGATTGTAGAGTTTGTATCCTGTGGCATTTTTCAACTTGTTTCTCATTTGCATTAATTTTACAATGGTTTATGTTGCTGGAAAAGTATAGAATGCCGCTATTTCAAATGAGAACCCAGGCCATTTGCCATTTTGTGTGAATTCTATAGGCACAGAAAATATATTCAAAATTTTGCAGCTCTATTTTTCTCTGAATAGGATATATTTTTTGCTTTTAATAGCTTCTACTTGCTAAACGTTGTAGTAAATTTTATGGGCTGTGGTTTGAGTGATCATAGATTATAGCTATGTTTCAGTTATAGCAATAGCATACCTATCCTACTGATTTATGAGCTGCTTGCTTTTAGCTTTTTCAAGTGTTTAGACTTTCATTATTTCTTGAGTCTCTCCTGATGTTTTATTGTAGTATAGAGAATGGATGGTTTGACCACCCTGACATATTATTTGGCTTTCTGAAAGATCTCTAGTGTCAATGTTCCCTGCAATCCACTGCTTTCAGGATGGTGCAGCCTTTTGGTTTCTTAGTCTGGTCTTTAGCCATCCAGTGTTCAGCTGTCCTTTGCAGTTCGCACTGAGGAAATGTGGCAGAAACTGGTGGCAGTAGTTCAAGTTGTTCCTGAGAGTATCTAGTTGTTTTTTTTTTTTTTTGTTTGTTTGTTTTTTTTTGCTACATCTTTAGTATTCCACTGAGCCCCAGCTTATTGCTTTCCTTTTTGATATCAGAGATTTGGTCCTATGTGCTGGTTCTGCAGGTTAGTATGGCAATGGAGACTTGGCTCCTGGCTCATACCCTCCCATCCTGTGATTAACCCCTGCTGAAGGCACCCTGTCAAACTGGTGATAGAGATGCCTTCACTGTGTAGACATGTAAAAAATCCTATGTTTTCTATATTCAAGATTTAGATTTTATTGTAAGGAATGTTTATTCCCATTCTTTCAAAAGCAATATGCTTTTTCTGTTGCATTCTTTTTGGTATTATCCATTATCTTTCCTAAGGGGCATGTCCTGTTCTGGGCCATGTTTGGAGGGGTACACAAGTAAATGTCCTCTGTCTGGAACTTGTGCTTGGAGTGTGGGCTGATGTTAAGTGATGGACCAGATCTTCTTTGAACTTTCTTCTTCACTAAATCATTAGTTACCATGGAGTCCATTTTGATTCAATATTTGCTAGAGGACAGTAGAAAGCTTCTTTGTTTTTGTAGCTAAATTAAGAAAAAAAGCACACTTCTGTAATTTACTTTCTCATAATTTCTAGCTGTAGTTTAGATATTTGGAAAGACTCTACCAAATGTAGTTCTTTTGTTCTGCAGTAAGCTCAGTTTTATCCCTGTAAACACTTTTGTTTTCATAAATTTTTATTTGATTGCAGGCACTGAGGCAGTGGTACAGGCAGGATTGTACAAAAGTGTCCAAAGTGCTGGCAGAAGCGTTTTCATTGCTGCTGTAGTACACGAGGCTAGAGGAGGAATGCTGAAGGTATACTGAGTTTTCAAAGAAAAATGTTTGTTTACAAAAATTTGTCAAAACTCATTCCATCAGTTACCAATTTGATTTTTTTTTTTTTTTTTTTTTGCTTCCAAAATGATTGCTTTGAATTACTATTTTAATTTGTACAGGACTTCTGTATATTGATGATTTTGTGTGTGTGTGCATGTGCACATATATGTGCATTCACACACATGTGTGTAAAAATATTATATTCACAACATAACCTACAGTGATTCAGGGTGCAGTTCATCAACGTAAATTAATCAGTTTCTGTCCTGTCTTGTACCAGTATTTTGACAAAAAAATTCTTTCTACCTTTGTAATCCAAGCATAACACAGCAAAAATCTGTAATAGGAATTTTTAAAGTATTGTTTTATATTCCACAGATACCTTTTTTTTTTTTTTTTTTAAACAGCTGTTGTAAGCTAACTGAGTACGACAAAAAAAAATCTCTTGTGATTCTGTCAGTACTGAATTGGGGTTCAGCCAACATCTCTCTTTGTGTACTTTTTTTGCTTGCTTGCTTGTTTGTTTGTTTAAGGGCATCGCTGATGGTGTCAGCAGAGTTCTTGGAAAGATTTTTTTTAAGTTATGTTGTGCTCCCTCTGCTGACCCTGCAGGAACAGAGCACAAGGTAGTACAGCTCCTACATTACGGTGCATCTTGTTGTTTTTAAGAATGTTGAGACATTCAGTAGTTGTTTGAATGTATTAAATATAATATGTCCAAGAGCTTTGAGTCATTGCTTGCTAGATGGGAAAAAAAATATCTATTTTGGTATGCATCAAACAAAATTACCTTTGTTTTGTGAAAAAATTGCCCATTAGATGAAGCCTGCTATATTGGCAGATACCAGCAATTAAAAGTACAGTAGGTGATTAAAGAAGGTAGCTCCTAAAGGTTCAAACTAACATTAAAGACTTAATTGGGCTCACACACAATAAGAAATATTAAAATCTGTAGAGTGATACTATTTCTGTTGATATAATCTTAGGAACAAGAGAAGAAATAAAAATATTCTTTCACTGGGCAGGTGGAGAACTGAAACTAAGACTTGATCATAGCTCATCTGGGGATTTTGTAGGAAAAAGTAGATAAAGTAAAACATTACAATTTTTCCTAAATAACGAGAGGATACCAGGGTTACCTCTTTCTCAGTTGTAACAGAGCTGATGAACATCTACATTTCCCTGCAACTTCAGTTTAATTGTTTTCTGAACTCAGCATGCCACAATGTCAGCCCCTATCCTTCACACTAAAGGACTTGAAAACAGCACTGATGAAAATGCTGGTTTGAGCCAAGTAGGAGTTCTGTGTCAGAAGCAATGAAAGAAGTGAGTTACTGAAAGGAGGGTGTGATTGCTTTACCGGAAGACTCTCCCTTCTCTTCTTACAGTCATTTGCAGCATGCTCTTCTAAAAGATTTAATGAAGCTTCTTAATTCATGAGCTATGGTGTCATCCTCTGAGGGGATACACTGTAGCAGAGAATACATACAGCATTTAATTGCTCTTCTTTTGTGAATAAAGAAATTATATGTAGGGATATTTAGGTGTCTACCTTTCCACCATCTACATTTTTCTTGAAAGCTAGGAACGATTGTATGATCTTAACCAACTTACATTTGACATATTTTACAGATTGCCTGAGCCTGCTTTAATTTGAATTAATTGACAAAATACCCATTGATTTTTGGAGTGTTTGTATATTATGAGTTTACTTGACAAAATATATTCCATGTTTGTACATAAAGTTAAATTCAAACTGTTCCATGAAATGTATTTTAATTTAAAAAAAGTTAACTGACATCATGCATATGTGTATATTTATATTTGTCCATACAGTAATATATAATATACTTTTGTCTTAATTTTAGTTATTTCCAAAATCAAGAGGCTTCACATTTCCCTTTTTTTTTTTTTTTTTTTTTTCTTTTTTTTTTCTTTTTTGTTTCTTTCTTTCTGACTCTAGCTCTTTGTAGAATATAATGTTCTAGTTGCTTCACTAAATACCTCTAGGTCATATTTTGGTAGTTTTGTCTGGAAAAAGCATGTCCAGAATGCAGTACAACAGGCCTGTCAGGTTAACTGAGTGCAGGTAGTGTTTATGGCAAAGACCAGCTTGTGATCCAAGATGTTTTTCATACCTTGTTAATCTCTCAAGTTTTGTTTTATATGCTTCTGTGATTTTTTTATTTATATATTTATATATTTATATA
>VWPW01028642.1:639921-712032 GCA_013389825.1 Crypturellus undulatus | reverse complement strand
ATATATAGATTTATATATAAAAAATTCACTGAAAGCTT
This sequence comes from Crypturellus undulatus, assembly GCA_013389825.1. NCBI lineage: Eukaryota > Metazoa > Chordata > Aves > Tinamiformes > Tinamidae > Crypturellus > Crypturellus undulatus. The sequence goes on along the minus strand of VWPW01028642.1, from coordinate 711,994 downwards.
TCTTAGGAATTTGACATCAATTCCAGGTGTGCCTTCTACTGAATGAAATATCTTAATGATGTGATAGTTCTTACAATCAGTATCTAATTAGCTGCAAGCTGTCACGGTAGCTGGTAGTTAAAACAGGCAAAGATCAGATGAGTTCATGTCCCTTCTTTTACTTCCTCATAGATAATACTTAGCAGTTGTTTACAGGATTATATGAATGAAATGAGAATTATTATAGAAACTAGATTTATATCATCATTTTTAACTTTATCATAAACACATTCCCTATGTCAATGAGATCTCTGCTAATGTTCTATGTAGTCTTTTCCTGGCTGAGAATGATTGTTGCATGTGAACTTTTATTTAATCTATTTAAGTTATGCTCTTATTGCCAGGATCCCACAGGAGCATCTAGGAGTTTTATGAAAGAATTCTGGAGTAGTCTGCTGATTAAATTTATATTTTAGATATATATTTTTTGTTGGAAAAAGCCATGAGAAGATTGCAATTATTTTTTTTTTCCCTCTCAACGAAGAGGGAAAGGTGACATTCATTTTGCCATATATTTTTTCTTTTTTCTTCTCCATGTAAAGATCAAGAGTTATATGTAAATTTAGAAATATTTTAACTTAACTATTAAACATAGTTTCAATGGTGTAACAAAATTAGCATGCTAATTTCGCAACTTCGAAATTAGTGATGTATCTAATATACGGCTATTGATTGCTATATCTCTATACCAAATCATACTGCATTTTTTTCAACAAGAGTCAGAAATAAGATACGAGATATGTGCATAATGAGAGAAAGTGTAGTATCTTAGTCCGTTCCTAGTCATGAAATATAGTAGGAAAATAACCTCTTGCTAGCTCTTTGGTCAGACTTTGTTGCAGAAATATAGTCCTCATGGTTGGGAAAACACTGAATTTGCTTTATTGTACATAGCACTGAGGTTTTTCTACAAGACTAGGTAGAAACCACACATTCTCCATTTCTCCCCACACAGGTACACACACAAAATAAACCTGCATCTCCCTGTCCTCTCTTGTGGAATTTGCCTGTATGTTACTTTGCTCAGAAGTGATATATTTTCCTTAATCATGTTTGAGAGCTGAGTGGGTTTTTTTTGTTTGTTTTTTGTTTTGTTTTTGTTTTTTTAATCTGTGGTTAGATTAAATGTTCTATGTTCATGAACCCTTCCAGGTTCTTCCTAGATTGTGTCAAAGTTGAAGGCAATTTTGACCAATAGCATAGCTTTATAGCATGCATAACTGTACTCAGGGGCAGGAAAACAGTGAAGAAATGCACACCCAAAAGTTTTAAGACATTTCTATCCATTTGAGGCATTTTACTGTGACAGACTCTTATATTTTATTAGAAATCTATCTATATATATATGTATACATTTAAAATGTCTATGTGTGCAGGTAATACATATTTATATATACTATATGCACATATACTATGAATTGTATATGCATATACATACCTGTATGGATATCTTATACAATTAACAATATAGACAACACAAGAAAAGTTTAGAAGCTAAAAGACTACGTTTTTTAGTGGTGTGATTTAACACACACCTTTTTGGCTGTCTGAACACCTGATAGTATGGGTCATACAGTGTTGATTTACAGAAGGGCTTCACTTTATAGGCTCTTGTGCAAGGAATTGTAACTGGTTGCTGATTCAAGCTTTTACTGGCTTAGAATAGAAATATGAGTAGCATGAAGTGGAATTGATGTGGCCTGTTGTATCTGATGGGTGCACCCACAATTCCCTTTCATGCTTCTCAGTGTATAAATTGTTCTTCTCTGGTATAATCTTGATGTTTTTGTCTTCTGTTTTCCTAGCACACAAAAGTATGTGTGCTGCAAGCACACGTACAACATTAATAGAGTAAGGTAAAAAACAACCTATGCAAAACACAGTCCCTCAAATTAAAAGATTGTTTAAATCATAGAAATGTATTTTAATCCAGAAACTTTGAAGTTCAAGGCTAGTTGCAGTTTGACAATGAAAATGCTTTGGCATCATCATCTAGGTAGACTTTGATGAAACAAGCTAGGTGTAGCAATAGTGAAAATAGACAGAAAATTCCTGCCAGGGCATTACCATACCCTCTTAGATTTTGAAGTTTGAGCCTTTTATTTATGTGCCTTTGTGTCTTTCTAAGCTGTAGCGCATCTGTCTGTGGTGAATTTCACAGAGTTACAATTATGTAGAAGTTTCACAGAATTAACCATGAACCATAATCAAATTCTCCAAAGCATTGCAGTTATTTATGATATTATACAGTGAAATAAACTAGCTGTTTAGCTCACAGCAGTTTGCAAGCTGAAATTTTGAAAATTGACAATATAACGTGGTAACCCCTCAGGATTGTGTGACTATGTTCTAGAGCTTTTATGAGTGAATCGGGGAGACTGCTCAATGTCTGCCCTGTGTATAATACTAAACTTGAATTCAATATCGAGTGATTAATATGATCTCTTTTCAGTGAGTAACTTGAGCTTACATTTACTCAGGTCTCTTCAGCTCTAGTCCTGTGGCATACACAAGTGCTGTCAGCAGCTGCAACCTGCCTTCTGATGGCATGGTCACCTCTAGTTGTTCCTTGGTGGCATAGTAACCTAATAACCTGGTGGGTACACCTGGACATGTTGAGTCCTATGGACTCCACAGGATGAGCTCTGGCTACACAAGGGATCATGCCTTAATTAATCACTCTGCTTTTGATGACAGCTTTGAGGCAGCCATTCTGACATAATGTAGACATCTACAATGTACTTCCATCATACAATTTTCACTTGTGGAAGTTGAATATCAATTCTGTCATTTACCTTTAGGCAGGTCCTAATTTCCTTAAGCACATGCAAGAATCTGTGCACCCCCCACCCAAAGGCTGAAAGCTCTGGGGAGGCAGACAGCTGTCTGCCATCAGGCTGACTTAACTGTTTCCTCTCGAACAGTGTTGGTTTGGTAGGGCTCCTCTTTCTCCGGCATGCAGGAGTAGCAACAGCAGCTCACAGGGGCAGAGGCAGGGGCTACTGGGTGAGTGCCGCAGAGCATGCGATGCAGTAGCAGCACTTTCCTTCCCACTGCAGTAGCATTCAGCTTTTCTCTTAGTTATTTTCCAACACTTCAATTCCTATCTGAAATATAGGAAAGGAAACATCCTATACTCATTGTTTCAGGTAAGAAAACTAAAAGGTTTTGCCGTGAGCTCTAAAATAGGAAAGAATGAGGGTGCTTTTCCTGGGAAAGATTAAAAGAAGTATTTCTATCCGTTAGTATCTTAGCACATTAGCACAGTTGATCAGGGAGGATGGTCATCATTGTGCACACCTGTAGTTTGGTCAAAGCACAGAACAATGTCAAAGTTGGAGAGCGTTCCATTCGGCTCATTCTGCTAAAACAGTTTTGGTAGCATGCGCAGTAGTTTTGACTAGTTCAAAGTAAATCGAGTTTAAAGAAGTTCTTATATAAGGTGTAAAGGCTTCATACTTGATTGGGTCTCAAGTCCAAATCAAACAGCCTAAGTAACCAAGCTATTTTAGTTTCGTAACAGCCATTCTAGATTAAAACATCCTTCTCGTATATCATGGAAAATTAAAGATGGGCTTAAGTTATAAAACAACCCAAACTTTTTCATAGTTGAAGTATGTCTAAATGAAAAAGTGTAAGCCATCTGAGTTAAAAATCTGTGAGAAGAGATGATCAGTTCCCAGCTGCACTTTAATATCATTGGTTGTTTTTTTTTTTTTAAATGACCTGCATGTTTACTAAAACATGTGATTCTTCTATAAAAAAAAAAAGTGGAATTGTGTTTCATCTGTCCATTCACAGTTATTTAGAACATTATTTTTCCCATATATGTTTTTGTCCATTATTCTGTACCCACAGTTAGAACTGCCCGTTGTTCTGTGAACCCGGGAGTTATTTCTCTGCTCCTTTTGAAGCACAGATCAAGCCAGCTCCACTTAGCTGTGACATTCCTGAGCACAGCCTGAGCTCAACATGCCAGCAAATCTCATTTATTACACATAACTTCAGAGTCTGCTTAGGAAGAACCTAAAAACTGGGTTAACTGCTTGGTATTATTCATGTGTTGTTACTACAGCCTAAAGCACTGATGTACTTTATGGTGGCAAACTTGGGCCAAATGATAGATGGGGCCTAGACTTCTTTCTAAAACCTACACCTGATAGTGAGTTTGCATCTCAAGACTTTGGACATGAGACAGTCTTGGGCTTCAGCTCAGGCCTAAGCTCAATATAGTAAAAAGGAGTTTCTTTTCAAATGTCTATGTTTATTTTTCTATTTTCAGGGATTACAATGGTTGACACAGAAATGCCGTTTTGGCCGATTAATTTTGGAATTAGTCCAGTGGATCTGTCTGCAATGGATGATCATACACATTCCTTCGACATAAAGCCATTTACCACTGTTGATTTTTCAAGCATTTCTTCACCACACTATGAAGATATCCCTCTTGCAAGAACTGATCAGACAAATATTGATTACAAATATGATATCAAGCTCCAGGATTGCCAAAGTATGTTTTTCCTTTTTTTTAACACAGTTTCTTTCATGTTTGTATTTTCTCAATGCTTTGGAAAGTTTACCAACAAAACAACTTGTAAAGGTCAGATGCCTAAATGCAGGTATCTTGTGTCATCAAAGACGTCCACAAGGTATTTTAATAGGCTGACAAACAAGACACATCTGGCACCCCTGCACCCTTCCAGAGCAGCAGCTGGAGAATAGGCAGAATATCTTGGAGTATCTAAAAAGGCATCAAACAGCTTTTAGATATATGAATTCCATCCTTTCTTTCTGAAATTTTCTGTCTCCTAGCATGTATCTTCCCTGTCTTGAAGCTTTATTTAAAAGAATGCAAAAAAAAACCCCCAAAAACAAATAAAAAAAAACACCCCAAAACAAATCCTATAAGTTAAAAATGGGCCAGCAAACACAGAATGTTAATTAATATTATTATTCCTTTTAAATTCCAGACTGACTACAAAACAGATGAAATATGAATATTGTCCACATCTGAGTCATGGCACTGGTATAGCTGTTATCAGTGTTCCTTAAACAGGCAAAACCTTGGAGCTTCATGGATTAGTATTATTTATATATATGTGTACACATGTATATGCATGTGCATATACGTTTATACCTATATGTGTGTAGGTATATATATGTACATGTGTGTAGTAAAAAGTCCTTCCTTTCTCAGTCACATAAACAAAACTGCCTAAGAACTCTGCCGTTAAGAAAGAAAATGATCTTTTCTTAAATAAGTGTTAGCCCAATCCGGTTCATAATAGCAATGTCAGGTTGCTGTTTAAAGATCTAGTTATTAGTCTACTTTGACCTGACATCACTTATATTTGTAGTAATCTGATCAGAAGTTCTTCCAGGGAATCCTAACTGAGAAAAATGTGGTATTTAATTTTAGCAGTACTGAAAAGCAGCTGGTGTGTTCCACTGCACTGTGTTACTTATGGAATGAATTAATATATATATATATATATCTTTTTTTTTTTTACAGGGAATGCTTTATTTTTCCTTTGTTGAATCAGAAATACCTATAACACTATAATAACAATTTAGAAAGTCTGGTAGAATCTAAGTAGGATAAACCCTCTTGGTCTTTACTTAGATCATTTTCCACTTTCTTTCCTAGTTTCCTGTTTTGTTTGTTTTGTGTTGTTCTTATTTTCTCTTAGGGTGAAGCTAGTTTGGAAAAGGAAATAGTCATCTTACTATAGTACCACCTGTGCGTTCTCATTTTATTGGATAATTAGTGTTGTTGTGGTGGTGGTGTTTTTACATCAGAATAATGACTGTAGCCCATTCCTTGCAGTGGATCTACCTTAAAGTCTTATAACCTCATTAGATAGTGAGTGAATAAGACCTTTGGAGCGTGCTATCTACATAACATGTAGAGCGTTATCTACACAAACATGCATAATTATACATCAAGTTCATCATTTGTATCTCCTCTATATGCAGGTGCCATCAAAATGGAGCCTCCATCCCCACCTTATTTTTCAGAAAAAGTTCAGTTGTACAATAAACCTCACGAGGAATCTTCCAACTCCCTAATGGCTATTGAATGCCGTGTGTGTGGGGACAAGGCCTCTGGATTTCACTATGGTGTGCATGCATGTGAGGGTTGTAAGGTAGGTTGTGACAAACGTGTGGGGTTTTTTTTATGCTTATTTTTCAAAGAATCACTTTGTAAAATAAGACCTAAGTTTTAAATCTTTAAAGCAAATTGTCTCATATACAAAGTATACACTTTAAGACATTGTTTTTAAGTTAAGAAGTTTTTTTTTAATCTAATTGCTTTTTATTATTTATGCTACTGGTCTATTTTAGCTTTTTGTGCATTCCTATTTCACTCATTACTCAAATATACTCTAGTCTAGCTCTCTTTCAGGTAACTTGTATAATTTGAATTGGTATATGGCAGCAAAACCAGGCTCATGCCCACTTGCAAAGCCAAAGGTTCTGAACAATTTAATATTCAGTCTTATTTTGATGGATTAGAATTTCCTTACCCAGTTTCCATATTTCTTAGGATAACAGCATTAAAGAATGAAATGTTTCATTTTAAAACTGAACGGACTTCTGATTTCAGTATGTAGTGTTTATAACACATGAAAGACAAAGGAATGATATAGAAATTGTAATTGAAATTCCTTAGGAATAAAGAAATGCCAGAGTACTAAGTTAAAAGATAATACTTGCATGTTACAAATTCATGGAGTTCAGAGAAAAAATATTCCACATCATTTTAAGTTTCCTAAAGTTAAGTTAAGTTTTCTAATTATCTTTTCTATTTTTGATATCTTTAGAGGGGGGAGAAAAAAGATATTAAAGATCTAGTCTGGGATTTAACTAAAATTTGTAACATTTGTATATGCCTAAAGAAATAGGTGTCCTTTTGATTACTTCCATCACAGTGATGTAAATACTCTCTACTTAGTACTCAGGTTCAAAAAAAGTTAAGTATATGAAACAGAATCAAGAAATAATATTATTTAGTTTTTAGGAAACAAAATCTAAATAAACAACATACCCACAACCTTTTTTTATTTATTTGGGATCTAATATAAAGAGCAAGGGAAGACAGAAAAACCACTGTATTACCAGAAAAGTATGAGTAAAGACAAAGTTATATATGTATCTCATACAACAAAGAACTATGATGGTAAACATACAAACATACTATGCAGAAATAAACTACCATGCTTTCCAACATTTTTCCCATGAAATACCAGTTTAAGTTAAGGAGCGTGCAGCCACTCTAGGCATATATTTTATTATTTCTCATCAAACTGCTCATTGCAGAATTTCTCGTTTGTTGTCATCTAAGTTGTCCTACATAGGTAATGAACATCAAATTTCTTCTTCACCTTATAACAAACTGTCCCACAAGCACTGGAACAAAAGGCAGCTCCCTACACTGCGGTGTACTTCAGGCTCAACACTACATAGTGCTCTCAAGTCATATCCCTCCTGTCCTTCAAACACTCTGATTCCCTTCAGCTTCCCTATTTGAGACTTCTAGTCCTCTATCAAACTGGGTTAGAGAACAGCTAATGGGATCAGAACAGGAGCATACTGCTATGTGGATGGTACAATCTTGTCTCATTAGACAATCTGTCTAAAACAAAGTTAGGTTCAGTGTACATATAGATATGTGTCTCTTACGTATAGGCAAGTGAGACAGTGACACCAGCAATCCTTTTTTTTTTTTTTTTTTCAAATTACTTTGTTTCCTCCAGGGCTTTTTTCGACGAACAATCAGATTAAAGCTAATTTATGACAGATGTGATCTTAACTGTCGCATCCATAAGAAAAGCAGAAATAAATGTCAATACTGCAGATTTCAGAAATGCCTCGCAGTTGGAATGTCACATAACGGTAAGTGCAGAGAGCATATTTTTAAAACAATAAAACAATATTTCATCTAAAAAAATAAGATGAAATGTATATATGAGTATGTTTGCTGCTGTTATTTATATAGTCATCTGTTGCTTTACACTAGGCAGTTTAGAAATACGAATCGGAGAGATTGCCTCTGAGTTTAGGAAACTGTATATGAACAAATGCTATTTTGAATATAAGAAACAGATAGGTAAATATCTGCACTTACCAGTACAGTTCATAATATAAGGAACAAGTTGGTTTTACTCTCTGTCATTCTTGCTGCTCATTACACTGCTGACTGTTCTTCATGAAATGATCTGAAAAATAACAATTCATAAAATTGTTATTTTGGAAAAATATTGTAATATTGTAATAAAAAATAATGTAATTGTTATTTTTCAGATCATTTCTCATTTTCTAGTGAAACTGTTTTGCAGACTCAGTATTCTTCTGTAACTGGAAAATTTAATTATGAAAAAATGAATGCTTAGTAAAGTGTATAAATCATAAAAACTTGAATTTAATGTACAGGATGCTTTTTGAGGATTATTAGCATCACTAAGTTAAAGTTTCCACATACTAAGAACGTAGCCTAGTTTAAATGAATGGGCCATATGCTGTACTGTTTTAAACTGTCCTCCTCCCCTCTAGGATACCCACATCTGGACATAAATTCCAATGTGTGGTAAGTAGGAGTGTAGTGCTTCCTAGCATGCTCACTCAGCTGTTGGCCTCTCATCATGTAGTGTGTATAGCTGTTTTTCCTATGTGCTCTGCACTGTCTCTGACCTCTCCACCATCTAGAGGTGAATCCCCCCCTCTCATTTGTGAATTGTAAGCCATGTTTCCGTGTTATATATGCTGTGGTTTTAGATTGAGAAGATGTATGACGTTGTGTATGGTCCTTTGATTACCTTCTTTACAGTAGGCAAGCAGATGGCACTAACCATAGTACAATACTGCTCTGTTGTATAGAGTAAATAAGAAAGTCCCTTTGAACTTTAAAACTATCAATTCATGTGTAAATACTTACTTGTGAAAGCTTGGATAGCAAGACATAATGAAGATTCTTAGCTGCCTTGCTTTGGCAAAGTGAAATAAAAACAGGAATTACATGTCATAACATAGAGAGTTATGTAATTCTAAGGGTAAAGAATTGCAAACATGACTGGGAAAATAATTTCTCTGTGGGTTTTTTAGGACTTTCATTATTTTCAGAATAAAAAATGAGCATGTTGTCCCCAAGAGTGAAACTTAACTGTAGTTTGTGAAGCTAATATATGCACTAAATGTAAATTGGTATAGGAAATCTTTTACTAATGGGAAATATGGTTTTTCAAGTTCCTGGGATGCAACAGTAAAACTTAAATCTAATTTTGAAGTAATAATGTGGGTATTTTAACAGCAATTTAGGGGGTTTATTATTATGACTTTCAAGGGGCATGCCAAAACGACTCATAACAATATGGCTTCCATCAATGTCAATGTGCAGGGCTATTGGGAAGGGGAAATGAATAGCCAAGACCATTCTCCATTGCTCAGCAATGCAAATGGCTCAGTAAAACTTATAAAATTACTCTGTTTAAGCTGCCATTTCTTCCTGTTCAGCCACTGCAAAGTAGAAGCTTTGGCATCAGGTGGAGGGAAAGGCCAAAGCAGCTTGCCCCAGGGCTCGACAGTGTGCTTTCACTGGCCCTCATCATCAGTTCACCCTACAGGAATCAGTAGTGTTTATATTCAAGCATCTGGCTTCTGTGTTAGCCTTTTCTTCCACCTTGGTAGCATTTCATTTTATAAAACCGCACTTTCCAGCATTTATAAACAAACAGATTAAAAAAAAAAAAAAAGACGTAAATTTTGTCTTTTAAGACACAGGTCTATGTGAAGACACATGCAGAAATGAAATTGTGGAATTTGTCAGTGACACTAGGTCAGATTCTTCTGTTATATCTATAGATGAAAGTTCTTCTATTTGGATAGTTAAATTATCTGAAATTTAAACATTTGGAATCAGTATGTGGAATCAATTTGTGCCAGAGGGCTCTAATCTTTTACTGTATTTGCATATTATTGCAAAATGAGTAGGTGGTACTCTCATAGAAAAGAGGAATGCAGGGAGACACTTAGCAGCTACAACCACATTCCTCTATGTATAAATACTGCATACCTCATGGCTGGAGGTTAGAAAAGATATTAGTGTTCTCATGCTTTGGATATTGTTTTCCTTCTCTCTTTCCTTCTCAGTGCTGGTCTGTGTTTAACCCTCAGTTGCTCAGACTGTATTCCAAAGTACCTGGAAACAGAAAAAGCATACATGACACTATCTTGACTATGAAATCTGGGAGCACTCTGAAGTGCTGAATATGGGCATGTGCCTCCAGCAAACTCAAGTATCCACACTGGATCAATGTTGTGCTTTCCAGTGAAAGAAAAAGAGTTTTCAAAATCTCTCTTGAAGTTGTATTTGTGCTTCAAAAAGTCCACTGTCTCTGTTATCAGAAGATAGCAGTGCTACACAGAATATTCTAGAAGGGATCACAGACTTTTCCAACCAGTAAAATGCGGCATAGGGATAAATAGCCTATCATACATATATACACAGGAAAACTAAGAATATAATGTAGCATGTAACACTAAATTCACTACTGATATTGTATCACTGGTATTTAGAGAATACTGTAGGTATAAGCAAAATAAATCTCTGCCAAAGGAGAGAAAGGTCAGATGTTTCAGTTGCAGGCACGTGCCCAAACTTGCACAATCCTGTATTGCTGCTAAGCTCCCCTTTGAACCCCTTACAGCACGAGTAATTGACTTCTCCCTCACTTTTGTCTCAATCCTCAGGAAACACCAGTGACTTCTCCCAAAGGAAAGTGCTAGGCCACTACCATAAAATTGAATTTTGCACCAAATTTTGCTTGCAGTATTAAGAAATTTTGAAGATGTTTTATAAACATTAGACAGAACAGTTATTTTAGAACAATATTTTAACTGAGCTTTCTACTTTTAGGTTATTAATAAATTATTATACACAATACACTTTGAGCTTTTGTTTAGGTCAAAGACATTAGTCTCATAATTTAGGAATTCCATCTGAAATTCTACGAGATGCACCTATCATCTTCAAAAGAACAGCTTTTAAAAGTGAGTCTTGAAACATCTACTACTTTCTGATCCACACTAACAATACACATTTGGAAAGAAACAAGCACCTCTGAAAATCTGGCTAATAAATGTACAAGCCATCTCCTTAAAATATTCGACCAAAAAATGCGTAACAAAGTCCAAGCAAAAAAGGTAGCAAATAAGCATATAAACTACCACCACCCTATCTGCTAAATCCAAACTTTTCTGCTATTGGTGACTTGACTTTGCTGAAGAGGTACACATGTGGTATTTTATATCCTAATTTACCATCTAACATGTATGCTAATTTTCTTTCAAAGTAATCTGTTCCTTAGCATTTTAGCACAGAGATTTGTTAAATAATTCACTGTTAGCTTTGGTAGTAGTCTTCATTTACACTGAAGGAATTTAAAATAACATATTTTATAAACAGATTAGGATTTTGATCTTCATAGGCAAGTAGGCATCATGAGGCCCAACACCAACTACCTGCCAAATATTCCATGAAAAAAATACACAGCAAATTTGTATGCAGCTTAATGTACATTTGATAGATTTTTCCTTCATTCTTGGGATTTAACTCTAAATTATACAAAAATGATGAGGATAGATAAGCACAGCAGAATTCACTGATCTCAAATACTCTGTTAATGTTATTTTTCATATGAAAAATGAACACAAATTGTCATTTTTTACAAGCCTTTAACAGAGAACTATCAACAATATGCTGTTTAGCAACATTTAATTGCTAGCTACTATGACCATCTTTCCAAGAGGCTCTTTGCAAGATAAGAGTCTATTCATGGCAATCAGGGTATAAGACAAGGACATATGTAGAAAATATGCATGCTATGCTGTCATTTTCTACTCAGTGCTAAAACTAAGCCTATACTGGCAGTATCTGCAACCATAGATAAAATCATGTGAAAAACTGCTGTAAGTTTTAGAAGTTTTAAAAGACAATCCTCTCTATTTTAACAAATTTACTTGTAGGAATATTCTTGAAAAAAACAGACACAGAAAACAAAGCAAACAAACAAAAAGAGCAGATACTTTTCTATTCATGTTAGAGCTTTCAGCATGGCATTTGTTCCCAGACTCCTTTCTGTTCTTTATACTAGACAACTTTGTTAATTGTCCTCTAATGGAAAAGTCTCAGTATTGAAAATCCATGATAATTTCTTATTTCTAAAGAAGCACAAAATCTCTACATTACAAAAATCTATGGCAATAATCAGTGTTGTAGCTGGTATATCTGCTGTGGTAGATCATTAAAAGTGTTCTGGTAGGCAACTGATTAAAAAGAAAAAGCTTTGGGCTTTAGAGATTTCACAGTGGGGGAAAAAATACAATTAATTCCTATTGTTTTAAATGCTTTGGTGGAAATGCTTAAACTATATTAGAATTAATATTAAAACATAGGAAGGAGAAGCAATATATATCTCTTTATTGTTGTTTGTAAAAATAACCTTGATGAAAAGCGGTCTTGTGCCAGTGAGATTATAGATTATGAGCTTTCTCTTGCAAACACTGACTCTCGAGAATGGGCCCAGACTGGTATTCAGGCAAGCTCTATTTCTATAATATTTAAAGGTTATTATGCTTAAAAAATGACCTTACAGGTTTCATAAAGATGCATGATTTACTTCAAGAATATAATAAAAATATAGCATATAATGCCATAAATTCATTCAGTATAAAATAATAGTTTACAAATGTGACTTTCCATAACAGAACACTCTGTGTGTCTAAAAGCACCTAGTTCCTGAAGGGACTGTGGAATCCCTGTAAGCGCATGTTTCTTAGATTGGCTTAAATATTTATTAGGTGTTAAGAAGTCCTCAGATCCTACTGAATTGCACTCAACATGTTTCAAAGAGTGATCAGCATTTTATTGATATGGGGGAAGCGGATACCTGTTTTTATTGAAATTCCTTTATATCCCACTTTATTTAAGTCTTGAGTTTGCAAATTGTTCTCTAGAAAAAGAGATGGTAAAGATCAAATGAATTTGTTGGCAAGAGCCAAATGAAAATTATCAGAGGGTTTTTTTTTTTTTTTTTTTTGCTTTGGTGGAACTGTTGCAAAATGCGCATTTGAAAAATGCATAAACTATAATCCTGTCAATGTCACATCTGACATGCTTTTCAGTCTGAAATCAGGCTTAATAAATAACATAATAGCTATGAATTTCCTAAATATATAACTCTACTACTTAATATAGGGTTTTAATCAATTTTTGACTCTTATATGGTTTATATTAGCTTTTAATGCCTTCTTGAACCTAGTTTTAGTTATGTTTGCTTCTTCTGTTACAGCTTCTTATAACGTGTATACAATAATGTGGTTTATCTTTATTAAGTTGACAATAGTTTGATTCTTTTTATTAAGTTGTATCACCTAAACATTTGTAAATGCTATACAATATTCTAATGTGTTTTCACTGTATTTATCTCATTTAATGCTTCTATTTCATTCACTTAACATCTTTATGCAGTTATTTGTATCATGAGTTTAAAAATATCAAATATTTATCTCTTTTTTTTAACTCAAAGGAAGGTTTGTGTTAACTATGTCTAAGAATCTTAGTGGTGACAGAATCTCTTTAAACCACAAAATAAGGACACAAAACTGCTCTTCATTTGAACTGCTCATAGAAATGCTTTTGTCTGAAATAATTCCTTTTATAGCTTCGCTCATAATCTATTTTAGGATACTTTAAGCATAAGTATGAAGGTTTTTTGTTTGAAATCAAATTTTTATAACACTCTAACATACCTGTATATACAACTGATGCATTCACAAATTCTTATGCTAGTCTCTTTGAGCTATAATAGTGTGTCATATAAGCTAATATGAAGTTCTTCAAGTGATGACTCACTGGAAATTTTTGTTAGTAGCTGACTAAGAGTACTTAGTGTTCCCCATGAGAGAGAAGAAAATACATACCATGGACAGTGATCCAAAAGAAAAAAAACATATGGAAACTTTTGAATAACTGCCAACTGAAAAAAGTGTTAGCCAAAGACATTGAAAAAATAGAATGTGCTATTTTGTCCTGGATGAATTAGGTTCCCTTCCATGATGATTTTCATTTTGACATGTAAGCTCTAAGAATGTTTAAAGGTATCAAATATAGATCATGCTTCATTCAGGGACTAAGTTTACTGAAAAGCACATGTAGTGCAAAGCACCTTGCTTCTAGAGCCATGAAGTAAGAAAACTGATCAATAAATATAATAAATGATAAATGTGACAAGGGATTATTTGTTCTTGAAGAAACTGTCTTTTTTTATGAAATTGCACACTGCAAGCATCCTTAAAACAGGAAAGTGGCTGATACTAGCAACATGTATTTTGAACAGTATAATTCTTCAGTCTATGATGCTAACAGCATTTTTATTGTATCCCAGAGGACAGTGACCACTAGAAGAGTATTTATAATATTTTTATATATTTTTTCCTCTGAAGGCCAAAATGCACTATTTTTTATTCTTTGTTTCCTTACAAGAAAATTAGTTTTGTTTACAGACTATCATATGATAAAAACAGTTTTGATCCTGATGGTTTGTTTGAAATATTTCCCTAATCAGTCCCTATGTGTATAAATAATATTTTGGATGACATATAGGTGTAAAAGTAAGAGTTTTACAGCCTGCCTTACATTTATCCTGAGCAATTTCAAGATCATACAATTAGGTGGAAACATTTCTTGTTCTTTCTATACAGCATGTGCATAGTGTTACCATGAAAAATTCAGTCTGTAGAACTATTTAGAAGTGTATTCCTGCAAGGCATGTGTGTGTCTTGTTGTTCAACAAATGATGTATCTGGGATGCATGTGATTTGCCCCAAAACCACACAAAGCTGAACTGTGCTTCCCACTTCAAGCTAACAGAGCCTATTTTACTATCTTAAAGATTCTTCACCTTTCATTTAGTTCAGAGTTAGTCAGTGATTTTTACTAACTTCTTGCTATTAGGTAAGTTGACATAAGTGCATTTCTGAGCAATATTGGGATCTTACTGTTTTGGCATCTAGGTGATTTCTTCCTTGAGATTTCTCTGTTTACATTTTTATGAAGGTATTCAGCTGTTTCTTTGCTACTGGAGAAATTTGTCTTTCTCTTATTTGTCTGAGTACTGCTTTAATGAAAAGCTGATCAACTCATAATAAAAAGTGACAGGAAAAAAAATCTATTAAAATATACATTTTTAGATGCAACAAGAGCACTTATAATTACTTGTCATCTTTTTTAGCCATCAGGTTTGGGAGAATGCCACAAGCGGAGAAGGAGAAGCTTTTGGCAGAGATTTCGAGTGACATCGACCAGTTAAACCCCGAATCTGCTGATCTGCGAGCACTTGCCAAACATTTGTATGACTCATACATAAAGTCCTTCCCTCTGACCAAAGCCAAGGCGAGGGCGATCTTGACAGGAAAGACGACAGACAAATCAGTTAGTTCCCTCTGTTATTTTTTTTTCTTTTGAGTAAATGATTTACCACATTGACAACACATTTAAAAAAAAACACACACTTTGCTGCTGCAGTTACACATTTCAAACTGTGTCTGAAACACAGGAAATGTTTTTAGATAGGATAAGTAAACATGATTTGAAAAAACTCCAAGTTCACCTAATAAAATACTTGAAACTAGTACAAGAATTTGAAGGTCATCTTAACCTTCTTCTATTCTCTGATCCACTCTTCCCGTTTTCCTTCTCTAGAGATCATCTTCTCTGTTTAGTCCTGACAGTGTATCTGTCAGGAATTGGTTGCCATTCTGGCATAGGTATCATCGGATGATATCAGTACCAAAGGAATATTATTTTTTTGTGTCAAACAATTCACAGTACCAGTGTTAGCCTTAATTATGATGCTTGTTTTTTATGATGCTTCAGTGATTTCCTTTGAATCTGGTTACCTGGCTTCAGTTTAGAATCTTGTGTTGGTGCAACTTGAATTTTAAGAGAATGGATTACAAAAATCATCTTCTAAAAGTTAGTAGAAGAGATGTGTATTTGTGGGTCCTTTTGGACAATTTTCAATACATTATCATATCAGCGGGAAAGAAGATAAGTAAGTTCTGTTAATTCTGTTACAATTTTATCATTGTTTTAATACCTAAACATCAAAATGGCTTTTTTAAAATTAATAACTCTTAATTTGATATGTTTCTCAGGCTGACTGGAAGAAATTTGTTAGACCTACAGTAGAGATGGTGTATTTTGCTTTCTTTTAGTAGATGTGAAAGAATATTGCTTTCTCTGATACTGCCTTTCTCAAGGCATGTTCAAATCATAAATTTGGAAAGGCAGTTAAAATCATAATTTTAATATTGCCCAAAATTTGTCTGCAGTCCTCACACAAAACTGAAATGCGGTAGACACTTTCAATTTCAGTAAGTGATGGAACTAGTACAGCTATTTCCCCCCCCCCCATTCTGGGGAAAGCTGCTATGCTAAGTCCACTTAAAGAGTTTTTGCTTTGTGTCTTTCTGCAGTTTGCCCCAAAAACACAGTTTAGAGGGAAAGAATTCACATAGCAGTTCAATTTTGTTTAATTGTGTTTCCAATAACTTAACCTACATTGTGAATTGGATGTGAGATGTATTAGTATATATGTTGTTTGCTGTCCTTCATCATACATGAGCTTTGATCAGGCACAAGAAATGCATCTGCTCAGCCAAAAGCAGAGTTTTTAGTATATGAGCAGGAAGCACAGACAAAACCCCCAAAGGGCTCTTTGTTTTTATAATATACTTTATACACAATAGGAGAATTCATGTTGAAAGGAAAATAGACATATTTCTTTATTCGGAAAGACTGTGCTAAGATAGTGCTGTTGCTTATAGTAATAGATTCTTTAAATCTGAATGTGAAGAAGCTAATCTGATTGTCTGCTTCTTTACCCCACAACTCTCGCTATATTCATTAACGTTAGATAAGAGTACTTTCCGAGATTGTAAGATAAGTTACCCAGCAGTAAATCAGTTCATAATATTAGCATTAAAATTATCAGGTTTCAGAGTTAATGTCCACTAAGATAAATGGGGCGGGGGGAAGGGGAGTTATACTTGTCTTGAAATTAATCTACTTAGTGGAGATAAACTTAATTTGTGTGATCATCATGAGAAATACTCTTCTGGGCTGTCTATCTTTGCAGACTCAGTGAATGTATACAATATTATTCTTCAGAAAAAGATATATTTGAAGAAAACTGGGAGCTTTTTTTCCAGTGTAAATTTTCCAGAACTCAGTACATAGTACACAACTTGATCATGTCTGAAACTTGCACTAACACAACCTCAGAGAACCAACAGAATCGTTCAAGTTGGAAGGGACCTCTAGCAATCATCCAGTCTGGCCCCCTTACATAAGCAGGGATACCTGGAGCACATAACCTTATAGAGTATATAAATACAGGATGCCATCAGTGATGTCCGCTCATTAACAGAGCATTTAAAAACTCTGCCAGATTAGAATTTACCAATAAAACATTACAGACATCGGAAAGTCAATTTTTCATTGCTGCAAAGTTTCAATATAGTTCTTTAAAATTTAAATTATTAAAAAAAATGCTGAAAGAGTACACGTACACAGCCCCTAAATCATGGTTACAACTTTATATTATTTGAACTATAAAGAACTTTGTACTCTGGAATATCAAACTGTTTACTACGGGCACAGTTTGAATTTATGTTCTTTTTTGAATAGCAATATCATCTGCATCACGTGGAAATGACTGGATATGCTAAGTCTGTGCACTGAACTAAAATTGTTCAGTAACCAGTCCTCTTCTGGGATATGCAGTGCTCATTTAGTATAATATTCAAGTCAGAATGTTCACCTGAATCTTTATTTTCAAAATATTTTTAGCTAGTTTGAGCTTTCCTTCATTTTCAACTACAAATGGCAGGCTGAGTCCTATTGGTAAAATGTATTCTCTCCAAACCACATATACATGCACAGAACAGAGTATCTGTGTTTTTTTTTTTTTGTCTTGAATGTGATGCTTTCACTTTAACATTTTCTAGAAAGGGTAATAAAACACGCACTTTAGGAGGTTGCTCTTATTGTCTTGTTATCTGACTCATTTATATAGGTATATAAATGTGCAGACATATATACATGTGCATACATATATACACATGTATATAAAATGTTTTTCTGCTGCCAAAACAGTACTGTATCTTGCAAAACACCTGTGACAACCTTTCAAAAAACTGTAATCTTAGTGTGGGGACTAAAATTGCTGTCATACCTCTCACTGTATTTAACTGGAACTTGTGGCCTGGAGCTATATGTGCCTGTGGTTACTTTAAAAGGAACGACACGAGTTTTGTTAGTCTTGTAAGCATCCAAATACTGAATTGGTTTAATGAGCCCATTTTGAAAATATAAGTAGTTAAAATGACATCCTCTTGTGTGGACACAATTAGTTCAAAGATAGTTTTGTCTTTAACCGATACAGCTGCTTGCAAAACTATGTCTATGTCAGCTGTCAAGCCTCCCTTTCTCTAGCGAAAGTGGTAGATGCTCTGTATTGGACTTTGCCCAGAGCGGATGAGGGAACTTTCACAATCCCATCTGCACAATTATGGGAGCAGTAACCTCCAACTTGCAAGTTGTGACAAGCATAGAAGTACTTATTTTACTTGGTGGTATAGAATTCCTTACATTTTATTTAATTAATCAGGTATGTGGACAAGATATTTAAAATCAATAGATAGTTTTTCATGGCAGTGGTTGAACTATTTAGACATTTGTCTTCCAAGTAAAAGATTTTTTGGAAAAATTCAAAAAATTATCACTTAAACAGTTTTTTAAAAACAGGGGTTTGTTGCGCGTATTCTGAAATAAATTGTTTCCAGAGTCTAACAAAAGCTTCCCTGGCATTATTTTTTCTAATCTATTTTCAAAATTGATTTATTCCAGTTGAGTTTATTTCACAATCAGACTCATTCTTGTGTTCTGAATTATGCTGCTATACTTTGTTTTGTGGTATTTGTGTTTTGTTTCCATTGACAAGTTGTTTGCATTTAACTGTTTCCTAACTTCATTTTACTGAAAGGAATTTAGCAGCAAATGATATAATTTATCAAAGTATCTATAGCAAAGACTCTATTGCTTGCAGTACTTTCTAGAAGAATAGAACTTGAAATAAACAAAACAGCATGTGTGATAAAATCAATTTGTGAATATGCCATATCTTTCTGTAAAAAAGGAGAGAGGAGAGAAAAAAATCCACTCATACGTATCCTTGCTAGATTCTATTTAATGTAAGGCATTAAAAAATCATGTAAAAGGAAATCCTTATTAATAAACATTCTAAACTTTGAATGTTTGTTTTATAGAGATGTTGTAAAAAGAAATAAAAATGGTAAAAATCATGAATATTTTAAAAGTTTAGCTCCATATGCCCCTGAATTATTTTGAAAAACTATCCACTGAAGCCCTATGTTTTAGGATTTGGATTCACAGAAAGTATAGGAGACCTTTAGAATTTGCTTGTCTTTCAATTTATGAAGATTTAACCCAAAAGCAACTACCCTAGATAAGCTGTCTGCATGTTTCTAAGTGTTTTCTGATGAGTTATACCAGTGTACACTATTTCAATCTTTGAGAAATGTGTGAAAGTAAATTGTATTTTCCTTTCTGTTTTTAGCCATTTGTTATTTACGACATGAACTCTTTAATGATGGGAGAAGACCAGATCAAGTGCAAGCACACATCTCCGCTGCAGGAGCGGAACAAGGAGGTGGCGATCCGCATTTTCCAGCGGTGTCAGTTTCGCTCGGTGGAGGCAGTGCAGGAGATCACAGAGTTTGCCAAGAATATTCCGGGTTTTGTGAATCTTGACCTGAATGATCAAGTAACGCTCCTGAAATACGGTGTCCATGAGATCATATACACTCTCTTGGCTTCCTTGATGAATAAAGATGGAGTTCTTATATCTGATGGACAAGGATTCATGACACGGGAGTTTCTGAAGAGCTTGAGAAAACCTTTTGGTGACTTTATGGAGCCCAAGTTTGAGTTTGCTGTGAAGTTCAATGCACTGGAATTAGATGACAGTGACTTGGCAATATTTATAGCTGTCATTATACTAAGTGGAGGTAAGTGCTGTCTAATTTCGTGTAATGTTTGAAAAAATAGAATTGACAATTTTAAATCCTCTCCAAACAGGAAAGCGCTCTGCACTAAGGGATGCAGCTGAGTTTGTTTACACGTAGCTTTTGATAAGCTCTCAGCTTTCCTGATGTTGGTTGCCCCTTTTTCAGTGTGAGGCAGTAAGTGAAAATGTAAACAACATAATATTACTGATGGAACTGGAAATTCCTGCTGACTCAGCAGTTCATTTAATTAGAAAACAAAATCAGGACTCTCTCTGAAAACAGGAAGGGTGGAATTTCACTGACAAGGGCATCTGAAAGTTAAACTACTGCAGTAAGGATTTTTTTTTTAAGCCTACAGTTAGATTGTGTGGCTTGTTAATTGTATGTAAATAACTTTTGATTCCATAACATTTTCGAAGTACATGTGACATTTGGCTTACAAGATTGTAATGGTTTTTGATTTTCTTTAATTCAAATAGGCTTTCTTTTTTTTGCATTTAAAAGAGGAAAAAAGAAAAGAAAGAAAATGTATTATTCAGAAAAATGATGGCTTCCTAATGCTTTACAAAAATCAAGCATCATCTGCTCCATTCACTTTTCCCAAGCTGCTATATTTGTATTTATGGTTTTACCTTATGCTTTTAAGGAAGCTTTTATAGGAAACAGCCTGTTCTATCTGTTCTTAGGTGGCACAGCTATTATATTTTGCAAATTAGCAGACTGCTATCTAGATTTAGATCACTTGGCAATCTTTCTACCAAGAATCTGAGCTATCAGATACACAATTCAGGTCAGATTGAAATTCCTTTACTTTTGCCAATCCTATAAACTTTGGTGATGTTGCACAAAGAAAATATTACCGACTGATCTGTGTGTACGTTGGCTTATAACTGTACACCAGATGTCAAGGGGAGGAATGTGCTGAATTTTCTGAATTCAGATCCTCCACAGAGCAATGCAGAGTATTTCTTTAATAAATCATGTTCACGCAATCAAACAGAAAATAAAACAACTACATGTTACCATTCTGAAATCAAATATTTTCTTCAATATACATTGTAACACATAGTTTGCTGTACATTTAAATTCATACAAAATTACTTCTGGCATTGAGTTTCATTCAGTAAAAATGTAGTAACGTGACATGGTTTATTAGAATAGCTAAATCCACTTCAAACAAGTATAGCTGTTCTCAGAAGACCTTTTCTTGAGCAAGAATTTAAACAATATGATCACTGAGGACTCTGAATGAATTTAAAACCATAAAATATGTTTCTAGAAAATTTTGGTTGGTTTTGATGGGGGAGGAAAATTTATACAAGCCTGTTAAGGCTCTACACAAAACATGCCAAAATTTTGCATTTTTTAATATTATAAAAAGTTAATAGATGAGAAATAGACCCCTGAAAATCCAATCCTAATTGGAAAAAAAGGGAAATCATAATCTGCAAAGCTAGGTCTGCTATACTTCAGTGATGTTTGGTTTATATTAGAGGAAGTAAGTAGGATATAAGTAATCTTACATTTTATATCTCAGAAGGACAATGTTCCACAAGTTAAAAAAAAAAATCCTCTCTGAATGAGATTTATCAACATGTATTTTTTAAGAATTCAAGAGATTCCTTAAAAAAACTACCTGAATTTACTAGACAGTTCTTTAATAATTCTGAAGTCAATTTGAATCATTAATTATAAATGAGTCCTCTTTCTAGAAATATCTTTAATTTCTCGATTAAAAAGAAAAAATCTTACTATCTGTATTTGAAACCTTTCTTTCAAATAAATAGAATGGTTATTTGTAAAAACAGATATATTTTGAAAATAATTAAAATTTGCTGCCAGTTTGGGAAGGACTTTCATCACTTAGTTTCAGATTCTACAAAATATTCATCTGTGTGCATCCTGAAGGACATTAAAATCTTAATGTGGTGTGGAACTGAGATCCTGGGTTTCAGGTGGTTTGGATGTTTTTGTTAGATTTCCCTAAGAACTATCTGAATTTTTGAAGAAACAGGTCAATGTCATTAAAAATGAAATTTCTAAAGCTCTGCCTATTACTTCAAAGATTTAATTAGCTCTATGAATACAGCAACATTTAAGTACTTGAAGACATTCTCTGTATAAATATCCTAAAAGGAAAACATGCTATTAAATACACTTCAAAACTTACAAAAGCATCCCATTCAGATGCGCTGATTCTTAGTGAATCAGTCATTGGCCAAGGAAAGGATGTTAGTTATGCTCTCTGTGAGTGCTAGCACATTTAAAGAGGAGAAGAGAAAGAGAATTCCAGCTGGAACACTACATGGGAAAAGCTTTGCATCATGAAATAAATGTTTGGAACTTGCCACAATCCTGTAAAACAGTTCGATCTTTTGATACTGAAGTAGTTGCTTTTGCATTATATGTTAAAAGGCAAAATGCCCATATAACAATAACAAGAAGCTGGTAGATTAACTGTAATGGCAACAAAATGAAAGTACTCCCACTTGCATCGTCAATTGTTTTATTTTTTCCGAGCTCCTGAGTGCAGCCTCATTTGATCTCAATGATTTCAAATGTTATTTTGTGTCCATTACTACAAAACTTAAGACTTGTTTTTAATCACCGTATATTTTGCTTTAAAACAGAGCTTAAAATGACAAAAAAATCTAGTATTCTGAAAATAATGCTGATGAGGCAGAGTTAGAATTGCTGTCTCGGAGCAGTTGGATATTATCTTTTTCTTTCAAAGAAATACTTTAACCCATTATCAACAATGCAAATCTCTCACTACAACATTCTCTTAGTTAGAAGCACTTTGAAAAACATGTTTTGGTAAAATGGTAAAATATTTGGTAAGAATGTGCTTTGGTAAAATACTTTCTTCACATAGATATTTTTTCTCTCTTTTGTATTTCTCTGGGCATTCTATGCCAGCAGTGAGTGCCACAATATGCACGGTAAAAACCATTAAGCTTCTTAAATATTATATATGAGTGAGCTGATAAAAAGTCTATGATTTCATAAGTGAATAGTACCAAGAAATAGTCTAGATTTGACTGCTACACAAATCCTGTTCTAGCTATCCTTTTAGAACAAAGAAATGCTTCCTAATCACACTGAGAACTGCAAGTAATCACTGTGGGCTCTGTACCAAGCTCCTGATGACAACAACACGTGTGACGGCTTAGTAAGGGAAACCCAAACCACTAAGTTGTATCTGCCTCAGCAAAAGTAGCAGCTCAGTTGTTGTCAGCAACATCTTTGTCTGTTTTATCATACTATGATTTTGTAGTGTGTATTTAAAAATGAAATAAACTTAAAGACAGTAAAATGTAAAGGCATGTAGGTGGCAATTTCAGATGTGAGGAGCACAAAAAAAGTTGTAGCTAATATTAGAAACACGGAAGAAGCATCCAGATCTGTAAATTAATAAACAAACAAAATAATTTCCCCTAAGATAGCAAAGAACATTGGTTTACACAAAGCCAGACCATTGACATGCAAAAATAAGGGGCTATTAACATTTCCCAATGGCCGTGAGCATTTTCTCATATAGCTTTGAGCAGCACCCAAAAAATAATGTCCACATCTTGAAGTTTTCATTCTGAAAAACCTCTTGACTTCAATGGGAATTTTCCTTCCTCTTGAATTGGCTTATTTAAAAATAGCACTTTATGATCTCCTAGGCTTTTTACATGGTCGTCATCTTTGACTCCAGTTCCATCAGATTGTTATAGAAACCATTAGACTGCTCTTTGCCAAGTTCCTTAAGGAAGTTAGGTGCTTAATTCCCGTTGAACTTTGGTCGAGCTTGGATGCCCAAATTCTGGGGGCTCCTTGCTCTATTCCAGCCTTAGTACCAATATCCCTGTTCACTGCTTGGACTCAAAGTTGCACAGGGGAACACAACATTTGACTTGGGTTTCACTTCTACAAAACTCCAACCCAGAAAATTCCCACCATAAAAGAAGCAGTGAGCAAAGGGAGAGTAATCTCAGAGGAAATCAAGGCCACAGTCTTTGTGCTTTTTGATTTTTATATCACTGTACACTGAGTCATACCCAGCTGGTTCAGAGTTCATCTGCAGCACAGAAGTAAAATTTAAAGCTATCGCAACCCAAAGTCAAAACTGTTAACAACTCTGAAGCACTGAAAGTCAAGAAGTTTCTGGAAAATGTAATGAAAGAAACTATAATTTCCAGAACGTGCATTTAGGTAATCTAAAATTAAAGTGTATAACTTATCAAAAATCCTCTGAGTACTTTTAAAAAATGTTTTGATAATATGGCCAAAGGAAATTAATAAAAAGGATCTGTTTGTTTGGAGATAATTTTCTGCCTGTGGATTTTTACTTGTAGACTTCCTAAACCACAAAGTATTTCATGGTATTTTAAGTTGAACGGTATACAAAATAAGTGAAATCAGGAAGACTAGCAGAGTTTACTAGCATGAAACACCAAATAGAAAGAGTTACCTTGAGTCACTGAGACCAGTCACCTACAGATGGAAGGAGGAGACACATCCTAAAACTGCTTCATATCCAAACGTGCCATCTTTCCTACCACTAAAAAGCTATCCTCAATCCTTGCTGCTTTGAGAGATAGCTGCTTTCTCCTACGCATGTTCCCATGCCTTCTCCTCAAAGTTCAACATCACGTATTTATAAAAAATTTTGCCTTCTCCCAGCCTTTATTCTACTAAACAAAACAAGTCAGGCTTAGTTTTTCTTTTTTTCTTTTTTTTTAAGATATCATGGTGCAGCATTTCTACCAGCATCAGTCAGTCACCTCGCTGATGCTAAACCTGTCCTACTTCCAAGCTCTTTCATTCTTTACATAAGTAACTTTACTGTGGGAAAGCATTGTAGTTCTATGTAAGCCTACTTCCATATCAGTAAATGTTTAATATGTTAATAAATCTTTAAAAATGTAATAAATTATATTAGTATTTCTATATGCTTCATAAACCTAAAACTCCCAATATTTTTTTTTTTTAGATCGCCCAGGTCTGTTAAATGTGAAGCCCATTGAAGATATACAAGACAATCTGTTGCAAGCTTTGGAGCTCCAGCTAAAGCTGAATCACCCAGAATCATCACAGCTGTTTGCAAAGTTGCTTCAGAAAATGACGGACCTCAGACAGATTGTAACAGAACATGTGCAGCTGTTGCAAATAATAAAGAAAACGGAGACAGATATGAGTCTTCATCCACTCCTACAAGAAATATATAAAGACTTATATTAATTACCAGAGTAGTTTAATCCGCTGACATAATGTATGTTCTTCAGATTGCACTATTTCTTTGAGGGAAAACATTGCATACCTAAAAAATTACTGTGAAACAGCATTTTAAAAAGAGAGCTTAGTATAGTAAATCTATTTTATGCATATTGTTTATAAAGACACTTACAATTTACTTTTAATATTAAAAATATATCATGAAATTGTTGGCAGTATTTTCAGAATTTTTTAACCGTTTTATTTCTTAAAATTGCTTGTTCAGTATGATTGAAGCTTCACTGAAGTTGGTTAAGCATGCAGTTAAATTTTCAACTTAAAAATAAAAATCTTTTTCTATAAACATTTATAGAGAAACATTTTCAGTATTATGTTTCATTCTGTGTCCCCTAAGGCAGCAGCCAAGTAATAATAAAATTGAATCACCGATTAGTACAACTTCCTATGAGGCCTAAGAGATAAAAGTTAGATGTGTCAAGTTGGATAATACTTATAACCTTAAGATATCTTATTACCATAAGATAATTTTACATTAATAGAGCTCTGTAAAGAGATAAGTGTGAGAATTAGGCCTATCCTTTGTGGGCAAACCCAGGATCTAGAATCCATTTCAAGAATTAATGAAGTCAGGAAAGTGCCCTGCATATCACTGCCAGGACACAGAGTCTTTTCAATTGCTAGGCTCCTGCTCAAGGCAGCAGTGAAGCAGCCCTGTGAAAGGGCTCTCCCCACAGCCTGCAATGCAGGTGCCCCAGCAATGCAGGGCTAAGGCAGCTTTTGGGCACTCTGCTAAGTTTGTACTTAGATAGGTTCAGACTACCTAACTGACCTAAGATCTTCTCAAATTATTTGATAAACTATCACTGACAATCCTATCAGCCAAAAATGTCATGAAGAATTAGAATTACATCTGTGACACCTCTTAAACAAAGAGACACCTCTTGAATAAAAGCAACGTTTAAATTCATTCTTGAAAAACACAGACCTGTAGGAGTAGCCCTGCTTGGTTAGCTTGACCTGAGCTTGTTCATCCCTAGAAACAAGAAAGCTTGGAGATGTTCACTGCTGTTAAGATCGTTAGGTACATTGTTAACTGAGATTTCCACTAGAAGCAAAGCAGACGAGGGTGAGTAAATGGAATGGAAGCTAAATTCACTTGCACTATCTTTTTTTGGTAGTCTCAGGACTGATGTGAGATTCCTTAGGCTCCGCACTACCTACGTTGGCTGCCAGTGAGAGTGGTCCTTGGGAAAGCCAAGCAGGCATGAACTGCACAGGCAGATCAGAAGAGAGTGTTGAGGAGAAAAGCATATAGTTTTAACCCATATATTGAAGTATGGAGCAGTCCCCAGTTGAGTATCACTACTTTCCTCACTTCTCCGCATTTTATTTATGTAGCAAAAAGTGTGCCTTGAACTTAGTGAGATTCAGTGGTGATATGTAAGTGGACCAAAAGGAGATGTAAGTGTACATGTAAGCAGCCTGCATTTTCAGGAAGCATAAACTGGCCCAAGTCCTGACATGGATCTCAGAGAATGCAAGATGGTGGAAATGATGCAATAAAGAGGCTGGCAGAAGTAAACAAAAAAAAATCCTTCTGCTCATGCCTTGTATGCCTGAAAACTTTTCCTTTTTCCTGCTACTCCCTTCAGATAAACTTTGGGCCTGTGGTCAGTAGTAACAGTTGTGTCAAGAAACCAGGAAGTGTTTGGAGAGCTAGAAAGTTTAGTCTCCAGGTTAAAACCCACACATGAAATTGCACTGAGGCTAAAGTCAATTTGAGGCTAAAATGAGCAGCTTTGATCTTCACTAGGTTTCATAAGATCATTTCAGGTGCCTTTGAAATGATTGCCATAAAGCAAATGCAATATTGCATGTTAATGATCAAGCACATTTCCTGCACATTTCAAGACAGGCACATTGTGCTAGCTGAGCATCAGATCCTGACAGGAATTACATGCTCACTGATTTGTGGTTTTACAATTCAAAAGAGAATATTTTCTTTTTATTTTAAGTTATTTTCCACTGGACACTGGCTATTTGAATTTTTGCCATCAATCGCTCAGTAGAAGAACCTCTATTTAATTGCGAGTTCATCCCCTCCTGTACAAGGATATAACAAAGATTAACTGGTACTGTGATGGACCTTAGTTCCAACATTGAATTCCTGTAACAGTGACACACAGTGCAAATTATTAAGCTGAGATTGCATTTTGTATATAATCCAATTTCTGGCTTCACTCAAAACGAAACTTCAAATTCAATTTTAAATAAACAGGAATTCTCTAAAAAGAAAATTTTAGAGCATATTCTTATGTAAGCAACATTAAACATTATTTCAAAAGCACTGGGACAGAAGCATTGACAATGAAATTAAGGTCATGACTGTTACAAGAAAATCTTCTGTGTGACCCCTTAACCCATTAACTCAATAGCTTAGTTTTATTTTACTGCAAGTGGGAATATTTTTAAAAGTAGCAGTTTGGCAGTGGTACTGCTTAAGTTGTTCAGTACGATCTGGTCATACAATGTGTATATTTTGAGAGCAGAAGTGTAATGACAGCCAAAATGGCCTAAAGCGATGAGGGAAGACAGATTTGCAGAAACAGGTGATATTCTTTAGTAGGATGAAGGGACTGATTGCTCAAAAACCTATATTTTTTATTTCAACTGTATCAGCTGATAAAACATATTGCTCTCCCTACATCCTGGCTTCTCTTACATTTTCATAGTTATTCATCATGTTTTCCTCAAGCCATGGAAAATGTTGATTTTTATGTTCATTACTAATCACAGAAATGTTCTCATTCTAAACAGTTACATCATGGTTAGGAAGTTTTGCCTAAAATACTTTTCTACAAGAATAGGTCTTAAGGGAAAAATGTTCATTTAATGGACAATTGCTATGTACTAATTTAGAACAAATGGCTGTTATGAGGATATGAAAACATTTTCCCAAAAAATAATGTTTTCTCTTGTGAATTATATTCATAATTTTGATCTAATTGTAAATGCATTTTTGTTTCTATGGGATTTTATTTATTAAAAACAAGAAATGTGCTAATGGGAGTTTGTAAGTAGGTTGTATTACTTTCAGACTCTCTTGAGTTTTGGTTACTGTGGGCCATGCCTTAAATGAACAATATGGTTTTTGATCTCCTTTGCTACTAAAAACATTTAGAAACTTGAAAATAGAAAGAGTCGTCTGGCACATGCACTGTTTTGAAGAACTTCATTTTACTTGTGTTTTACTGTGCTTCCTTTGTCATCTGTGTAGCACTTCAGAGATGATGTGCTGCGTGTGTGCGTACATTCCCACAAGTTCTCAAACTTCTGAGCTCTTATTCTGGCTTACCACTTATTACACCAATCTGCTTGCTTTTTTTCAGTAGAAAGCAATGGGAAACCAAATCATACTTGAAGAAAGTTTTAGGACATATTTGAGTACATCCACTAACTATCTGACTTTTTCCCTCACCATATTAGGCATCAAAATATCTCTTTTAGAAGCTCAGAGTTCTATATCTAACAGATAGAATAACCCTCTTCAGATAATTATTGCTCCAGAAAATAATGCTGTAAAAGGTCTAAAATGAAAATTCAGATGGGAGAAAAACATTTCCACTATTATGATAACAAAGGTAGTTGGGATCATGTTAATCACTGTTTCCATAACAGCAATAAAAAATGTTACCCTACTAGTGCAGGCAGCTAACTGCCTTCTAACTGCATTTCATAAATGGAAGCAGACGAGTGCTGCGCTGCTAACAGACTCTTTCTAGCACAGGCTGCCCTTCAGGAGCCTGAAATACACAGCCTAGAAGATAGGCTTCCTTGTATCTGCTTTCATGATGTGTGTTGCGTCACAGCCCTGCCCTGCCTTTTCACTTTACTATGTACTCTTGGTTTCAATTTACAGGTTAAGGCCTGGGGGATCAGGACTCAATATTTGATTTGCACTCTGTCCTAAAGTTGACTACATTTTAATGGATTTTCTTCCTTTTCAATAGAGGTAATAGCTCTCACTTAAGTGGAGTAAAACACAGCAAAAGATTTATAGAAAGAAGGAAACAAAAGCCAGAAAAGTTCACCTTCTTGGTCAGCGACAAAATCATATGCCTGCCAAATGCTTCACACTTTCATTTGAACACAAGATAAAATTACATGCCCCATCTTAAACCCCATTCCAGCTACACAGTGTCTTCTACTGTCACTGAAAAACAGCTGTGTATGTGTGTCTCCCACACAGATATGCTAAGATACTTCCACACTCATCAGCACTACCTATCTCTAAGTTGGTTTGCAATTGCTGGAAAAACAATTTTGGAACTTCTGAATTTTATGCACATGCAGGTATATGGTATGAAATCAGAATGCACTAGCAGCATCTAGTAAATGCTTACCAGCTTCAAGAAAACTGTCAGTAGCCAGTAATTGACCCAATAGTTGAAGAGCTGAGACCAGCCAGGAAATGGTTCCAAAACTTCAGCTGCAATAGACTACTGCTGTGGGTGTGTACATAAGCAAGGATATATATAACACTCCTTTACAGTACAACTCCTAACCAGAAATCATTACCCGTAATTTGAGGGTGGAAGAATTCCAGACAGAAAAAACGCAACTGCTACTTAGTACTTTTTTGACTGGACATTCTGTGGGTTTCGCTCAAACCTATACCACTGATTCTCCTGTACAAAAAAGTGTTCAGGTATAAGTACTTTTCTTCTAATTGATCTTGCATTGCCCTCTGGCCTCATATATGATCAGACCTCTTCAGCAGATGCTTACTCTCCAAGGCAGACAGCTTCAGCTGGCCTGGCTTTCTGCTCAGCAGGGTCAGTCTGTGACGGTCTCGGTTTGATACTTCATGTTCAAGTCTCGGTGGCTGGAGAAGAAGAGGAGCAACTGCAACTCA
Organism: Crypturellus undulatus; assembly: GCA_013389825.1. Lineage (NCBI taxonomy): Eukaryota > Metazoa > Chordata > Aves > Tinamiformes > Tinamidae > Crypturellus > Crypturellus undulatus. Next base: position 681,669 of record VWPW01028642.1, on the reverse strand, counting down.
GCACATGCAGAGAGTGTGGTTTCACTACAGCTGCTTGTTCATTAAGCCTGGCAAATACATACTTGGTTTCAAGGACTATACATAATAACCGTGTTTATCACTCTGGACCTTAGTGTTCTGTATAAAAGCTGCACACTTGCAAAGATATGAGCTCTTCCTAATACATACAATATATAATCAGACTTGGAACCATGGGCTAATCAAACTTACTTGTATGCAAGGCACCTGGTGTTCCTAAACAAGATTACAGCCCCACTGTACTTGGCCTTATGGAGATCAGCACAGTTCCAAGCAGTTTACCAAGAAAAGGCAGATAAAGGGTGAAAGAGGGAGCAGTCAGTGCACTGTGTGCTTAGACCTGTAATAGCCCAGAAACAACCTCAGATCAGGGCTCAGCCCATTTGCTTAGGTCGGCCCTTACAGATTTTTACATTCTTTATAAGACTTTCTGTTTACAGGAAGTGAATGTAACAAAGCCTGAAAATAGAATGTATGTACTGACAGGCTTCTGAAATACTGGTTACTTCAATTTGCATTTTCTTTCATGATACAGGTCTTTACTATTTGTTGCATCAAAATCTGTGCTAAAGCCATGAAAGAACATAACCCCTGCACTGCACCTTTTCCTTTCAATGTAAAATCAATCTACTTGAGGTAGATTTTTGAAAATTGCTCAGTTCTCAACTCTGAAAAAGCCTGTCTTAGCTGCAAATGAAAATAGCCCTTCTATTGAGACACACATTGTTTAAGGACTTTCTTCTTAATTATTAAGCTTTCTTATTATGCTAGAAAAGGGCAACATTTTCAGAACAGTATTGACCAAGAAGAATATCCATTGCTCATTATATTATATGCTGTTACCCAACAAAGTTTTTTTAGTTCAGTGGAAACAACAAGGGAAAACTGTACTCTCTAGAGGCAGGGGAGGGAAGGAGAAATACGCAGCACCATTGGTTCTCACACTGGGAAGAGCTGGCAGTGCAGGAGAAGAGCTTGTCCTGCTTGCTGCAATGATGATTAAAGCATTCTGTTGTGTCAGCATATCCTCAGTTTGTTAGTGCTAACTCTCAGCTGGCCATATCCTGCCAGATTTGCAAGCGGAGCCTGCCAAGCCATCTCAACAAAAATGTAGCTTTAAATATTATAAATGATGCTGCATTTTACTGTGGAAATGTTTCCTGAAAAGGCTGTTCCAAAACATCCTTTATTGTTGGGGGAGGGGAGTAAAAGAGGCCTGGGAGAGGGAGGAGGGAGGAAAAGGAGCTACTTTTAATAGACATTTTTTTTTGCCTTTGGAGGCCAGAGATTCATTTCACATCATTCTGCAAGACCAAATGGATATTTTTTTTTCCCAGTGACTATAAAACATTACAGTAATAATTTTATATGTAAGTTTTGGCAACTAAACGTGGGGCGGGAGGAAGGACAGAGGGCATTTTATTTTACAAAGGATTGCAATGAGGGATTTTGCAATTGATCACTTAGTGAAATTTTTTTGGTAGACATCTGCTTTCTGGAAAAGGAGTTCTCTGTTCTTACAATAAATTAAAAAATCACTGTATAGAAAAAGAAGTGGGTTCATAGCAATTATCCAAAGTATTATTACGCCAAGGTTTGCATTCAAAACCAAAAAAGATCTTGTATTTGATAAGAGGAGAGAGTATTGTGGACTGTTCAATGACATCCCTCTAATTCAGCTCTTCTTGTGAAACTCTCCCTGCTTGGTTTCTTTGTTTTTCTTTATAGATCCAGAACCAAGATCATGCAGCCTGTCTACATGTCAAATATGTCAAAATTTCCAATTTTGGCTCACTTGTATAGGTCTTCTTTAGAAGAACACTATCTCACAAAATTCCGTACTATTCAGCCTCTAAATAAAGTAAGTTAGAAGTAGAAGTAAACACATGCAATCAGAAGTCCATTCTGATGGGACCAATCCATCCTAAAGTGAAATTAGTATTTTGGTTAAAATTTGTTTGAATCCGGGTTATTCTTGATCTCTCTAATCTAGACCCAGTAGCTATTTAGCTGACCATTTTTCAGCATCTTTTACATGTCCTTTTCCTTAGACTTCACATTTTTTTCCTGATATTTTACAGCAGTACTTTTTGCCAGATTAATTCTAGACTGATAAGAAATCACATAATAGCTTACAGGCAAGATGTCATTTTATATAAGCTCCTGTACATCCATTTGCTTGATTACAATCCACACTGTCTGCATATGCAGTTGAGGGTACAAATGCTAAGTATTTGTATTTTCTGCCTTTTTATAAAAGAATGTAAACAAGGGTAATAAAACCAGGTCTATGAGAAATTGGATTTTCAAGGTAATTTTACTTTGCATGATCAGTTAATGGAATAAAATTTCCTGAGATTTACTGCTAATACTTAGAGTCCTTTGTGGAAAAAGTTACTGCAAACTTCAGATTATCAGAAACTTTTTTTTTTAAGATGAAAAGTAAAACATATTAAATCTTTACTAAATGAAATTGTTTTTGATTTTGCACGTACTATTGAAAAAAATGTAATTGTATAAAAATAATGGAAAACTCAGTCATTGAGCTTTCTTTATCTTCATTTCCACATGAAATCTACAAGAAGTGAAAATCACAATTGCTGCTACAATGCAAAGGTTCAAAGTCTGATTGCAGGTATAATTCAAAACTGGTATAATGCTGGTAAAAGCAATAGCATTACCTCACTGAAATACTACATATAAAATCACAGTCAATGAAATCATATTCAGACTTAAAAATAGATTAGGAAAGCAAGACTAATGTACTAAGATGATATCTGGAAGTTACTTGGATAATCTAAGTTCTGAATCTCTGGCACTTTTGGTACCATGAGATAAAATCCTGCACTGACAGTGAATGTTACGCATCACCATGAACAGAACCTTTCCTTTGCCTTTTGTAGAGGTTCTTTCCTGCAAGGTGCAATATTAGTGCAATGTATTTCCGTCTTATGCTACCATAAAAAAATCATAAATGGAGATTATATGGTTTACTAGATATATGCAGTTACAGTGTTCGTAGGTTGTGTTTCATAGATGTCCAGTATTCATTGCTCTTCCATTTGTATACAGCAAAGCTGTGCACATCAACTAATATCATACCTGGAATGTCGCTAGACAAGTCATACAGAGTTCGATCCAAAATCTTCTGAACACAAGAAAAAAACTCTAAAATTGGGATCATGCCTAGAATGTAGTTGCTGTTCTTGATTACATAAATATCGCATTTGTATTATATATGAAGTGAGCTAAGTGCTCCTGGTTTGGATTCAAGCAGTCATACAAAATTTGGAGTTTGGTAGAACAGACATGTTCTATGCCAGTTGGCTTCAGTGCTAAAAAATTGGGTGCATTTAATTACTAGTATAATCATATCCTTAATCTCCTCTGGATGTTTCCTCATCACAGATCTCACTTTGCATTTTCAGTCAGATCAGCTCTCCTGAGCACCAGAAAGGCTCTCCAAGCAAAGGAGAAGAGAAAACACAAAAGAGCTCCAGGTAAAAAAAAAAAACTTTTTAAAATTCCTGTCTCTACTCAGTTTTATGGTATTTCTTTTCACAAAAGGACTTCTGCCAGTATACAGTCCTAATGAAATCATCTTTAAAACAGGACAACTTGTAGAATCAGATTCACATGAATGAAATACCATACAGACTTTCAAGTCTTTCACTATTACCATGGACTCTTAAGTAATTTATAAAGAAATACTCATTGTGCCAGCAGGGCAGAGTAGGCTTGAAGAGAAAATCTTGACGCAAGTTTTATCAGAAACTTCTTTGACGACAAGGTTGGCTTTTTGGTATCATGTAAAATGCCTCCCAAAGTGCACAACAGCTCTAAACGCTGCTGCAAACATTCATATCACTCAAAAAAGCTATCTTTCATAACACTATTTGGACTGGAGATACCTATCCAAATTATGCAGAAAAGCCATTTGCAAAGAACAGTAAATTCAGGATAAAAGAAGTTAGACATTAAAAGCAGTGAAAACACAGACTGTCAGTGACATTACTGACCATTTAGAAGCAACACATTGATGCTTCATGATAAGCACAGTGCGAAACTCTTGCCATCACTCTGTATTAGGCCACAGCTTTCAGTCATCAAAGCACTTCTTTCTGTATCAGCAAGAATCATCCGACTTCTACCTGATGGAATGCAAGGGCTCACTTGTGGGCACTACTGAGACAGGAGGGAGAGACCTGCTTTGCTGTTTGAAGCAGAGAAATGTGTCCAACTGGTTTTCCTAGAACAATGTTTCCATAAGAAGGAGCTGCACCAGCAGCTGGCCCTGCGAGTAGGCTGGAGGATGGCTTGTGGCCACTGCTGCACCCCCGATTTTTCCCATTGTCCCCAGTTCCTGTTCCCTGCATCCGGCCATGCCCTGGCTGCGTGTGTGTGTCAGTCTTGCTCTGAGTGAGGATAGTTTGGTTAGCAGCCAAGGGGCTGAGGATACAAATTATAATAGCATTTCCTTCCCTGAAACGGTTGTGCCAGGGGCTGGGAGCAAGGCAGGCCCAGCTGTCCCTGCTTTCGGCAGCTATCCTAAGGTGGTGGTGACCTTAAGGCATCTTGGGAAGGAGCATCTTGCCAATTTGATCCAGCAACAAGCGTTCTCCCAGCAGCTCCGACTGTGAGAAAGCTAAGGGAGGGCTTACACTGAGCATGAATACATGAAAAAAAAAACACTGTTGGGCTGAAAAACAAGAATGCTCCTCTAAAAAAAGTGAAAATAAATGTAAACCCGCAAACGAGCTTCTGTCCTGCACTGAAAATGAGACAGTTCAAAACTTCCATGAATATATTACAAAAAGCCCTTCATCTAGAAATACTTTCCAGTGTAGGAAATTTGCTTGGCACATGTGAAAACCCAGTTCCAGATTTTTATTCTTCTTGAGTCATAGCAAGTACTGGAATCGAAGTTTCCTCAGCTCTGACAAATATTTTAGCCACTGGAGTTAGTTTCTCTTCCAGTCTTTTCTACTGGACTTCTTCAACTTTGCATGAATAAATATGCACTGAAAAATACAGTACTCATCTGCAAGGCATTGCAGGGACGTAACACTTCTGTCTCCTACACCACAGATGAGTGCTCACTGGCCTTTCCCTGTCCCTTGCTTCATCTTTTTCTCTCTCTTGCATTTAGTTAAATAAATACAAGGTCTGTTTTTCAGAACTGCTGAGCTACAAGATGCTTAAATCTGAATACTTAAATGTAGATTTAGGAGCCTAACTTTAGGCACTGGATTTGAAATTCTTGTGCAATTCATATTGTGAGATAGTATAGGGACAGTAGCATGCCTAGGAGACACTTATAGCATTCTCCTCTACATTACAAGCAAGCCTACATTAAGTAGTGGATGGAGCTATTACCCAATCTGTTTCCCCAAAAAAGACAAGACATTCCAGAGTACCCTACAGATTTTTGAAAAAATATCTTGTGCACATTTTTCTTTTCTTTTCAGTAAAATTACAACAACAACAAAATGAATGAGTCCCATGTTACAGATCAGACAATGTTTCTTAACAGGGTTTTAAAGCCTGTTGTTACACAAATGCAATTCTCACTGCCAAGAGTAAGCTAATATATTCTTGGCATGCTTGGTAAGTCTTAAATCACAGACAGTGGGTACATTCTGCTTGAAGTCCAAGGAAGAAAACTACACTTGGAGAGCTGCATGGTAAAGCAGTTTTTATTCAAAATAAAGCCTATTCCACTATGCCTACACATACAAGACCTCCTCAAACTCAGTAGGCATTTTGCATGCATTAGGACGGTAGAGCAGAAGAATGTTGTCATATGATTATATCTTTTGCTTTTCTTAGAAATTACCCCACCTGTGTTTTAATGTTGCTGCTATAATTTGAAATGAGCAATTGCATAACAGAGTAAGAATCAAATTTGTTTTACTGGACATTACATTTTTAAAATATGATTTCAAAGATAAAATCTCAGCATCTGAATTCTACCATTACTGAAAAGAAACATTTCTCAACTCAGACCCTTCTCACCTCTCCAGTTTTACAATAGTTTTCATGACCAATCCAATGTGGAAGTTCTGCTCAGAAGCGATCTTTATGCAAATAGCTTAAAATACCTCATAACAAGCTGTATCAGCCAGACGCACTTCACTGACTGGGGAAGTGAGAGCACAGGGGTGTTTAGCAAGTGATTAGTCTGAGGTCATCCAGAAGGCCAGCTGCATGGCAAGGTCCATTCTCAGTCCCCTGACTCTGCAGTAGTATCCCCTAAACTTTTTCAGAGGAAAAAGGTACTGGCTATCTTATAAAATACCACTGAAAATATTTAAATTTACAAACAAGTAATCTAAGCTAGAACTGTTAATTTAAATTTTAATTTTTTATTTCCCCAATTGTGTGGGGTTTTTTTAAGTGTTTTTCTGTAGTGCTTTCTCATATGTTATAGAAGATGAGGGGTGCCTGGGCAGCATGTGAAGAAGCAAGACTCAAGCTTACCTCAGGTCAGTGCAGCTGTTTAATAAAGAGTAAACCAAAAAGAAAAGAGCTAATGCTATGTTCTCTAAGCAATGTAATGCTGTTCTCTACCCAGTGTAATGCATCAGGTTAATGAACTGGAGCATAGCATTTAAGCAGAGTTAGATAGCACAGGTATTTCCCTACTATACACTAGCTCTAAAATTAAGTGTTCTTTTCCTGTTTATGCAGGCATTTTAGAGCTACTCATTATAAGAAATGTCAGTTGATATTGCAATATGAAAGTAGAAAACTGCAGTTGGGAAAAAAAAGGCATAAAAGGAGATAAGAAAAGTTTCTGTGCATTATAATAGAAATAACACAAAGATGTAAATCAGAGATTTCAGTACTACTGAAGGAAGATGAGGAAATAACAGAAGACAAAGAAAAAGCTGAAATAGTCGTTGATTTCTGTGCTTACCTCTTCACAGTAAACGGTTAATTCTTACCAGATTCTTAGAACAATTAAAATTAACAGCTGGAGTATAGAGAGGAGGAAAAGAACAGGTTAAAAACGTTCAGATGTGTTAGATATATTTTAGTTAGCAAGCAGTAGGGAAATTTACCCTGGAGTATTGAAGGAAATAGCTGAAACAATCTGAACCATTAAATGGTTATCTTTAAAAACTCATGGATCATGGAAAGCAAGTGAAGTCTCAAAGGACTTAAGAAGGACACCCTTTTTTTTTTTTTTCTCCTTCTTAAAGGAAAAAGAAAGGTTTAAGAGAATTGCAGATCGATCGTCTGGCCTAAAATTCCCAAATGTGTACTGGTTTGTTCAAGTAACTTTTCAATCTTAGATCATCCAGCCAATAGCAAGATAATACATAGTCCACATATTTTTGTCAAGTTAATTTAACTTCCTTTTTTGACACAATCATTGGCCTTGTGAATAAGGGAGAAACAGCAGATGACCTATAACATGAAACACATTACATAAAGTACATGCACAACTGCATAAAACATTGACACAAACAAGTTGGGGAGCACTGAATGAAGCTACAATGAATGCAGAAATGGATGAAAAAAAAATCTTTCATTTTCTTGTTGTTAAACTGAAAAAATACCAGCTGGGCCGCACAAGACCTTTTCTAGATAGCTTCTTCTGTAAAATTTTCATTAATGACAACACAATATACAGCACACTTTTACACTATTGGTAAATTACATTAGAGGAAGATAAAAGCATTCTAGAGAGCAAGATTTTAATTCCACGTGATCTGGAACTATTGGAAGAAGGGATTTGAAATCAATAAATTGAGATTCAGCAAATATAATGTACAGTAATACCTATACAAGGAAAAATCTAATTATATCATTGCAAACTAATTGACATTGCTGCAGAAATGAGTATCTAGATAACACAAATGATGAGCCAGTACACAGCAATATCATGTACTATCCAGTATTGTCTGTTATAATGATGCTCTTTGCTGTGGGTTTGATGGCCTGGTCCTCAAAGTCCTCAAAGGGAGATGGGAAATACCAAGTTGAAAATACAAAGAGATACGTCTTATTCATTTTTCCTATAGGACATGAAGTTCTGTCTATAGGAAGATCTCTTTCTTGATGAAGAAAGTCAGCAGCAAACCAGCCCCTAATATAGTCACCACAGTCGTTTCTTTGAAACATATGTCAACACTGGCTGGCAGAGCATGCTCCAGATTCAGGGGATTCTTTAGAGACAGCAACACTCTTTCGAAAGATGTTTTGAAACCAGACAATTGTATTAATCTGTCTCTCCCTTTCTAATACTCTTATACTAACCAATCTCTTGTGCATAGCCTACTGTTCCCACGAACTGCTGGAGAGTAAGGACTTGATGTTCAAGAAAAAGCCTCAGGAAATTGCAAAAAGTCCTAAAAGCCACAGTTTGTTTTCATAACATTCTTTTCCTTTTACAGAAGTAATAGATATTTTTTAACATTCTGTCTGATATTTTAGGAGTTAATGCACAGTTGTGATCTAAAAACTACAGAAAAACTAAACCATTAGACAAAGGACAGATTGGCTAATGATCAGGACTTAATTTATGCAGAAAAAAAATGATGTGTACGTTACACTAATAGGTCCCAGCCGGTTTTCTTGTTTTGCTTGTTTGTTTGTTTCCATCCCTTTCTGATGGATTTCTATGTGTGGTATCCCAGTTACCCCTTTCTATAACTGTTTTTGTGTTTAAAAGGCAAAAATATGCATGCGTAGCATGGCATGAATATGGCTGGAATTCCTATCACACGGCTTAGACTGTCTAGAAGGCAGACATCTACAAATAGGACTTGCACTTTGGAGATGCTTCTCTGACTCCAGATTGAAGATGTAACTTTTAGATGGCTAAATTAGGATGAGACAAATCATATCCTAGATGTTCCACATAGCATGCATGCTGCAGCATGCTCCATATGTTTCCAACAAGCTCCAAGAGACCATCCTAAGGTTGAGCTTAGAATTCTGAATATGAAACTATCTGTAAATCATCTGAAAAGGATCATTTTGAGTTTGTTAGGTGTGATCTGACGATACTTTTGCCTTAACATTCAAGAAAAAGGCTCCATACCAAAAAACATCTCAGTCCTGTCTGAGAGCTGCTTCAGGATATGCCATATGTGTTACTGCAGCCTCGCCTGAAGAGTTGGGTGCTTAGAACTGGCTGATCAGGGAGACGTTTCTCCTCTCTGCCTTCAGCTGTTGCATTAATTATTAGAGAACAAGCAATAATACATTAAATGCTTTCTTAATGTTTGTTTCTATTAAGCAATTGGAATTGCCATGGGGATAATATGCAATCAGGGCTGGAAAAAGCAGTCATGCTTGCAGACTACGGATGGGTGAGGTGAAAATTTTGAGTGGGTGCATCCAAGAACAGAAGAGTCTAGAAGGCAGTGTTTCCACTGAAGTGTTGCACATGTTACTCAAAAGTGTGGGGAACTGCTCCTTTAGCAGAAAGTACAAAATGCCTTTAGCAGATTGAATTGAGCAACAGTTACCAAATGATAAGCTGCTGTCTGCAAATGTAACTACAGCACAGCTACTATACTTAAACCTATAAATGAACTAGCTATTTATTAATTACTTTCAAAAAGAGAAATGCATATTTAATATATATGTCCATACTATCCTAACTAGCAAAGGTTTATCCATGGAAAGAATTGGCTTATGAAGTTAATGTCATAAAGAAAGACCTGTCATAACAGAAGCCACAACTAATTGTGTTCCATCAAAGTGTGTTTCCCCTCTTTAGCTTAAATGTGGGGAGGTTTGTTTGTTCTGTTGTTTTTTTTTTTCCATTTCATTGGCAATAGCATTTTCAAACATGGAGCAAAGTCTGTAAAACCCTACTTTTGAGACAGCAAACAGACTATGTTAATTGCCTGTGTGAATGTGCATTTCTTACAGATTTGATCATAAAGAATATGAGCTTTTGCAGGAGTGCAGGCTACACCTGCCATTGTACAACAGCATCTGTTACACAAAGACTTATACACTTGACCTCAAGTAAACCTAATTCAGGGAAAGGTGAGCTATTCAGAAACACTCCCTTACAGCAGTCACTTTTTCAAGTCCTCCTACCAAGCCTTATCTATGTTATCTCTTCTCCTCATCAGTCACACGGATCCTGCCTTGGAACATGGAAATGGATTAGAAGATATCTTGGCACTATATTTCTATTTCTCTGCTTCCAACTGAAAGGTTCAAATCCTTCTCCAACACCTCCATGCCCACTTTTTTTAAATGGCAGCAGCTAGCCTTGGGACTCCAAGTGCTTCTTTAAATTCCTGTTCTTTAGAGCAATGTGACTATTACTTTCATCTGGAAGAAAAGTGGAAACAAGATAAAATAAAAAGGATATAATCCTTTATATTACTGATTTTTCTAATTTATTCCTTCCCTGTTTTAAAGTAATAGAAAATACAAAAACACAACAACTGGACCAATACAGGAGAGGCTGAAGATCGGGGCCTAGTAAGGACCAAAGGTTTTGATTTATATGATAAAATTCAACCCTTCTAAGAGAAGAAAAAACACTGTAAGTAAAGTATCATTCTTCTGGATAGATGCTATTGGAAATATGTTCCTGAAGTAAATAAATGAAATAAATGTTTATCTATTTTTCGGCCTTATTACCTTTCAGTTTATTTATTTTTCAGTTAATCTATTTTTCAGCTTGTTTTAGGTTGGATGAAGCATATATGCAGTAGCCCATAGCAGAAGAGAACCTCCAATCTTGAGATCAGCTTTTGTAGTTACTTCCAGAAAATATGTTTCATTAATACTCCCACATTGCCCTGAGACCTGTTCTAGAATTTACTAAGACTACATACCATTAGCCAAAGTATAATACAAAGAGGCAGGTGGAAAAATAAAATACCATTTTAATTTCCTGCCAGATACTAACCTTTTACTATACCCAAAGCAAAGAAGGATTATGAAAAAGTTTACTTTTTATCTGTCACTTGATTGATGAACTGCTTAAGTAATTCTCACTAAATATATTTAAGACATATTTTTCCCTGCTGCAATGTGCTCTTGGACTTCTTCTTTGGGAACTGGTGTTTACAGAGTTTTGCAAAGTGTAAGTGCCACAGCTGAGTTAGTAAAATTCCTTGGCTTTCTTGTGTAGGATTGGGCATATAGACAAAATATTGAAGTAACAAACAGTAAGCAGAATACCACTGCTTCAAATCCTGCCAAATTGATAGCAGTATTTCATTACCAGATGATAATAAAACAACAAAATTATCAGCAAGAGAACTTTGTGACTTGGAGACTGTACTGGTGCCTGATTATTACTCCATTTTGGGAGTACAGAACTGGGTAAATGTTTAACTACAGTTGAATCAAACCAAACCACTTGGCACTGACCTGGAGAATCCGGACATCTAGTAGGAGACAGTAACTGATTAACTGAAGAGCAAATGCAGTGCTAAAACAGACAGCACAGAGTGAACAGAATGGCCTCTTGCCATATTTGTGACTGCACAGAGCAGCTCTCTATTTAATTAGGTCCCATGCCTATTCTGAAGTTAGCAATACAGAAATGGGCATTATCCCAAAAATTCAATAACTAATAGTTGGTTCCAACAGGTGGAAGGTAAACCCTCATCCATTGCATGCACAATCGTGCCACCCACATGCCAACACACTTTCCTCCACGAGTAGCACTGCAGGAAACAAGAGGAACACTCAGAGCAAAATACTACCTGGACATTGTATTCACCACACATGAATACAGCATTTCACCTCTGTTTAACCAGCTGAGAATTAACTCAGAGTAGTTAATCCCCATATAAAATCTTGTTGGGACACTCCTCAAACACATGTTCCAGACTACACATGCAAACTATTCTCCTTGTCCTGACCCTGAAATTAGGATATCGCACCATGCATATCTACCGTAAAGAATCTCAATCCCATTGCTCATTTTGTTTATTTGCGCAAGGTGCACGCAGTTTTTCACAGGCATGATATTTCCTCCTCTCAGCCTGAGACTGGCCAAGCAAAACTCATAAGGGAGAACTGTTCTCTATCAAAATGTGAGCGTTTCTACAGTTGAAAAAAAACTCACTTAAAAACAATGAAACAGAAGCACTTTTAATAAAAGCAAATTCTGCCTTTAATCCTTGTTAGATAATTTTCTACTCATTGCAGGATGGAGTATTTTGTGACAACTGTTCTCATTCTTCTTTGATTTTTAATTGAAATTCCCAGCTGAGATTGGCTTCAAGTCACATGATGTTCATTCTGCTCAAATATCCTCAGATGGTGGCAGAAGCCTTGTGAGTCAGTTTGAAGGAGAAGAGGAGATCCTGCATGGTTTCTAGGCTAGTCAAGAGAGGGTGGAAAAGCTCTTGGATGCAGCAGTGGAGAGTTCCCTGATGCTTTCTGTGTACCTACCAAAAGGTATTTTTCACTTCTCTGTATGTTGATTGTATAGGAATAGTAGGACAGTGGCCTTGCCTGGTAGCTGAGAGTGAGAGAAAGGGATGAGCTGGCATCAGAAGAAGGGATAGCAGAGCTTGAACTCATGTGGAGAGGTCATATGCCAGCCATCACTGAGAGATGACTGGAAATCTCTGATGCAGTAGTGGTTTAAGACCGATCTGTAAGCAGAATCACAGTGTGAAGATTATCTTTCTGAACTCTGCAAATTTTTATACTGGCTCTAAAGATATGGAATGAGTTAAGTGTGTAGACTTGCATTCTTGGCCAATTCCCCGTTGCTGGCTATCTTGACTTTTGACTCATCATTTGACTCCCAGCTGCATCAGTAAACAGGTATGTAAACAGGTATCTGAACAGCTTAAACTGGCCAAGCTGCTCTGCATCCTGGACTCTGTTCCTGCCTGCTATTTGCCTGGGAAAGATATCTGTATGGTTCTGAGGTCTATTATTTTTTTGTGGTTGCTAATTGTTTTATGGCTGTCTCTAAGCAGGGAAAGCCCTTCCAGTTATTAAAAAGTGAACATTATTGAATTTATGGCTAGAGATTGCTCTTCTCTTAGAGAACAGTACTGCTCATTTCATTAAATAATTGCTATTTTTTCCCAATTTGACAAAATTCTGAAACATTCAAAATTTCTTGTGTAATTATGGCCTAAAACAGTAGTTTTTCCTACAATTGCTGCTCAATGGTAGGTGAGCGAAGGCTCTTTCCTTGTGCTAAAGAATTCAACTATCTGCATTTAGATCAAAGCCTTTTTCCTAAGCAAGCTTTCTGAAAATGATAGGTGATAGATGGGGACTATTTTCAGCTTAGTCCTCATAGCAACAGCTACACAATTTCTACCACAGCACCAGGTATGTGCCGCTATTCCAGTGCATTTGCACTATTTGGTTGTTAAGTACTCTAAAGCTTACTTGGTTTGTGTTCAAAACAAAGTATTTTTCAAGGTAGGTAACACTTGTGCAAATAGAACAATAATGCCTGCTTACTGACTCAAAGTTCAGTACAGTTAACAGTAGCTTTTTTTTCAATATTAGGATTAAGCTCTTCAGGAATTACTGTGATTTAACACAGTACTACTTATCAAATCTCTTTGTAAATGAAAACAGTCAGTATTGCATTTAGTCAGCTTACCAGACTCTCATGGGAATCACAGACATTTGGACCCTGAAATTTTATATACTAGAAGCTGCAGATAATGTAACAGCTGAATTGCTGTTGACTATAGACAAGTACATGGGCAGACTATAAGACTATATATAGACTAGGCATATGATTTCTGTGGCACTTTTTAAGCTTTCATAAGAGGAGAAATCAAACAGCTTCTTGGAGCAAATTATATCTATATATCTATATATATAGGATTACGATAAAGGTAATTTTGAATCCAAATATGTTACTTGAATTTGGGCTGAAGCATGAGGCAGCGTGTATTGATGACAGGAGAGGAATTGAGGGAACAAAATGGCAAATCTCTTCCCTTTACCTTTTACCCATAATTTTTAATAAATTTGACTATGACAATGTAAGTCACTTTTATTCTGTGAAACTACATTGACAAATAAACTAATGTATTTTAATTAGCCACAGAGGAGGATTATCTTTTGCAGCTCATCCGTGTTAAGTAGTGTACCTAGAAATTTGACAAGCACTTACAAGTCAAACCTGTTCACTAATATTATGCAATGTCTTGTCCTGCCATGGATGATCCCACATGGCATCATCTTATGGCACCAGGACGCAGAAAGAGGCAGAGATGCAGGCAAAAATCTGACGGATGTCAGATGACACTTCTGCAGAAACACTTGGTTTTGGTAACATAATATGAACATCAGCATATGCATAAACATTTCTGATAACAGAATGCTTCTGGTATGCTGTGTGGGGTGTGCGGGTGGGTTTTTTGTTATTGTTTGTTTGTTTTTCTTCTCCCTCTCTCCTCTCAGTGCCACAGCATATTCTAAAACTTGATACAGAGTCTGTATTAATGGAAGATCAGACTAGATGATACTGAAGAAATTTCTTATAGGAGAACTTCGAAATACTCAACGCTGTTTCAAAATTAACTAAGTTTCAAAAAAGATCTTACAGTAAGTAATATCCAGAGTCTATCTTAACTGCTACAAAATGAAAAATATTGCTGTAAAATGTTTCCCTTTCTGGGCTCATTTGAGAGAATGGGGCTGATACTGCGCAGCGGTGGGCAGGGCACTCTGATGCTTCTGCTCATCTATTGTCAAAATGACTAAGGGAGGGGGAAAAATTGTGTCCTTTATCAAGGACTGGTTTCTACTGCTGTCTCAGATTCAAATCCTTGGTTAATCTAAGTAGCCAAAAAGCTCTAGGGACATACTTGGAATAATCCTTAGGCTGTAGAAATCTAAGATAATTCTTGCCAGGGTGCTACTGTATTTTAAGAGAGCCTTTCCAAGGTACATGGACTATTAAAGATAGTGAAAGCGCTAAAATTTCCTTTCTCCATCCTGTGCATCCACATTTCTTTGTAACTCTGTAATTTCCACAATGATGAAGCTGCCATATAGCTCACACATGCACAAGTAGCATTAATTATAACTCCAGAAATATACTTGCCCACATTCCCATCTCTCTATAGCCCACAAACCCCAATGAAATTTAAAATATGTGGATTATGGGTTTCTTCTCTAGGGTCAGTGGAAAGGACAGATGTGTCAGAAATGCTGCTGCCCTCTTAGACAGTAGTGCTAAATAAATAATCTGAAGCAAAGCTGGTTTTACAATTTTTTTGAAACTTAAGACTGATGCAACATGACCTTGCAATGCTGTAACAGGCCTGTGCTTTGAAAAAGGCAACAGAAATTTCACCTCGGGGCTGGATAAAGTCACATGAACTTAGTGAATAGCAGAGGTTTGGTGTCACCCCAGAAATGGGAAGACCTGCTTGCTCTGGGTGTCCGTCATACTGCCTTCAAAAGTGAAAGCAATGAAGTAGGGTGACTAAATGTTGCAAATTAAGACATTAGTTTTGGATGCTTCCTCAAAATGAAGAAGAGCTTCATGCGAGATGGGATAGGAAGCACTGTGTTTGCAAAATGGAACCGAAAATAACAGAACATGATTAAAAAAGAAATACCATTTAAAAAAATGAAGTAAAACTGACAGACCATAGGGAAGAACACTTTTTCAAGGTTAATTCTATTCTTGGAACTTTAAAAGAAAAGGTTAACTATAAATGAGTTTAAATTAAAGCTGCTTTAATATTCCCAACATATGTTTTGCTCACATATACCAGAGGTTCTCAAAACCAGCAACGACTTTGGTGGAAGAATGAATAGTAGGGGGAATGTAGGAACTGGGTGGGGGGGGGAAAGGACTTTACCCAGCTTTCTCTACCCACTGCTCCTCCTTTGAAAACTCCCTCCTCTGGCAGTCATGTGCAGAGTGACTTGGTGCCGCTGAGTCAGAAACGGGGGAAAAGACTTAAGACTGTGAGTTTGGGCAACCCACAAAAGCAGTGACTGTCTGACGGGGCCAAATTATTACAGGAAAGAGGGAAAAGCTTGAGAAACTGAACAATTCCGAAGCTGAATTGTTGATTGTCTTTGTGGTGTGTTACTAGGCTTGATTTATGGGCAATTCAGCAATCAGAATCAAAGAATTATGCATTTGGTGTAAACTTTCTTTTCTTGAAAGATTTTGGATATTGAAGACCAAGCAAAAAGACTGAATGATGACTTAGATGGGGTTTTCTTTCCAGCCTAGAGTTCTGTGTAATTTTCTTGGTTTTCTTGTCAGTATAGTCTTAAATATAACAAAATAAAATGCTAGAATTTTTATTTAGAAAGCAATTCTTGGTAGGCTTACATTTTTCCCCTTTTGCTGCTGCTTATGTTTGTGAATACTATAGTACTGGTTTCATAAACTGAAAAAATGTCCTGGAATTAATACTACTAACATAGTTTTAAGACATTAATTCTAATGTGACTGCCTCTACTTCCTGTTGAAGTTGAGCTTCGTCTCTTCCTAGAACATTTGCTCTGTTTTAAAGTCAATATGAGCTGACTGCTACAGAAAATCCTTTCCCCAAAGTTGCTGCAGACGTGTAGTAAATTATTGAATTGAATCCCCTTGGCTTCCATAGGGTGACATATTCTGATAATGTCACCAAAACATGATATATCACAGTCAGGCTCAAATGGCATTGGATACTTGTGTTCAATGGCACTAGACAGATAGCAGTGTAATATCTCTGAAAAAAGGCTAGTACTTTGGCACCTTCTTTTTGTTTTGGCTATACAATGATAAGATATAGCAGACTCCTGCTTTTCTTATGAAGTAAGTTGACATTCACTACCTCCTCTCTTCCCTGATAGTTTGAATCATCTAGTTCTGAACAAATACTGCCTCACAGAAATGTTAAGGCTTATCATACCTATTAACTGTTCTCTTCAAATTGCAGTTAGAAGCTTGAGTTTAGATAGCCTGTTCTGCAAACAGAAGTTATTACATCACAGGTAGTAGGATGCATGTATTTGTTATGTACGTTGCCATTATTTAACTTGTCAGCAAAGTGACAGAGACTAAACAGTTGAGGTTGCCTTGAAATTCTGATATGTAAAGTGAACACTGCTGAGATTATCTACATGAATATTTTATGTAGAAGTCTAAATTACAGCTATGAACTCCAGATCCTTCAAAATACTAAACATCTAGTTTAAAAAATGAGAGGAATATATAACCTGAATAATGTTCAGCCTTACAGTAATTGCCATGGTGGTTATTGTGCACATCTTTGAAAAGACTGCATGCATAGAAGCAGCAGAGAAACAGGGCTGCTGGGGGTCTTGGATGGCAGATCCAGCCGTTTCATTCTGCACAACAATCTCAGTGGAAGCCACCATTCTGTTGCTCTTGTGGTTTCAGAGCTGCCATCGATGGGGAGATTTCTTCCTGAATCTAAAGTATTCTGGCTTTTTGAGCTGTATTGAGAAAGCTATACTGGAATACAATCTATCTTTTCTTGTGTTTCTTGGTTTTGTTCGTTTTATTTTCTGGTGATGTGTTAGTGGTTACCTGTACTTAAATTTGTCCTCCATTAAAATGTGTGGACATCCATTAAAATGTTTGGACAAAAGCTTTGTGTTGCAAAGCTTTTAACAGAGCAGGGTTTCTTTCATCTTTCTGCTCTGATTTCATTTTGCTTGACTATATAAGATCAGAAATAACAGAAATCAGAAGCAAGAAATTCACACTGGGTGAAGATCTGCCATGTTTTAATTGTTAAATAAGTAATTCTCTGATTCAAACAAATGGTCAGCTCGAACTGATGTGCAAAATGTGTTCATGTTACATGAACGAACACAGGACCTCCATCTTATGAACTGTCATGGAATGGGCTTTCCTAAAGCATGGAGTCTGGACTTCTCTCATTGCTTCTGATTTAGAATTGTAGAGGTGAATAAACAGCAGTTTAATCTGCATCTTCTGGGTCTCTTTGATTTGCTATAACCTGTATACAGAGCGTGAATATACTTTAGAAAGCCTTTTCAAATTTCCACTACTTCCCTATGAGATCAAAATATTCCTTATGGACTAAGGAGGCTTATGGAAATTTAAATTACGCATTGTAGATACTTAATAGAATGAAGCAATACATTTGCATTTAGATAGATGCTACTGTTCCAAAGAATATGTAATCATTTCCAAATAAATTTTTGTAAAGAAAATTTTAAAAGAATCTTTAAATAAAACTATATGAAATAAGAACTATCATCCTCCTTTGATACCAAAGTATCAATATGACATATCAAGTGGTTTCAGTCTCTCTTGCAAATAGAGGAACTGAGGTTCTATTTGGCTAGAGCATGTCAGGATGGGGAATAGGACACAGGTGTTCTTATTTGTAGTCCAGCATCCTGCCTGCTCGAACCATGGTGTCTCTAAATGGTATGCTGGAAAGGTGTCAGAAATGTGGTGTCTTTGTGAAAATCCATGGGGAAAGTGTATAAACCTTGCATAATAGTCAGATGCTGCTTTATTTATTACAAGTATTCAAATCCAGCCACAAGACAGTTTTTAATCAGACAGTGTTGACTCGAGGGATTTACATACCCATTGCGAAAATTGATGCAATCAGGCTACGGTCTTGCAATGAATTGTACTAACAGTTTGTAGACCCAAGATTTTCCATTAATACACATTACTGACTGACATCAGACTGTCATTGGATGACCATGCCATTAATATATACTCAACTATTCTCAAATCATAAGATTTTTGCAAGGATTTATGAATATTTTCTTTGTATGATTTCCACAGCAAACAATTATGAAAGGACTGATATGTATATGCTTCAGGATGTCATCATGTGTGACAATAGGCCTATTATGTATAAATTAAGTTTCACTAACTACAGTTTCTATGACGGGGAACTCTGCAGAACTTCCCTCCAGGCACAAGCCTGACAAATCTAGCTTGGGTTCTAGAATATGATTCTTCCAGGATCCTTGCACAAGTCGGAAAGTATAAAGTTCTACAGGTCAAATTAGGACCTCAGATTCACCCATGCCATTATCAGTAAACTGTCCTCTGTGACCCCTGCACAAACCTGTTACCTAGTGACTTTGTATAGGTGTAATTGATTGAAATTCAGTAAATTTGAAGTTTCAGAAGATAAACTGAAATCAGCAGCTCACTTGCTTTGAGATGTGTTAACTGAACGGGATGAAGAGGAGTGGGGGGCAGGGGGAAGGAAAGCTTTTTAAACTAGTCAGCTGATATGAACAAAGTACAACTCCTGAAAAGAAAGTGCTGTGTTTACTCCTGTTTTCTGAATCAAGCTGGACTTTAAACCAAACAGGGGTATTTTACAGAGATTCTGTATGGATCTCAAGGAACTTCTCAAGCATTAGCCAATTTACTCTTTCAACACTTCTGAAAGCTAGTTTATATGACAGAGGATGCTTCTGCTGTATAATGATGTATGAACACTTTAAGCTGATCATACCAGAATTATTTTGTTGCTGTGTTGATTCAACAAGAGGGTAACAGGCGGAGAAAACAGTAGCTCAGTTTAAACTACAGCTAAGTAAACAGTCTTGGTGGACACAAATACTTTGAGAGCAAAGGAAAACCAGTCACTTAAAAATGGATCTTTCAATACAAAATAAGGTAACAAGGTGATAGCCTGCTCAAAAACTACACAAACAGCCAGCAGTTGTATAAAAAAAACCCTAACATTTGGTAACATATAGACATGCTGTAGTCTTGTTTCCAACCATTTTACCTATCTCTGACTTTTGTTTTAAAAGGGCAATGTGGTTATAGTACCCATCACTCAAACTTCCAAAGGAATGATAGTAACAGTTGCCAATCACTATTGTTTTTAGATTGATATGCAAGTTGATAGACAAGAAATTGAAAGTCAACCTGAGATGGAGTATGCAGCCTGAGATGAAGAGTTCAAGTATGCAGTGGTTTAGGTTATCATGTAGATGTCTAGATTTTCAGTCTGCTGTCTTAATCTAGACTGTTATCTCTGACTAAAAATAAATCTCTATCCACAGTAAAGAAAATCGTTTACTGGCAGTTGGGCCTGATTTAAGAATTTTTTTTTAAGGAAACATTAGTTGCATTTCTGTGGAAAACACTTAATCAGCAAACAAGAGTTCCTTTCTAACTTCAGTATGTCTAATTCTCCTTCCTTTTACTAAGCACTCTTCCCCTTCAAGCCTCAATAATTTGTTTCCCAACAAAAGACAGGAATAGTTTTAGAACAGCATTTACTAATGTTTACTGTGGCAAAGCATGCTTATAAAATCTTTTTAATGTGTAACCATTTAACTCCTCTTGGCAAGATAAATTCATGGTGATACAGATATTTTGTAAATACATACTTATTTTCCATCCAAGTCAGAACAGATTATACAAGAAAATGGCATGTGAAATAGACTTGATTTTGCAAGTTGGTAGGGTATATTAAGCACAAATAGATTTTTTGATCCTGAATTTTAAGATTAGGAGAGTGGAAAGTTTAGTATGTTTGTTAGAGCACAGATGGCAGCTACATACCCTAAACTCTTGTAAGGGTGTTTTTGAGGCCATTAGCTGTCCCCTAGGGGAAATGACTCGGCAAAAGAGTGATTTCAGTGCCTTTGTTATAAATTCCATAGATTAGTAATATGAAGTTTACAAAAGTTGTGCTAATTTGGGACCTGTGAGACTTTCCACTCTATCATTTAGCTTTAAAAATTTATATGTACTGATGTAATATTTGCATTACAGCACTGTTAAGGGTTCAAGTCAGAACAAGACTTTACTGTGTGGCTTTATGGATGCTTTTGAAAAAAGTCTCTGCCCTGGAAAAGATTAAACCAAGGCAAGGCACATGTAAATATTATAAGCTAAGCGACAGAAGAAGATAAAGGTTTTGTGAGAACCCTTATATTGTTGTCACAGAAATACATAGTTAGCTTTCTCTACAGAGTTTTTTTTAAAAAAGGTAGATATATTTAAAATAGTTTTATCATTAATTGTTACCAATAGGAAAATTTATACCTCAAGGTGAAAAGGAGTAGTTTTCAGGAATCTTATCACATGCCTTTAGAATCTGAATTCAAGAGGAAGAACATGTACAAGTTAAACTCTAACACTGGCTAGAAGAAAGTACACAAAATTTCCATTTAATCAACAGCAAAAGGAAAGATGGGTAACATACCTACTACAGCAATGGTTGTGAAAACTAGCTTGGTAAATGAGATGACTGCTAGGAAGGCTAAAGAGAATGGTGTTTGCAGCCATGAGTATTGGAGATGATAAAGTTCAGATGTCATCATGTGTCCATGGTCTGTTACATGTAATGAAGGTGCATTTACACAAATGCAGAATTAGGTTCCAAAATTGCAGCTATGATAGAAACACGCATGTAATATATTTCATATTTGCATGTTGCATATGTTCATTAGTGTCTTGGAAAGTATCTCTTCACAGTATGGTCCAAATACCAGCAGGCAATAATTCTGTGTATATAAAGCAGACAGTGGTCTGACAAAATAGCAAGTTTTATCAAATTCTTCCAGATATCCTGCATGTGAAACTTGAATATATCTAGAACAGACTGACCACGTGTAAGTTGTTCCAGACCTTAACCACAGTAAATACACAAGCCTTCTCAGGAGTGTACTCACCAGGGTACTCTCTAGTTACAAGCAATTTTCCTTACTCAAGAGCCAAATCCATAATCCCATACCCCAAAAGGGATTTGCAGAACTGTGATTCTCCTGTGGGACTCTGGGAACAATTCAATGAATAGAGCATACTTATCCACAGATGTAGCTTTTGAACTGTGACAGGTTGGAGATAATAAGCAATTCAAATAGCCTTCATTTTGCTGTAATGTTCCAGAACAAAAAATATGGAAATCACTTAGAAGAAAAACAATAAATGCTGAAAGCCAGTACAGCCTAGTAAATGAGGTGCTGTGTCATTTTCTTCTACTATTTCAGGGAAAGAATATGAAAAACAGAGTGCAGGGCAGGCTTTACACACTACCTATATAATTTTGCTGGGACATAGCAAATATATGTGTATTCTTATACAGATCTGAAAACTAATACAAGTATCTAGTAATCATTTGACTGTTAAGCAGTTTCTTCCTATGTAATGTGAAACCTAATCAGGGTATTAATTGCACAGTTGGTTTTATAACGTGCTGTACTATGACAAGATCATTAGTATTTAAATATAGCCACCCATATCACTTGGCTGGACTTGGCACCTCCATCTTGTATTTGAGAAGGGTCTGAGTAAAAAAAAAATTAGCTTGGTGTAAATTTTATTGTGTGTGAAAATATTCTTGTAGAAAAGGCTCAATCTGCCTGCTTAAAAAAAGCTATGATTTTTACCTTGCCATAAGTCATATGGAGATGCAATAGATGGTAAAAGCACAGTTAAGGCCAAATACTTCACTTAAACCTCGAGCTAAACACACCGAGGTTAGCTCCAAGCATGTGCTTTTGGGTACTAGCACAGTTGCATTATGATAAAATGCTGCTTAGTTTTCTTCCTCTTCAGAACAGTTCAAACGATTATTTATTCCAAGGTGAAAATGGCAGCATTTTGAACAGTAAAAGCAAAACCTGCTACAAGATGATGGCTTCTGTGTTTAGACCATACACTTGCAAATCAAATACAAGAAATATGAGGTTAACAGATGTCACTTTCAACCTACAATGCATCCACTCAGAAAGGCCTGAGTGACCAATTCTGTTTTGCGCCAGCCTTTTAATTTGCTCCTATTCCTAATATAGTTTTACTACGTGGTCACTTCTTTCAGGGAGCATGATCAGGGCTTATATGGTCATATCTTTCAATTCTTAGCATAGAACAGAAAATGATTCCAGGTCGCCTTCACTTTTTTTGCCCTCAGAGATCCAAATCATGTCTTGCCTATGGAGTGCTCTGTTCTAAAATAGTTTAACTTCCACTAAATAGACTTAGTCTTCTACTATAAAGACTCCCAGTTTAGCTGAATTATGACACCCACCTTATCATGCAGGTCTTAAAGGCCATATTTGACTTAAACATTCAAGGCGTTATAACCAGTTACAGTCACCAGAATTATGAAAGGTGTTGCCTTGGTGAGTAAACTATTGGTAAATTATTTGAAATCAACAGCACTGCCACAGTACTGGATCAGTATGAAGCCAGGCATTTTTTTTAAAGCAGTACTGATGATTTTTCTAATTTTCTCCTAAATCTCATTTCCCAACAATAATCAGGAGATACATGCAATCAGTAAAGTCTGGGTTTCAGAGCCTGATGTCTAGCTCTGAAAGTTTGGTTATATGCCAGAACTTTGTAGCTAGGACAGTGAAGATGTCGCATCTTCCTCTAATTCCTGGGTGTAGCATATGTTCTCAAACCCACAGCCCAGTAGCCTCCATGAAGCAAATTGTACATTCCAGTACGAGTGAGTCTATACATGACTTCAGAGATTGATGCAGGACTTATTTCCCTACTGTTTACACTTCCTTTTATGAGATATTTACCCTTTTTATCTAAAACCTGAATTTCAAACTCTACTCTACTGTGCCCACAGCTATAATCATCCTAGGGAATCAAATTGCTGCTTGCACCTTACCCATTGTTTAAATAAGCTCACGTCATGTTATAAGCGTGTACAGGGGACTCTGCTATTTGATTATAATTTGGTCTCTATTACAGTGGAAAACTATCCTATTTTTTTTTAACATGATTAGGCCAAAATTTGCTGTATTTACCACAGTTGCCACAACAGAACAGACAAAGTTTAAATAGGCTAAAGAATTCTGCAAGAATTGTGAAGATCTTTAAAATCTATTTGCCATTAACTTTCCAAGAGTCCAGTCTAAGAGTTATGCTCTTAAAAAGCTGCCCCTCAGCTTCACATTTTACTTTATGCTAGTGACAATCTTTCTTCTATGGACCCAGCAGCAAAGATATGGTGAACATTTAGCCAAATGCTTATTATGGCTGAGGCACCAAAAGAAGCAAGTGTCCAGCAGGCAATGGGGAAATGAGGTTGGGGGCAGGTAGGGAAGGATTTTAATCTACACATGGGTTCAAAAGGTAGACAGAGAGGCAATGAATAGAACACAGGAAGGGCAGGGACAAATGAGCCAAAGACCTATATAAAGAAGTACAAATGAGACATCAAGCCATTATAAGGTTGCTCCCTTTAGTTTATGATAGGCAATTGTTTGCCTTTCTGTGCTCATAAATGCATTTAAAATAAACAGAACATTTCCTAGTATAGGCCATGGCACTGTTTTTCCTGGTAAAAGTTTTAAGAATGCTATAGGAATATTAAGATGCTGACATGTAAAACTCAACAAAAGAGCTACAAACCTTTTCCTGTTATTAAATAACGGAAAGTAAATATTCAGAATTGGGAGATATTCCCTAGGAGGATGTTCTGTCTTCTTTTTGTGTTTAGAAACTTATACACTTTTGGCAGCAAATTGATTTATGTGGGTTATTTCAGTTTCTAAAATGTGATGATTTAGGGATTTATCCTAATGTCATTGTTATTTTGTTCTTTTGTCAGTTATGACACATGAACCCACAACAGCAATTAGGATGAGATTACAGATGTACTTCAGATAATATGTGAATCCCAATAGGATTGTTTGTGTTTAAAGGTAGACAATTATCTTAAGGTACTTTCCTGAACGTTTTTGCGTTTTGTCCCAGAAGTTCACTCTTAAAATGGTCTGGTATACTTTCTTCTGGTATATTCTGCTCTAGCATTACTTAAAACATATTCCATCCTTACACATAACAAAACTGAAAATGTCTGGAAAAAAAAGAGAAAAAAGTAGCAAAACAAAAACAAACAAACAAACTTCCACCCTATTCTTATTCCTAGAATGGATTTCAGCCTGGATAAATTATAATCTCTAATTCCTTCATTTAAGCTCCTTGAAGTTGCCCACTATTTGTATTTGAACTATATTACTGGTTTCCGATGTGTTATTAATGAATGGGCATACAAATCACAAAAACATCAGAGGATGAGGTTTTTGAGGATCACTCATACTTCTGTATGCGACATGTCTGAATGCAAAAAAGAGCTCTGTACAGAAAAACTAGAAGACAAACTGGTGGTGGGGAGGGGGAATAAAATCCTAAAACTCTTAAAAGATTTTCATGGTATTTATCCCTATCCCTAATACAAAACATAGTAATTTTATAAAAGCACAAGAAAAGAGTGTTAAATCATAGACAGGTAATATTCAATACCTTAAAAGTCTGACAACCTTATATGGCCTTTTTATACGAAGAGTGCTAAATTGACAAGTACAGGATACACAAAGTAGGGGGAAAAAAAAGTTTTTAATGCCAGATTCATGGCCTTTTTATATACAGAGCCAGGTATGCAACATAAGCCTATTTGAATTTATATTTTTCAAAGGAGCACAGTATTATCATGCATTCTGTACAAGACTACTACACTAATTGAAGCAGTTAACAATTGAAAAATGCTGAAATGTGGACACCTAGTGGAAACATCTGATAATTACTTTTTGTGTGTGTGTCTGGAGGGGAGTGTTTCCTAATGAAAATACAAAAAATGAACTGGACTTTTGTAGATTGTCTTGCTGGAACCTGGAGCTTTGTCCTTGCTTTTCACTGACCAATCCATTATTCAGTTACCTGAGGTGAAGGTGACAGAGTCAGAACTTGGAGAAATAAAGAGTTCTGTGTGATTTAACAACTTACTAGTTGATTGATGAAGCGCAAAAGCTAATGACCCATGAAGGAACAACTGCTTCTCAAACCAAAAGTAAACAGATCTGATACTGGAGCTCCAGTGATGGACAAAAATCAGAGATTGTAAGTGCTTTTAACTCCCTCTGATACTGCAAGTTCAGATCTTTTGCACAAATTTCTATGGGGAGAAGGAAAGTGATAACTAGGGGTGTTGAAAGCTTTGATGCAAAGACAATTAATGCTTACATAACTTTCAAATGCATATAGTTTGTAATATAAATTGACAGCTAGATGTGAGGATAAAAACAGAGCCCTCAAGCAGTATACTAATCTTATGGGATATCAGCTCAACCAAATGGCTTTATAAGAATTCGAAATGTGTTTAATCTCTAAGAATACAAAATCATTTTCCATGTCTGAAGTAAGTATGCTAATTACATACTATTTTTAATGTTCTTTTTTCTCATGCTATTCATTTTATTGCTGTCCACTTTGGGATTTCTGACATTATGAGATTTCTTACTGGGTTAATGCTTGGTTAGTATTTGTCAGCTTTTTTTTTTTGTCTCCTGTGAAAAACATCTGAAACTAAGCAGAAACTAACCTTGATTTATTTCTTTAATAAACAAAATGAAGATACCACATATTAATAAAAATGAAAAGTATTCCCTAGCTGTTTTTTCAAGTTTCCAAAAACAGTCCTGTATCTCTGTCAAAGTTAATGCAACCAAAATTTCCATGGGAATTTCTGTCAGGCTGGGGAAACTGAAACTGGCTAATGTAAATAACTACAGCCCATCCTCCAACTACTGTTCAAATCACCTTGTGAGAAAGAAATTGGCTTTATCTTAAAGAAAGTGTCGTAACATTTCTCTTGGACTACAATTGAGCATGAGATAAGAAAGCCTTGCAGAAATATTCTGTGGAAAACAGAGAGAAATGAATTTAAAGACGGATTATGACTTCAGTTCCATGGGATTCTATGTAAAACTTTTATTTCTTTTGTATGGAATCCAAAATTAACTAAAGACACTACCAGAATAGGTTATTTGTTTATAATTTGATGACTAACTTCCTTGAGAAGATACAAGAAAATGCTAGATAGGCAAATAGTTTTACAGACTTCCACTTTTGTTTCTTTTAATAAGGTTAAGAATGTGAAGTATGTACTTCAAGAGTACCTGCCTGTATGTGTTGGCTGAGATGCGTCTGGGAATTAACTTCCAAAGTCCGTATAGAAGTCATCATATATTTAGCAAACAACCACTTTTGATAACCAAACTCCTTAGAATTTGCCTGCACATGGTAACTTCATTTTATTATCAGTGAAGTACAGGTGCCCAGAATTTCACCATTTATTAGATTTTTTCACACCTCTAAGCTAAATGAAGTGATGAAATGTAGAATCTTCACAGCATAAAAATATATAGTATCAGCTGCAAACTTTTACTTAATATTAAGTATTGGTTAATGTAATATTAAATGAGCTCTCATTATACTAGTAGTATAATGTATCTGTATGAATGATCTGTATGTATTTCATCTGGGGAGAAATAACCCCAGACACCAGTACAGGCTGGGGACCGACCTGCTGGAGAGCAGCTCTGCAGAGAAGGACCTGGGCGTCATGGTGGACGACAGGTTGACCATGAGGCGGCAGTGTGCCCTCGTGGCCAAGAAGGCCGGTGGCATCCAGGGGTGCATTAACAGGAGCATCTCCAGCAGGTCGAGGGAGGTGATCCTGCCCCTCTACTCAGCCCTGGTGAGGCCACATCTGGAGTACTGTGTCCAGTTCTGGGCCCCACAGTACAAGAGGGATGTGGAGCTGCTGGAGAGAGTCCAGCGCAGGGCCACGAGGATGATCAGGGGCCTGGAACATCTGCCCTATGAGGAGAGGCTGAGGGAGCTGGGCCTGTTCAGCCTGGAGAAGAGAAGGCTGAGAGGGGACCGGATCTGTGTCTATAAGTGCCTCAAGGGAGGCAGTGAGGAGGCTGGGGCTGGCCTCTTTTCACTGGTGGTCACTGACAGAACCAGAGGAAATGGCCACAAATTGAAGCATAAAAAGTTCCACGGGAACTTAAGGAAGAATTTCTTTACTGTGAGGGTGCCAGAGCACTGGCACAGGCTGCCCAGAGAGGTTGTGGAGTCTCCTTCTCTGGAGATCTGCAAGACCCGCTTGGATGCAGCCCTGTGCCACGGGCTCTAGGTGGCCCTGCGTGTGCAGGGGGGTTGGACTAGATGACCTCTAGAGGTCCCTTCCAACCTTAGGCATTCTATGATTCTATGATCTGTATGATTCCAGATGTACTTTGTGATATGACTTACTGTGGAAGGTCACCATGAACTGCAGAAGGGCTGACAGTAATGACTGCAAACACTAAACCACAGAGATTAAGATATTACTACATATGTGATCACAGAAGGAGTTTAATAAGCATGATATTGTCCTTCCATTTTAACTATTTTTCATGTATGGTAATATAGAACAGAAGATAGCAACTTTTTCAAAAAAAAAAAAAAAGACATATTGTTAGTACTAAGGGACTGCTATGTATGATTTGGTCTCTAGTGTCCCAAAAATGGCGCAACTTTACAGGGAATTCTAAGTATGACAATGTGAAAAATAAGACAGTGGAAGTCAGGCAAAGTACAACTGAAAATTACCCAAAAAGGACAACTATATTAAAGTCTAAGACAATATATTTCTAGAACTAAAGGGTTAAAACCTGATATTGGTTTGGACCTTAATTTAATGATTCAATGGAATAACTCAGATCAACAGAAAAATTACCCGAGTATCAGGAAATGGTAAGCAACAGAGCATTCTGTGGATAAGAAGCAATGATAAGGCACACACAAAATGAAATGGCGTATTCTGAAAGACACTGGGAAGTAAAACTTATACAGAACCAGACATCTGAAAGATGATTTAACAAAAGCTGCAGGTGAGGCAGTAGAGAGTATTGCACTCTCTGCTGCACTGCAGAGAAATTAAGCAAGTTTTTGTCATTCCCTTATTTCCAACTGCTCTACATCTATCTTAACTATTCTTATAACTGGGCATATTACTTCATTTGAAGTCCTACCAATGATGCATGGAACTAATGAGTTGCTTCATGTTTCTTATACACTATCTTGTATATAAATTCTAGTATGATTCATTTTTTCACAACAGTATGGCACTGAAAACTCAGGCCCAATTTGTGACTCCCTGACATCTTGAGGGCAGAGCAACTGCCTGGTCATCTAGCTGCTAACTTGTCATTTGCTCTCTCATCATAAAAGAAAAGATATTTGTAAAAATGTCTGTATAATTATTGATATGTTAACAAAAAAAGATATTGCCTTGACTCAAACAATTTGACCTTCAGATAGCAACATTTCTGGTTGAAAAACAATCTTGGCTTATAAGCAGAAAGTAAATGTAAGCAGATATGTAGTCTGCATTTTTATTTGAAGAAACATGAGTGTGGTTCAATTGACTGGATGTGGTATGCTGTGGTTTCCATCTCAAGGCTGTATGCAGATAATGAGATGTGCAGGAAGGCAACTGACCTATAGCTTTTTTATGTTGTGTCTACCTCTCATTGTAATGTACATCTCACTGTAATAGGCCTCCATGACAAGAACATACAGACATATCTATGTTAGATAAATGCCACTTTCATTTAAAAGCAACTTTATTTGGCATACTTTCATGGAATTTTGAAATGAAATGGTATCTTTGATATTTGCCTGTTTTCACATTGTTGCCTAGAATTCTTTAACTTACAGATATTTTAATGGCAGAGCTCTAAGAATTAACCTTAAGGTATCAGAGCACTGCAGTATACTTTGGGAACAAGAACCAACAGGGTCCCTGCTTGAGCCTCAACATCAATGAATTAATGTTCAAAACAAATTTACACTCACCAGACAATATGTGAAGTAAGCCTCTATAGGACATAACTGTAGGAATGCCAACTTATTATACTCAGGTTTTGTTGACAATTTCCTTTGTGATCTTCCTTTCCTCCTCTCTCTCCTGGAGCTTCACAATTCTGTCTGTAAAACACAAAAACCAGAAACTCAGTACCTCATAACAGTGATGTATTTTTAAAGTTTTTCATAAGTGATTTTATTGAGTTATTGCAAACCAGTCAAAATTATATAAAAAAGAAGCTAATGAAATCTCATCTATTAGGACTACATTGAAAAATGTGGTTGTTTCACACAGGTTTTCTGTTTCATTTTGAAACAAAGATGTGAGAATTCTATATGATAAATTCCATTTTTGAATGAGAAAAATTATTCTGCATTTTGAACTTGGATGACCTAGGCACTGGTAGTAAGCAAAACTTACTACCACTTCTCTGCACTGCCCAGATTTTTTGAGTACTCCAGAACTGTGATGTTATTTTTGCACAAGTACATTTTTTCCCTGAGAGTCTAAAACCAGGGAGCATGGAAAGGGGGTCTTTTGAGATTAAAATATACCAGAGAATTAGCCACTAGCCAACTAAAGCAAAGGCAAATGCAAATTGAGCTAGTATGTCTTCCTGGAACTGAAATTTCTTCATCCTCTTTTGTTTTTTGTAGTGGACCCTCACAATGTAACTTCAAAATAAGAAACAGATTCCTGTATTGTAGTTGCATTTATTATTATGAATTAGGTGAAAAAGAGTAAGAAGTACAGCATTTATCAAAATGGAAGGGGTGTCTGTCTGCTCACAAGCTAGTGAGAACGTTCTTCGTCTTACTCAAGTAAGATGAGGTAAGACCTTTTTTTTCTTCTTTTTCTTTTTTCTTTTTTTTTTTAATTACAGTTCCCCCACTCCTCCTTTTTTCCCCTTATTTCAATTCTGGCAATAAACTGCGCAATCACAGTATCTCTGTTAACAAGTTTTGTAAGTAGCATTGCATTATCCTAAGCAGTCGTATGAGTCACTGCAATGTCAAGGGCTTGTTAGCCTGCCAAAAACAATTGCTTCAAGCTGAAAATGATATCTTCCCCTCACCTCCCACAGCTATAAAATTTCACCCACCCATGTATCTCAAATGTCCTTCATTATGAAGCTCATCATTCATTTCAGGATGGGTGTTCCATAAAAAAAAGTCATTTTCTTTTATTGCTTTTAAATTGCCAGCATGGGATGCTTTGTAGTCTGCAGCCATTTCTGCTGCATAGAGGCTGGCAGCAACCAGAAACTGAGTTGCAGGGTGGAGTATTCTGGCAGGGCCTCCACAGGATGCAGGCTCTCCCCTTCCTACAGAGAACTGGCTTTGGGGCCCCTCACCGGAGCTCTCCACCTTGGGCCTGAGGGCAGGCAAGATAGGGGCCTGAGGATGTGAGGCTACCTCTGCACGCGGACCCAGTCCCCTTTCTCCCTGCCCTTCTCGACCACCCCCGGCAGAAGAGCCCACAGGAGGACCCCGCAGCCGCCCGCTCTCGGCTCCTTCCTCAGAGGGAAGGCGCCTCCGCGCCCTGCGAACTCCCCTCAGCGACGACTCCCGCCGCAGCCAACGGTCGCCGAGGGGGCGGGGCCAGGAGAGGCGGGCTCGCGCCGTGCGCACGCTCACTCGCCTTGCGCAGACTCCTAGCGCGGCGGCGGCGGCGGGTGCGTGCAAGGGGCGGCGGTCGCTATGGCGACGGGCGGGAAAGTGGGTGCCATGGCGGCAGGCGGTGGGTCCGCGACCTGCCCGGCCGCCCCGCCCTGCGTCCCAGGCGCGGCCGCCGGCTCCGGGCTGGCTACGCGCTGCGGGGACGGGCGGCGTCGGGTTGGGCCCGGCGGGTGTCTTTTTTCGTGTCGCCCTGATGTCGCCCTGATGTCGCTGGACGGGACGGCCTCCCCGTGAGGCGGGAGCCGAGTTTAAGGCAGAGCGGGCTGTTCCCCCTCTGCTGGTCACTGCTGAAGGAAGGAACACCTGAGAAGCTGCTGCCGCTTCTTAATATTCTTATTAATTAAGTTATTCAAAACAATTTGTACTTTATACCACAGTGCTGTAGTTTCTGCTTATTCATTTTATTTTATTTTATTTTATTTTATTTATTTTATTTTATTTAAGGTGTTTTATTCTTCAAACACCTTCAGCTCCTTACGTGTTCAGTTACTCTCCTTGATCTTAACTTTATTCCTTGCTGAGGACAGTCCATACCTGGTGCTCAGAAGACCCTGCAGCACTGGTGAAAAAGAGTAGCATTCTGGGAAATAATTTGCTTGTGTTTGCCTGGCATACCAATTCCAGAATTAAGCTTGGATATCCTGTAGGCTTTTTGGTAAATTGCTATCAGGAAGGGAATGTAGAAACACTTAAAAGTGCATGAACTTTAAATCTTGACCGTTAACATGTATCTTTTTTTCCACTTTTTTGAAGAAAACCTTAGGAAATGGCAGAAGCTGTTTTCCAACCCCCAAGAAGGAAAAGAAGAGTTTTTGAGACGTATGAATCTCCCTTTCCTGTGGAAATAGATGGGAAGGATTTCAGAATATACCACGCTGAAATTATTAACAACAATGTCATTGTAAGGAACCCTGAAGATATTGAACAGCTGTATAGCAAGGTGGTGTACCCTGTCTGCACAATATTTCTAGTGCTTTTAGCATACATAGAGCAGAACATTTGTTATAATCTGTTTCCCTTCCCTTTTTAGCCTCTAATAGCCTCCTTCCTCTATTGAAATAATTATTAAGTATATATTTCTGTATCAAATATGGTAAGTATTTCATCCTTAGCCTAGGAAATAAATAAATAAATATAAAATCCAATGATGTAATAAAGATTTTTGTGTTTTTCTTTGAAGGGCTATTTTGGAAAAGGTATTCTTTCGAGAAGTCGGCCAGTGTACAGCATTTCAGATCCTTTACTGGTTACAAAGTGGCAAGGTAAATTGTCCTCATTTCTAATTCCCTCATTGTTTTAATAGTATTTTTTCATTTTTCCTCAGTTATTAATGATTTTTGTGTATAAATTCCACATAAAAAAATAATCTCTGCATTAGATTAGATATTGGATCAAACCAAGCCTGTCTGTCCTCAGAGGCTAAAATGCCTAGGGAAAAATACACAAACAGGAAATTGTTAACTCCTTAGTGCATTTTCCATCCTACACTGATTTGCTGTTTAGGACCTTTGTATATGAAGGCAGCAGCTTTGGACTTTTCTTCTAGGAATTCCATCTTTTCTTGTTTTGATCCTGAACTTCTTAGTGTCCATGACACTAAGTGTGGCAAGGGTATGTGAAATTTTGAATCTGTTAGTAGGTAAATGCCTGTTTTGTGCTTGTGATCCACATACAGAAAGACTCATTCATTATCCATCTTGATGACACTTTTTAAGTCTCCATAGACGTGAATGGAATTTTAGCATATTGCACTGCAATTGTCTTCTTAAAAGCTGCAGAAAAGTAGTGTATTTAGTTGTCCCTCTGGTATAAGCCCTTCCTTCTTTGTTACTTCTGTACTTTTTCTAGTTCTGCTGTGTCTTTAATATTAGAGGGGAAACCAAAATTACATCCAGTTTTGAAGATGCTTATTATGCCACAGAATATGAATGTTTAAAAAATATACATTATTGAAACAATATATTATTTTTAATGCAGGTGCTAACATAAACTTGCCCATAATTGCATCAAAGAAGTAAGTTCTACATTATTTTTGTCTTTTTTTGGAAGAAGGTGATTCTAATCTGTGTTTTATTTCACTGTTCTTCAGTGTGTTGGTTGTAAAGATGTTGATGACTCGCTGCTATTTTGTTGTCTGTAGTCTGTAGTTGCTGTTTTAGAATTTCGTTTTGGGAAATAAAGAATATTGTACTAAAATTTTCCATTTTTCAATAAGGACAACTACATTCAACTACCTGTAATCTTTGACAGAATGAAGATTAATATTTTAAACTAGTTTTACTGTTTTTCTCAGAGATAGAGGGATTTTGGTAAGACTGAAATTAGTTTCTGGTTAGATGTTTACACTGATGTTTTTCCTGTAGCATTGCAGTTTGGAAGTATTAAAAAAAAAGATATTGTTCTCATTTAGCCTGTATAATAGATAAAGACTATGAAACCTTGATATACAAACTCTTAATTGCAGTTTTTCATTATGCAAACTCTGCTTCTAGTATTGTTTCATAGGGAATTCATTCTTTAAGGTTCCAGGAGGAAAATGGAGATTGTATCTGATAACGCTTTTAAGTTTTGAAGCTGTGTAGTGGTAGCCCTCAATTTGTGGTTCCTAAGCATGTTCTACACTGGTGCTTATTGCCACCGAAGTTTGAAATGTCAAAGCCAGAAAATGCTGTAGAATCTGATGCTGAACAGCTCAGTCTCTGCAATGTGGCCAAAGGACTGGAGTTTAATTACGTTGTGCATGCCTGTGCTTTACATAGCAGTCTTTGGGGTGTATGTTAAGATTTGTTCTGTGAGCTGTGCAGAATTGTCTATTTTAAGATGTTAATGAAAGGATGTTATGTCTTAGAACTTTCTGTTTACTTGACTTCTTTACTAGGTACCAGTATCATGTCCAGTGGGCTAAAAGTGTTTTGCAAGAGCAAGGATTTGATGACTGTTCAGTTACCAAAATTCTTGAAAACTACACTAAGCCTCTTGAGTTGCCCTGTATGAAAAATCATGGAGCTGAGCAAATTGGCAATTGTTGTGACAGAATGGGCCTAAGCACGGAAAATGTAGAGCTTTCTAGACATACTTCTACAGACACTCGAAATGTATCTCCAAGTCATGAATGTCATAATCAGAAGGAAGGCTATGCAAAAGCCTGTGTGGAAGGAGATCCAGCTCATGATCCTTTGGCCGTGTGTGGTTCTAAAGAACAAGAACCAGTTGACTTAAAAGAAAAAGCTGAAGTGTCTTGCCAGAGGCACAGTTTTCTTGTGCATTGTGGCTGCAAGCTGAAGGAAAGCACTGAACCAAAATCTTGCGAGATGGTCACATCAAAAGAATGTGCTCCAGAATATGTGTTGGTGCAAGAGGAGGAAGGAAGTAGTTTATACCCTGAAGATAACTCTTCTAATGAGCAAGGAAACGTAAGGCTAAAAAGTATCCTATTCTTTTAAAAAGTTTATATAATCACTGCTACTTCCAGAGTTTATTATCTTTCTGCAGTTTAAAAGTTTAGTAATATAGTACGTTTCTTGTTGTAGTCTGTCAAGAAGGAAAAACTAGTATGCAGAAGAAATCCATTCAGGATTTTTGAATACTTACAACTTAGCTTGGAGGAGGTATGTTTCCAATATCATATAATTTAATTTTCTTTTAACCTGAAAAGCAAGTATTAATATATGCTGCCACATGACTTTACTGTTCTTTAAAGATAAGGTTCTCTTGTGTCTCCTAAATATTTGAATCATTTTGATGATTAAACTCATCATTAAACATTTTTAAAAATCCATTTATTGCATGATACAGTTTTAAAAAATGTGGAGTCCAGTCCCAAACACTTTAGACTGAATAATTCCACCAGTAACAAAGAGGTCGATCATATGAGTTAAGTATTGAAATACCATGAATATGTTTTTAATATAAACCCCACTGGAGATATTCTAAACATATTATTATGTTACGTACAATATAATGCCTTCAACAGTGCTAAGCACATGCATAGATACAGTGGTATGTTTGTCGCAGTTTAAAGGTTATATAGAGAAATATCAAAGGAACCTTCAGGACACTTTTTTGTCTTGGCATAAGGATTCTGGTATAAAATGAGTTTGAACCTTTGTTCTAATGCGGAACATAAACTACAGAAATAGCCTGGATGTTAAATAAAATTATTCTTTTTTTCTTCCCCAGGCTTTTTTCTTGGTGTATGCTCTAGGATGCTTAACTATTTATTATGGGGAGGTAAGAGATTGCATTAAATTTTTAGTGTGTTCTGAAGGGAATAGTGTTCGTTTGGGTATGTTTTGGTTTAGCCTGCATATGTTTGGCCTTAAATTATTAGTGATTGTTGCAGTATCATATTGTTACTCCTGAAGGAGGTAATTCCACATTAATTTGGAAATTGTTCTTGCAAACAGAAATACAATTACTACTACTGCTATTGGTCGAAAAATTTATGTTTAGCAAGACAAGTACAGATAACTGGGGTCATTCTATAGAAATTGTTATTTTTGCTTAGGGAAGAAATAAGTATGTGAGAAATATTATGGAGAATGCTCTTTCCTTTCCTGAAACAAGAAAATTCCTTGGGAATATTAAGCATAAATATATTAAGCTATTG
Organism: Crypturellus undulatus; assembly: GCA_013389825.1. NCBI lineage: Eukaryota > Metazoa > Chordata > Aves > Tinamiformes > Tinamidae > Crypturellus > Crypturellus undulatus. The sequence goes on along the minus strand of VWPW01028642.1, from coordinate 645,772 downwards.
TTATATGAAGTGACAAAAGGATTGAAATCTGTGTGTCTAATTAAGATTCATTAGATCTCTCTTTAAACAAGAGCCTTACAGGCTTGGTTTTGAAACATTTAAATAATGGAAGGATCAAGTTTCTGCCTCTTAGGGTAAGGGCTCCATATTGTATTGCCTAAAGGTTATTTTCTTTGCAGTGTTATATATGATTCCAATGCTCTACTACATGCAGCTTGAAACAAACTGTTCTATATATGTATAGTGATATTGTCAGACTAATGCCTTTTGGTGTGGTTTCTAGGAGCCTTTAACTATTTTGAAGCTATGGGAAATCTTCAGCGAAGTGAAATCCGATTTTAAAACTACGTACATGGCATATCATTACTTCCGCAGTAAGGGATGGGTCCCCAAAGTCGGACTGAAGTATGGGACTGATCTCTGTGAGTAGTTCCTTTAAAAAATGGATTAGTTTGTGACTGACTCCATTTCAGGTGTAACAGTTGGTGCAGGACCCTAGTGCCAAAGATAAATTCTGCAGTGAGGATCTTTATGATCAGAGCAAACTTTGCTTCTTGCAGTTGGCAAAAGCCATCTTTGGCTAGACTATGGATTAAATTAGTATATGAGCAGAATATAACGTCACGCATGCAGCTGCTTCATAAGGTTAATAATTGATACAGATTGCAATGAAATTCCTCTCTGAATTTTCCTCCTCTACCCACACCTTCCCTGTACTGCTAGTATGACGGTCCTCAGAATAGCAAGCACATAGATACAGCATGTAAATACCAATATCTGTAACCATTAAAGTCATTTTCTACAGTTCAGCTGCAATGCGTCTTGTGCCCTTGAGCTTAGAGAAGGAACTTTAAGTGTCTATAGATGGAATTATGGCAATATGTAAGTACTTGTGCCCTTTTCCTCTCTGAAAATTTGGGGAGAAAAAGAAATTCCCTCTCTCCTTGCTAGGGCAGCTTAATTCTGAGCATCTGAAGTTTCATCTTGTGTAATTACATTTATGAAAATACTTTTGGGCCTAGTTCCCATGGGGCTAACTAAGGTGTTTTGCTTTTGTTTCAGTGCTGTATCGAAAAGGTCCCCCCTTCTATCATGCAAGGTTTGAAGCTTATGTTTTTTGACTAATTTTTAGTTTCAAATTAGTAATTTTCTCTCACACAATTTTTAATATCTTCCCTGGTTAACCACAGATTATTCTTCATCCAGAATACTTTGCCAGATGTATTTCTGCATTGTGAATTCATGTTGGGATTGCAAGAGTTCTTTTAGCAAAGTACAAAAGAACATAATTGTACGAATTACTTCACATAATGATATTAAAACATGAAAACAGTTGAAATAAGTGTATTTGATGCTTGGGAAGAATGCACCCAGAAAACTACTCTGATTTAGTAATACTGACTTTTAAAAATACAAGTAATGGATAATTTTTGTGATTTGGGGGGAAATTTGAGGAACGGTATTTTAGGAAATTACAGTTATCTTTATTCTTAATTAATAAATTGGTTATAAATCTCAGATTGGCATTCATGTGAATGCCAGTCAGAAGGGTGGGGAGGAAAAGTGCCAGCCAGTGCCTTTATGGGTTCTAGTCTCTTCTCCTATTTTCCTAGTTAGTTTCATAACTTGCTCTACCTTTTGCTAGCTTATTATCTGACTGTGACAACCAGAATTATCACAGATTGTTAGCCTCCAATTATTAAGTTGCATGTTCTTCTTAAGACAGTAGTTTCCTTTGTGAGCTGTCTTCTCTGCTTTGTTTTCCAGTTACTCTGTCATTGCTGAATTAGTTGATGATAATTTTGAAGGCTCTCTTCGAAGATCACTCAGCTGGAAGTCCTTGTCTGGCTTGAACCGAACAACTGTTAATGCTTCTAAGGTAACAGGGCAAGACACTGGTTCTGAAATAGTTCTTGAATGATAAATGTAACAGTTTAGTTAAAAAGAAAACAGAATCGGAATAAGATAGGAAAGATAATCTCTGATTCCTGTCTGCAGAAGAACATGTTGCTGGTGGATGAAGATCAGTTCAAGTTCTGTTTGGAGATATCCAGATGAATTCTGGAGGCTTTATATTAAAGCTGTTTCTCTTCTTGTAACCTCAAAAGTTGTGAGGAAAGGAACAGTAGAAAGACCTGAAAGATACTTGGTTTTTGTTTATCACTTTTGTGTTTAAACCTCTCCAGATTTGCTTTCCAATTCTAGATTTAATGGTTCCAGATTTCCTTCATGTTTGATCCTCATATATAATGCTGTTGTTCCCATAGTCATGGCACTCAGATAGTTTTTACAATTCTAGCTTCTCACAGCAATGTTTTATGCATTTGATAAGGAAAATGCATGCTCACAGATTTCTTCCACCATGCCCTACAGGTGCCATCCTGCAGGAAACTTAGTACCTGCTTTTCTAGTTAATGAAAAGTTGTACGGAAGGAAATCAGCTGAAACTCATGATTTGTCTCTGTCAGTGAATATGTTCTCCATTTACCAACAGGAACTTATGTTATGTTATTTGATTAGACCGTCTGATATGACTGAGAAAGAGATGTCCACACCAGAATGTATGAAAAGAATTAAGGTTCAGGTGAGTAACTATTTCTCTCCTTTGCATATGTAGTTGTGCTTTGGGGCAGTTGGAAAGTAGCTAACTACTGTACTGTTTGCCCTTTGATTGTTGCTTGCTGTCTAGCATGCTTTCATTTTTGCACACGTAACTGCAGTAAAATCATCCTAGACTCCTTTATGTCCCAAGACATCAAAAATTCCTCACAGGCTTTTTAAAGACTAAGCTCTTCAGATTTAGATTGGGAAGATGCTCTTATTGTGAATATAAGCATTTACATGGAAAAGCTGGGAGAAATATGGAGACTCCGAGGTTAATGGATGTTTAGGAATGAAGAGGGAAGAGTGTTTTAAGAACCAGCATACTTCAGGGAAATGTAATAATCTCCTGAAATTTCTCAGTGGTCGGGTAACAAGCATCAATCTGCCAGAGGTTTAATCACCACTCCTCTGTGATTGTAGCTTTTTCTCCTCACCTCAGCTTCCATCATAACCAGTGCTTTTTTTTTCAGGAATTAATTGTAAGTCGGTGGGTATCTTCTCGTGAGCGCTGCGAGCAAGAAGATAGTTAACTGAATGTCCGAGGAAGAATTTAATCTGTTTAAAACATTTGTAAGGAACTAGTGCCTCAGAACAGTTTCTATAAGATATTCCAACGGGTACACATAAATGCAATTAAATCAAAGCATATCCTGTTTACTGAACAGAATGATGTATTGAAAAACATAACTGAGCTGTAGTAATGCATATGAAGGTAGAAAAGTTAAAACTGTTGTGACCCAATTCAGTTTACGTTGCTGAAACCTAAACTCTCTTCTTAAATGAGAATGTATCCCAATTAAGTGAAATTGCACAAAATTATGAACAGAATTTTGTCTTAATCATATACTTCTGTATAGTGTGCAGAAATAATGCATAATAGGTAAAAGTCCTGTAGAGAGATCATTTTTTAAATAAAAACAAATTAAAAGGCTTTAAAAAGTCCTTATGTTTTATTTCTGAGTTGAAATCCTGAAGAGCCTGCTGTTCATTACAGGTGCAACATTAACTGATTACCTTCTAATACTAAGGATCTATCTTGGTTTGAGGAATAAAGATGCAATATATACAAGGAAAAATTACAAAATCTTTTTGGCAAAGAGGCTGGATTTTTTTATTATTATATTTATTAGTAATGAAAGTAGCTTTGCATGTGGTGAACGTGCAGTAAGCCATGAACTTTGGACTTCAGTAGTAGGTAGGCACAAATGCCCTTTTTAATACCTATCCAAAAAAGATTATGACAGTTGGGAAAATAACATTTTGGTTTACTACATTGAAATTGCACAGCTCATCTGTTAGAAACCTTAATTACACAGCAATTACAATTTCTAGTGTTAAATATTTTGATAGAAAATCCTGTATAGTGAATTTAATTTAAAAATATAGGAATATTTTATCGTATGAACAGTTCCCATAGAGATTTTTCAGTAGTGTGCAAATGACATGTCATTTCATTCACATACGCAGATTTAGTCTCATTATCTATGTATGTGTAATAAATTGCATTTTTAAATATAGCAACTGGATTCAGTATCTTAAACAATGACAGTTGGATGCTAGGACTTTGTAGCTGTTTTAATGTAGCAGCTTGTTTTCAGCACTGTTTTTCTTGTTCAGGATGGTGAACAATATAGAATTCCTTAGCCATTAACTCCTGGTGCAGAGCAATGTATTTGGAAGCTCTCTTTGTCTGTGGGATCACAAATTTCTCTGTGAATTCACTTTTGCTCATGTGCTGCTTCCCTTGTGCAGTCAGCACACTGTTAATAAATGCCAGTGCATATGTGTAGCAATTGTGCTCATGTTCTTCATACCTAAGAGAAATATTAATTATTAATAAGTCTTAGCACTAATTCTTGTAAATACTTTGTGTACAGGAGTGTATTTTACTGAACAACATTAGGGAGTACACTTTTTCTCCAAAACCATCATTACTTGCCTTTAATGATGATGCTCAAATATGTTCTATATAGAACAGGTTGTACTTTCCAACCAAGGATGCTAGAAACTGACTTTGTGGGTTTTCTGTTTGTCTTTACACTCATGCACAAATTTATTTCTTGTGAGTTACTTAGAAGTGTGGAAACTTTTCTATATTTATCCAAAACAAAGTGCTACAAAGCAGCTCAAAGAGGGGATCTCTGACAACAAGCAAGTGATCTGCATGTAAGCTCTGAACAAGAAACACTTTTAAATCTAAATACACCTAAGACAGTTAATAATTATAGAATTGCATTTCTCGATTTCTTTACGTCTGTAACCTTTCTTAATATTTATTGAAGGGTATGTTTCAGTGATTTTTTTTTTTCCATGAAAAATTACTTGATTGTTGATGAAAACTTCCTAAACTCCTCTCTTATTTTAAGGCCACTGTGTTTCAAAATTACTTAAGAGCTGTTGGTTTGTTAGAAATGTGCATTCCAACAGCAAATCTGTGAAGCCTTGGCAGATCCAAAGCAGAATTTTTTTTTTTATTGTCCCAGACTAAAACCTCCTATTAAATTCAGCTTCTAAGTGGCCTACCTGTGAGGTAGCCAGTCTTTTCCCGCAGAAAAGTCCTCTAGGAGCTTATCCCACTCGTGAAGAAGCCCAAACATGTCTGGCTGTACCAGTGGGACACTAATACACTGCTCCCAACCAGTTTCATCTCTGTGAACACCCTCTTCGTCATAGTTATATACGATGCCTGAAAAGGAAGAGTAAGAGGTAGCACTTAAGAACTGCTCTTCCCTGTGATGCTACTGCTGATTTTCCGTAATGCCCTTTTATTTATTTATTTAATCAAGGAACTGTTTGCAAACCTTTTGGTAATATGACAGCTTTAAAGACAGGAAGGCTTCTATTTTAACTCCCAAACTAGGCTGTTTCTGTATTAAATAACCACTTCCCTGACTGAGGCCTGGCAGGAGCGGGCTGGGCTGCCTCACGAGCCTGTGTGGGGAGGATCTCCGGGGGGAACCCGGAGGGCTCGGGGAGCGACACTCGGGCCGTTCCGGGCACGGAACCTCCCGCGCGGAGGGCTCGAGTACCCGCAGGGCCCCCCCCGACCACCCGGGCAGCGGCCTCGCCCTCCAGCCGCTCCACCTGAGGCGGAGCCCGCGCTCCCGAGGCCGTTACCGCGGCTGCTGCTTATCCCCACGTGCAGATCGCCCGCCCCGTCGTAGCCCCTGCAAGAGAAAGCGCGGGTCAGTGACGCTGCCGATGGCGCCGGCGGCCCCGCTCGCGCCGGCCCCGCGCCCAGCCCGCG
>VWPW01028642.1:600554-639897 GCA_013389825.1 Crypturellus undulatus | reverse complement strand
GGGGCGGCGGGCAGCGCGGCGCCGCGCAGGGGGCGGCCGCAGGCGGGACAGCGCTCCGGCACGCGCCGGCAGAAGATGTCGGGCCCGCAGTGCCGCAGCCGCACAATGCCCGCCGCCGCCATCTTGCCGCCACCCGGCTTCTCCTGCGGACCGGCCGCTCTAGCCTTCCCGGGCCAGCCAGTCCAGCGCGTCACCTCCCAGCATCCGCTCGCCTCTATGGTTCGGCTGAGCGGCGCTCTAGGCCGGCCTCGCCCGCCTCCCTATGGCGGCACGGTGCCTCAGAGAATAGTGTCCGCCTCGTCTGGCTCGCCAAGGGGCGGGGAGCGCGCGGGCCAGCCCCGCGCTCTGTCACGGCCGAGCGGAACCAAGAGCGCGCGGCGCGGGGAGCCGGCCGGGCGGCGGCGTCGGCGGGCCGGGGGCCGAGATGAGCACGAAGGAGGTGACCTGCAGGTGAGCGCGGCCCCCGCCCCGCGGCGCCTTCGGATCCCGGCCGCCCCCGCCCCGCGGCCCCGCTCTGCCCCTGCCCCAGGAGCCCCGTGTCCCGCTGGCCCAAGCCCCAGGATTCCCCCAGGCCCGCTGTCCCTGCTGTCCCCGCTTCCCGGGCCCCGAGCGCGGCAGAGCTGCCGAGGCCGCGATGAGCGACCTGGCGAGCGGGGGCCGGCGCTGCTGGTTCGTGGCTCCGCCGCGGGCGGAGCGGGGCCGGGGCGTGTGGGACCGCCCGTGACCGCGCCGCGCCCGCAGGTACTTCGTGCAGGGAGTGTGCCGGGAGGGCAGCAAGTGCCTCTTCTCGCACGACTTGGCGAGCAGCAAACCCTCCACCGTGTGCAAGTACTACCAGAAGGGCCAGTGCGCCTACGGCAGCCGCTGCAGGTAAATAAACACTCAGCGGGGCGGGAGGGGAGCGGGCCTGGAGCTCCGGCGGGTGAGAGATCAGGAAGGAAGAGACCTCCAAGTGCCAAAAGACAGGAAACGGCGTGTTAAATAATGAGCTTCTTTTGTTTGTTTGTTTTCCCTCTTTCCAAACCAGCTTATGGATGCAGTGCACAGTCTGGCTCTCTTTTAGCCTCTTCACTTATCTTGTAGAAATGAAATTTAGAGTTTCAAGTATATTTCACTTGTCTTTTTTTCCATAGTATTTTAACAATAGTTAAGTGTTAGAAGCAGAAGCTGTGTTGTGTACCTTTGTACAGAAGAATACCTGTTGGAATCGTTTATTTTCCCCATTCCTGAGGCAGTTGGCTGTAGCAGCGCTGCAGAAGGGCATCCTTTGGCTCATGTAGAGCACAGCCGGGTTCTCTCACATCCTGCTGGGGCTTTTGAGGACTTTCAGTTTTGTTAGAGCAAGGTTTTTTTGTGGGAAAGTGGAATGTGTGCCCTTTCCTAAAGCCTTTGTGGTACAACTCTGAGAAATACTCTGGTAAATATTAAATGTCGGTGAATGTTTTATCTCCCATTAGAGCCACAGGGCAAGTTGTGACTCCTCCATGTAAAAACTCTGATTTCAGATAAGAAGCTTCGTAGCTTCACAGGAGCGATGTCAATGCATTGTTGTGGTTGCAGCAGCTTCGTTGTACTGGAGCTGGGATTGGGAGAGTGAATGTTAGAGTATTATGAGAGTCCCTTTAGCTGCTCAGACTGAACTGCAGTGTGTTGTTCATTGGGACCCCATCACTTGGTGACTGGGAAATAGTGACAACTGCTGGTGTTTCACTGCAGCTGCTTTGCTGCTGTGGAGGGCACTTGATGCACATGAGCTGTTTGTGTGCACGGCAAATCTGTGGGTGCTGCTGCTACACTGCTGGACTAGAAACAAACATGGAGAATTCCCTTGTTGCCTTCAAAAATAGGCTAGGATTCAGGGATAGATACCATCTGGACCATTCAGAGATGGACCAGCTTTTATATTGCACCGATTGCTTCTGTCCTGGTGCTGGAGAACATTTCCAGAGCTCTGCGGAATGCTTGGAGCCCTTTCTTAGCCTATGTTCAAATACCGCATCTTCTGTCAGGGCAGAAAGTTTGTGTCCCTGCTTGCATGGGGAACATGAGTGATCACAAAATGTCAGTTGTTGCTGCACAGCCTTTTGATGTTGCTTCTTAGAGAAACGTCAGCAAACCTGTTTGTGCGAGGGAATGGCGAGGATCTAGTTCAATATGCACATGAGTAATGCTCTCCCAGCCATGTAGCCTGTCTCTGGGGAGAAAATACCAGTGAGTGTTTGGAGGCATCCATTTGCTTAGGTGCCTCAGGGAGACTGAGCAACCTTGTGGCCTGTCGTTGCAAGGGACCGAGCTGTTGAGTCACCTTCTTGTCAAAACAGCCCTTTCTTAAAGACAGCTCTTCAGGTTGATTTTGTTAAATGAAGGCAGAGGTGTTAGTCAGGGTAGCTCTCTGCTTCCCCTCTGCCCGAGTTCCATCTCTGTAGCGCCCGCTCTGCCTCTCCCCTGGCAGGTATGACCACACGCGGCTGCCCGTGGCGGCGGGGCCAGCGCCGCCTCGAGCCCCAGCTGCTCCACATGGCCCCCGCACGGAGCCCAGCGCACCCGTCATCAGGAGCAAAGTGCGCGAGACCGGCCGGCGTGAGAAGAAGACACTGGTGCTGCGGGACAGAAGTGAGTGCTGCTCTTCCCCTCTCCCAGCCTTGATAGCAGTTGTGTAGTTTTCCACCTCCAATTAATGTTAATTCCCTGATAGCCAGAGAGGGGATCATGGTGTTTCAGGCTTCCTGGGGCCCCTTCTCTATAAAGACTCATGCCAGTATCTTTTAATCACATCAGTTTTAACTGGCTGGTTTCTAACCTTGTCTTTCCTGAAAGATTTTTCTTCTTCAGGATTGCCTACCTCTCAGGGTTTTTCTTTTTTTGCATACTGTTCTCAACACGCAGACATTCAAGATGGCAAGAACTTGGCTGCTTTATGTTGGAGTGTTGCTGTGTTGGGGGCTAATACACTCGGGAGCACGAGCGCAGAGACCTCACTCTGTGCCTGACATATTGGGGCAAGGGAGCCAACCCTCCTGTTGCTAGCACGTCTGCACGCCTTCCCACCCTGTTCTCCTGTCTGCGTTTGACGTGCTGATTGACCTCGTGTGAATTTGGGGGACTTTTGTCCTGGTTTAAACAGCAGACTGCTGCAAGAAACTTAAAATCAGGTTTTGCAGTGGGTAGTTTAATTGTAAAAGTCTTTGTGGTGGCAATCACTAAAAAGAAAGTGTGTGGAGCTTTATGTGTGAGTTTTATGCAGTGCCTTCAATGGTTCATATTATGTTTCTGTTTCTTAAGATCTGTGTGGCTCGAATGAAGAAAAGCAGAAACCCAGTACCACAAGTGATTTGGTATGTTGCAGTGACAAAAATGAGAGTGTGGAAGTGAAGCCCCATTCGTACTTGGAAGCTATTTGCAGTGGGCTGGAAGATCCGGTGGCTGGTGGCTCGTGCGTGGACGGAGAGCAGCTGTGCCCCTACGCTGCGGCGGGCGCCTGCCACTTCGGCGAGCGCTGTCTCTACCTCCACGGAGACGTGTGTGAAATCTGCGGCTTGCAAGTGCTTCACCCTTTTGACGAAGAACAGAGGAAGGCTCATGAGATGGTAAAGTTGATATGAACTGATTTCCTTGGTGTTCTTTGTTTCTCCTTTATTACGTTCCTTTCATAGTCACTGTTTGGAAGACTCAGGCTGGTATATGGACCATAATAACCAGTTACCTGTCTCTATGGCAGATGTGTATGGCAGCGTTTGAGCACGAGATGGAGAAGGCCTTTGCCTTTCAGGCGAGTCAGGATAAAGTGTGCAGCATCTGCATGGAAGTGGTGTATGAAAAGCCATCAGCTTCTGAGAGGAGGTTTGGGATTCTTTCCAATTGCAATCATACCTACTGTTTGTCCTGCATTCGGCAATGGAGGTGTGCCAAGCAGTTTGAGAATCCCATCATCAAGTAAGTTCAGGTTAACCAGACTGTTCTCTTTGTGACCTGTGAGATGGACTCACCTGTGTGCTCTGTGTCCAGAAATAAATCTGGTCATAAGGGACTCTGTGGCTGTAAGCATTAGCCATTAATTAGATCTGAGCTCCAAGAAAAAAAATCTTGGTTCCAAGTGTCCAATTAGGACATTTTCCCTTAATATCCCTTAAAAAAATTCTCTAGTTAAAATACCCTGACACAAAGGTTGAAAATATTTTCAGTCCTTTGCCAAAATAGACTTTTTGTCGCAACCTTCATCATAAATGAGTCCTCAGCAGTAACGGACTTTTGCCTGTTTGCCTCGCTACATTTAGGTCTTGTCCAGAGTGCCGTGTGATATCGGAGTTTGTCATTCCTAGTGCATACTGGGTGGAAGACCAGGAGAAGAAGAATAAGCTGATCGAAGCATTTAAGCAGGGAATGGGGTAAGTTCATTAACTACAAGTATTGTATTTTTATCTTGTCCTTAAGATACTCCAAGATTTGGTCAGTCATAATGCATGTATTTTAAAAGTTCTTTGCACTATTGTGAACCATTCTCCTCTAATCTCTGGTGGAGGCACACTGCCCTTTTTTTTTTTTTTTTTTCCCCCTCAATCTTTGCAATTGCTCTGCAAGTTCTGTCAAAGGTCTGCCGTAACAGTAGATTTGTAGATGAGAAGTTATTCTAATCTATTTTCGTCTGAAATGTTGAGGCTATTTCAGTCCACTTCCTGAAGTTGGATTTACGTGTTTTCTGCTGTCTGGAATTATCAGGCTTTTCTGTAACTAAGGGAAACAAATATGGAAGGAAAATACTTTTTTTTTTTTTTTTTTTTTATGCTGTTCTCTGGGTATATAGGATAAGACTTCATAGAGCTGTTGTAATTTCTGCTGGAACTGGAAAAGAAGTATTGCAGAAATTAATTTCCTTTATTGTCTAATAAAGATCTGTCTGGTTATTGGAGCATTGGAAAGTTCTGCTAAGGGGTAGTTTTAACAGGTCTTTGCACATCTCTGCTTGCCTGGAATATATAAGGTCAGTTACAAGGCAGTAAGATACCATTACTTCTCTTATTGTCCACTCCTTTTAATGATAAACGAGTTTTTGTTTGTTTGATGCTTGAACTGAGCTTGCCATGACTATTTTTCAAACGGTTGTGTGGCTTTATTCTCTGATGTGCAGTGACCCTTTAAACTTGCTATTTGGAGGGCCTTTTAAGGAACAAATAGACATAGCTCAGATCTGTGCTTAGCTGTTGTCGCTGGTGTTTATGCTTCTTGGAAAGCTTGAAGTTTCTAAAGTCCTATTATAACCTAGCAGAAAAAAAATACTGAAAGCATTACTACGAAGGAAATGTTAATTCAGCCTGATTTTATCGTACATGGAGGAAAAACATTCGAATAGTGTCATTCTAAGACCAAGGACCTTTGGGTCCTATTTATTTCTAATATCTCACCTCTCTTGTGTTTGTAAATTTTCAAGAACTGTGACAGCAATGGTTTCTGGGTTCAAAGTGCTGCAATTTTAAATGTGTTCTAAATAAGGTAGCCTTTTTTTGTTTTGTTAGAATGGCAAGTAGTGCTACAATTTGTTTTTTTGGCTTTGTCATACTCTTACATAAAAGAGGGAATTGGGATAAATAAAGTACTTTATTGCTTGTGCTTTTTTTGCCTAAGTGCAATAATGCACTGTGCTCCATGGCCAGAACTATAAGGAAGGAATGCTGGAAAAATAGCAAGAAACTCATTCCTTATGATGAAAAATGCATCTCTGTGTAGCATTAGGTGTCATCCATGGTTTAAGTTTTAGACATGAGGTGCAGCTTGTGTAGTCCCTTGTTCACTTTTAATTACTGTTACCATTTATTTTGACTGCCATCAGAGAAGAGCAGTGCAAAGCTACTCGTGGTGTTAAGCAGCACCCTGCAGCACTAAGTAAGGACAAGATGAGCAGCTAGGGATTTATGTCTGCACCGAGGGAGTGTGAACTGTATTTGCTTTCTTGCTACCTGAAGGCATAACTCTCTTCTAATCAAATCAGGAAAAAAGCGTGCAAGTACTTTGAACAAGGAAAGGGAACTTGCCCATTTGGAGGAAAGTGTCTTTACCTTCATGCTTATCCAGATGGGAGGCGGGCCGAACCTGAAAAGCCAAGGAAACAGCTCAGCTCTGAGGGGACTGTGCGGGTAAGGGAATACTCAAATCAACTGTAATTAAAAACACTCTTAGAATACGAAGTGTTACTTCTCTAAGGCTATGCTTGGTATGAAACATTGAAGAAGTCATTAAAAAAAAGGCAACTTTGTTTGTTATTAAGGAAGGGAGAAGTTAGCTTTCGTTTAGCAGAAAAAATGTTGGCTTGATTTTTGTTTTTAAAACAGCCCTTCTCCTTGCGAACTTTTTTTTTCAAAGGATTTCCACAGTTAAGAGCTTTCACCTGTAGTAATAAAAACTGATCTCATTTAACTGCAGATAGCTGTCTGTGGCCATTTAAAATGGTTAAAGCCATTTCAGTTATTTGCTATTGCTTGGCCACTGTTCTGAATGATCAAAGCTGGCTTAATAATCTAAGAATAGTTAAATATAGCTCATTAGTTAGTTTGACCTAAACTATTTTTCATTTTGTGACATTCAACCAAGTGATTGTCACCCTGAACCCCCTGCAAGTAGGGTAGGGGGTGTTAGTAAAACTATAAAGCTGGGTTTGCACTAGTATTTAACTCCAGACATGATTTTTTTTTTTAATGAAACAATAATACAGCAAAGTATTTTGTTTAAACTGGGATGAGTACTGGTTCATGCTAAATCTGACTTTCTTCTATTCCAGTTCTTCAATTCTGTTCGCCTCTGGGACTTTATTGAAGACAGAGAAAGTAGAACTGTGTCCAGCGCAGATGATGAAGTAACAGAACTGGGAGATCTTTTCATGCACCTTTCTGGGGCTGATGAGGATTCTGCTACTTCTCAATAAAGAGAGTGAAAGGTGCTTTTGTGTATAGAAATCCAACTATCTACTTTTTACAGCGCAGATGGAATCAATATGTCCTATGGTTTACTTGTGGAGTCCTGGTAAAACTTTCAAATAACTTTTAAAATATATCATAGAATTTTTGTTGCCATACAAAACCTAAATTGATTGCATGGAAAAATCCCTGAATCGCACAAACGTGTTCTCTTTCTTTGCCCTGACATGCTGTCTTGTAAGTTGAGTGGTAGTGTAAACACAGCTCCCCTCTTATCCTTTAAAGCTTAAACTGTTAACGAAAACCTGTTGCTAAATCTGTTTTGGGTTGGCTTTTTTGCTTATTTTTCCTTCCTAAGTCAACTAAAAGGAAAATAAGGAAAAAACTTACTATATTTTTACAGGGAGACCTGATTCTCAAAGACTTCAAGTTCATGTCCTACCATTATTTTATCTTAATTGTTTTATTTTAATTGAGGAAGTGTCCCTTAGAGCATTTGTTATAAATACAACTGTACTAGTTCATATATACAGGCAGAGCAGTTGAACCGGCACTGGAATCGACACATACAGCAGAATTAAGTTACAATACTAATCAGGTTTTTAGAAGTACATAATGTGAATGGATAACTTTCAATAGTAATTACAATGGTAATATTTACACTTTTGTTCAGTTTAATGAGTTGAAATGTATAATGTGTAGGAAAACCTTGGTTTGGGTTACATGAAGTAGCCAAAATTAAATGAAGTATTTAAAAAATATTTCTGAGCTGTCAATGATCTTATAGCTTGCAACTGCACAAAATAAATCATTTCAGTTACAGGAGACGCAATTAGTTTTTACTATTGCTTATTGTAACTGTGTGGATGATAGATGCTTAGACTTTTCCTTCTCTGTGTTTTTAGCATATTAAGGTATCTGTCTTTCTGAAACTGTTTTACTCTAAATAGCTTCATTTCTGTGTGTTCCTGATCCCCAGGCACAACCAGCAGTCACTGTTAATGCACAACAGGTAAGGGTTCAATTATTTCCAGATTTAACTGATGGGACAAGATTGCATACCTGGAGAAGGTTGCTCCTCTGCACAGGGCATTTTAGAAGACTCGGAAAGCTTGACTGCTGAGAAGACAAATTCTTTGCATGGGGCGGGGGGAAGGAGTGTATAATAAGTGTAGAATAAGATGAATTACTGCCAAGAGGGAGATTCAGATGAACGTTCAAGAATTCTTGCCCAGACATTATTTTCTACCTCACAATACTTACACCACTTAGCCTCCCCAGTGAAGCTTATTCCTAGCATGCAAAATAGGGGTTTGTAAAGTACTCAGTGGAGAACATATTCTTTATCTTTCAGCTAAACAAGATTTTTTAAAATTTACTTTACCCTAGGGAGAGTCATAAACCAGCTTTAAAAAACAAGGTAAGTTTAAAACAGTACTATGGCTTAGAAAATAAGACAATTTAAAATATTGTGTAACAAAAGTGATGGTAAAGGGAAGAAAATCGGAAAGCACTTAAAATATCTCTTAATTTTTAAAGCGGATTATGTATCTCTTTAAATACTTTTGGTAAAAGCAAGAAGATTAATCTTGACCAGTATGGGATGTCAGCTTAAATAGATGAAAGCTGTTAAATGACGAATTTAAAGCCAGATATAAATGAAGTTTAGATAGGGCTGCAGTTAAAATATCAAGAATGTCATTAAATCACATAACTCAATGAACACAGGTTTCCTCAATGAACACAGGTTTCCTCAATGAACACAGGTTTCCTCAATGAAGTTTTTAGCATACAAATTTTATGGTCATACTGTTATTATCTGGGGGTTAATATTCTGCCCATCTATCTAATTTTTTACTAAGTTTTGTCCTAACATTTATTCTGAGGACAAAGAGTCTGCAAGTAATTTTTAAGTACCTTTCATGCTTAACTTGCTTGATTACTTGGAAGTTCTTCTCTTTCATTCATAATAGCTTTGTGCTTTTTTTTTTTTTCCTCTCTTGCTGCAAATTAAGAAACTGATAACACTATCGTGACTCTGTTAAAGGCAGTTGAGAATTGCAAATGTGAGCAAAATTCACAGCAACAGTCTCTATTTTGCCTAACAAATTTTAGTCTAGTCTAGCCCAGGTAACAGTGTTTACCGGCATAATTTCTATTCACTCATTAGACTTCAGCAACATATGAGGATAGCGGCCCCATATGCAGTGAAGCACATAAAATCCCAAGCTTCCAGTAGAAAAATGGAAACTTTGCTTCTATTCTTTCTCCAATGAACATAATTAAACAGAATGCTATTAAACAGAAGTTACTAAATTAAACCACCTATTTTCTGTAGACTTCAGGCATGACAAAACATTAACTTCTAGGTAGGTAAAAAAGGGATTTGTGGAAGATGAAATGCAGAGCAAAAACAATGCCATTCTTTAATTTGGCAGTTCATTAATTTACATATCTTAAATGAGTGGATGCTGCTGTAAGATTATGACATCCTGTAATGAAACTGATTGGAAAAATACTTACATGTTGTCATATCAAGTGTGATTTTACAGGAAACTCTTAAAATATAACTTTTAAAATATATTCAGACATCATTTTCTGAATCTTTCAAAACTAGTTCTATACAAATGACGACACTGTATCTTAAACCTAAAATTTAATTTATTTTATTAAAATAAGATAATCAGAGGAACCTTGGCTTACAATAAATGCATTTTCTCAGGAGCAATAAAAACAAAATTAAAACCCAAATCAGCAAGAAAAACTGCATGTGCTCAGTTTCTTCTTGATAGTGCATCTCTCTGACAACAGCTTCAGATGGGATGAAGACTATGCTCATTTTGCAGAAGTATACAGACAATGTTAATTAGCTTTTTTCAGCCACAAAAGCCCTTCTTTCTGCACTTGACACCTCACTGGGCTGTAAGAAACAAGTCAATAGTACCAAAATAAGCTGCTTAAGTTACTGAAGATGACCATAGCAAGACTGGCTAGCTTCCTTCTCTGAGCAGTACAGTTTAGAATATATTCCATTCCTTTGCAAGAGTTTTTCTTCTATGTGCAAAACTATTGCAAAACTATTGTGTTGAATTAGCGTTTTAACTTATTTCATTGGCTTGATGAAAGCTCTTAGGCAGGAGCTGATTTCCAGAAAGGTTTTTTTTGTTTGTTTTTGTTTTGTTTTTTTTTTTTCCTCTTCCCTCAGTCTTGTTTGCAGATACCCAGTACAGGCAAAACCTCCCCAACTTACAGTGACATATGGCATGGAACAATCAAAGAACACCATAATGCATTATCTTTCCTCAAATATCAAGTCAAGCCATCCTTGCTATAAAAATACCAATTCATCAACAGATTCAAATCAATCCAGAAACACTGCCAAAGAAACATCCATCTCTTCCGGGTATGGGAAAAATAAGGCTCAAGTGCATCTATTAAAAAAATAGTAATAGATCTCTTGATTACAGTCTGTTATCCCAGTAAAAGAAACCATAGAAAAAGGCAATGTGGAGCTGTGTCCTGCAGGGTAAGAACTGCAGAAATCCTTAGCAGCTTGTTCTTAAAACTGGGATGCAGATAATCCTGCTGGCACTGATCCTGTACACTGAGGCGTTGAAAGCAACTTCTGTTATCTCTGTTTGGAGAGAACCAGGGGAGGAGAGCACGATCCTAAAAAACAGGTAGTCTCGTCGATGTTAGTGTGCAAGAATTTATGTCCTCTGTGTGGGCTGCACGATGCAGAGATGGTTCAGAAGCACTGCGGTTGATTTTGGGTAAAGAATGTTGCAACAATTCAATGGAAGACAATATCTGGAAAAAACAAAAGTGAAGAAAACCCTTGTTAGAAAACAGCTACTTGAAAAGTCTTTTTACTCTTGAATCTTATTATTCGTGGCTTTAAGCATCTCTTAAAAGCAGCAATGCACTACTTGGAGGTATTTAAAGCAATATTCCAGCAATATGCGAGTTTGAACAATGAGTGTGCCATATCATTCTTAAGAAGATGCTCATTAAGTTTCAGAGGATGGGAAAATACTTCTGTCTACACCATCATCAAATAGCAAGAATCAACGCCGGTCTCTAGGACAGTAACACAGAAAGAACTGTACAATCTGCCCCAAAGACTTACTGTTTACGAAACAAAATTTAGAGAGAACCTTTTAAACAGCAGAGGGAAAAAACAAAAAACAAAACACCCGATTGTAACAGATACAGAGTATTTTTTTTTTTTTAACCAAATCTGCTGCTATTTATTTTAGGTATTTAGTGAGTACAAGAAAGTACCTTCATCCTTGCATGGGCAAGATAAGGTAAAGTATCCCATATAAAAATACTAAAAACTGCAAGATGCATTTAGATTCCCCAATGGATTTTGTTTGCTTTTTCAAGTTGTGGGGAAGACAAGTAGGAATGGTCACTTGTCTCCCTTAATACTAAATAAAAACAGATATAAGGACTTTTTTTTAAAAAAAAACTTACCTTTTAAATGGATCAGCTGGTTGCACTGTGTTCCTGCATCTACATTCATTTTCTACAGTGATTCTTGTATCTATATTGAATGGTTCACAAGCTAATGTCTATTCATAACATTTTGATACTAGCGCAGGCTTACTTAGTGACAAAACACTTACTTGTGGAAACAAAGGTCGTTCTTCCCTAACTTTCTTCAAGCAATCTGCTACAAGCCTCTTCATTGCTTTGGGGCAGTTTTTGTACAGTTTACTGAGGTCTGGAGAAGCATACCCTCGACCGACCATGAATATAATCTGAAAAAGATCAAAGTAGTAGTAAAAACACCAAAGATGTAAAAATTGTTTCATTGGTAATGGGCTTTAATGTCTTGAAATGATTAAACGTGAGGCACGTGCACAAGCAGAGCCTTGTACCATTGTCCAAATAAGTTAACTGAAAGAACAGTTTGTTCTTTGGCTTTACTTCTGCTAAAACAGTTTGTTCTTTCAGTCCTGCTTTTGTATAACATAGGACAAAATTCAGTCTACATGATATGATGTAGCTTATAAAATTCAGCAAGTGAAGGTGTCTCAAATTCAGAATAGTGACATAAGTCACTCAACACAAACAGAAACCAGTCACCAGCCAATTTGGCATGACAGCTCAATCTGTATCAGTAAAATACCTTGAGAGGACAGATATATAGCTAGCAAGCTGATAGCCAACGCAACACACACACATCACAGCTAATGCAAGATGAAGGTATGAAGGAATTCTCTCCCTGATTGTTTTTGTTTGTTTTTTTGTCTTTGTTTTGGTAGTTGTTCTTTTTTTTATTATTGACAGCACCAGTTTGTGTGTGTGTTGGAAAATACATTCTGTTTTCTCTGTTTGAATCAAAGTTACCAGAATTACTATTTATGATTTTCATCAGACTTTGTTACCTTAATAGTTCACTACACAACACTGGTTAGATTATCAATGCAGTACAGCACTGCCTTTAAAAACAAGCAAACAAACACCGCAATAACTGTGTCATTGTTTTTTCTTGCAATATCTAACGTCTCCATAAAGAGTCAATTCAATGCTATCAAGTTGCTAAATAAGGTCTTAATATAGTTCTCCAGGAAATAATTTATCCTTCCCATGTATTTGAATGGCATGTGTAACATGTTTTGCAGGGATAATGATCATTAAAGCTAGCATATAATTTCATTATTACAAACACTAGTTTCCCAATTTGCAGATAACCTGCCCAGTAACAAAAACTAACTTAAGAGAATGGGCCTCTCTTGCTTGGAATATAAACATGCAAGACATCCTACAGGCTAAAGTCTAGTGTTTTTTCCCACGCTTTGTTTTCATTATTAGATCTCTGTTAATTAAAAAAAAAAAAAAAATCACTGAAGATCGGCAAAGTGGATGAAAAGGATCTACTTTAAGTCCATACCCTGCAAAAGAAAAGCTTTGGTTATTAGTTCTACCCTTGCTAGGCAAAAGCATTCAACTGAGTAGCACAGTTCTCTGTTAATTCTTTAATGTGTTTCTTAACACATTATTCTTAAAAATATCTTTTAACTGACTTGGTAAGAATAAAATCTAGTAAAGAATAATTCACACTAACAGTAAGAATGACAACAGCTATTGTTTTCTTTTTCAGTTACTAAAAAGCACAGAATCCAACTGTTTTTATAAGAGCACTCAACATCAAAAAGGAAATTTCACATAAGAACTAATACATAAAATACCAAGATTTTACTGATTTAGCAAAAGTTTTAAATACTATACTAGATTAACAGAGCACTTGAAATATTTTCAACCATAAATTATTCCTACCTGATCTCTGTTGTTTATATGGGAGTATGGCAACTCTCCTGTCATTAGCTCGTATAATACTATTCCATAGGAGTAGACATCTGACTGAAAACTGAATGGGTTACTATCCTGCATCCGTATTACTTCTGGTGCCTTTAGAAGAAGAAAATTAAAAGCAAGATTACCATAACATGGAAACAGAATGGACAAGAGAA
Organism: Crypturellus undulatus; assembly: GCA_013389825.1. NCBI lineage: Eukaryota > Metazoa > Chordata > Aves > Tinamiformes > Tinamidae > Crypturellus > Crypturellus undulatus. The sequence continues at coordinate 626,510 of VWPW01028642.1, read as the reverse complement.
GTAGAATGGAAACCAGAGAGAGGGAATTCAACTGAAAACTAGTCAGAGGTCTGACAAGTTTTATCTACGGCTGTAGAAAAGCTCAGTCAGTGCTATTCCCCATTTTATAAAAACAATATAGTTTAGAGTAAACCAACAAATTCTTTCAACTATTCTCTGTCCTACAATCCCTGGAATAAAAGTCTACATAGCACAAAACATTATATATTAATAATAATTATAATTTAAGGCTTTTACAAATATAATGAGTTACTGCCTTCACCTGCCAAATATGTATTAACAAAAAGAAAACATTTAAAAGCAGTAAAATACTTCTCTCACCATCCACAAGACTGAACCAGTGGGCTGTTCCACCTGTTGAGATCCACTCCACCTGGATTTTACAGTTGCCAGACCGAAGTCTCCTATTTTTACTGTGAGGCCTTCATGAAGAAATATATCTAAATATTTGTTAAAGAAATTCTGTAAAAATTTCTGTTTATGGAACTATCTCAATAGATACTCTGTTTAGCAGTTTCTAAAGCAGAAATGTTCAAGGTAAAAAAAAAAAATCAGTTTACATAGTTTTTATTCCATTTATATTAAAAAATTCCTATCTTTGTGAGAAATATATTGGTAAAGCCTCAGTTTTCCCAAATTTACATTATTGTTTTTGGCTTTACTTCTGCTAAAATCATCTGATAGAATTTTAATTAAAAATACAGAAATCAACAACAAAACACGTGCCGATGCATACACGTAAGCATGCATTCACCCCATCAAGCAAAGAGTGCAGCTTCTGTCCAACACAGTGTTTGTATGATAGAAATACATCACATAAATACCGATAGATTAGAACGGGCCAATTCCAAAGTGCCACCATTACACATCTTTACTTCCTTTTAACAACAACAATCAGGAAAGTAGCATGCAAGTTTGACGAAGCTGCATTCATTCGAAACAGATATTTCAACCCCACAAAAACACTCCATATTAACAACCAATCACCCTCACGTTAAAGGAAATATGATGAAGGTAGAAAAGGATACTATTGGATTTCATGTCTCTGTGGATTATATTCTTTGCATGTAAATAGCTGTGGGGAGAAAAAAAAGCAGAAAAGCGCTATAATACATGTTGCCCATATATATTTTTTTAATTTACTGATAGAGACTGTGTCAGTTCATGATATAGTCAGTTGTATTTTAATTGCTCTCTTGCTTTAGTCAGTTTACAGCATGAGTCTTGTCTGGAGAAAAGGAGAAATGTAGCAGGCAGTGACTACCTGCAAATCCCCTGTCCTGCGCGTTATGGAGGGAGGAAGCTGATAGTTAATGCTACATTAGACTATGGATCTAACATACAGCAAGAGTCCCTGCAAAAAAATNTTACACATCTTTACTTCCTTTTAACAACAACAATCAGGAAAGTAGCATGCAAGTTTGGCGAAGCTGCATTCATTCGAAACAGGTATTTCAACCCCACAAAAACACTCCATATTAACAACCAATCACCCTCACGTTAAAGGAAATATGATGAAGGTAGAAAAGGATACTATTGGATTTCATGTCTCTGTGGATTATATTCTTTGCATGTAAATAGCTGTGGGGAGAAAAAAAAGCAGAAAAGCGCTATAATACATGTTGCCCATATATATTTTTTTAATTTACTGATAGAGACTGTGTCAGTTCATGATATAGTCAGTTGTATTTTAATTGCTCTCTTGCTTTAGTCAGTTTACAGCATGAGTCTTGTCTGGAGAAAAGGAGAAATGTAGCAGGCAGTGACTACCTGCAAATCCCCTGTCCTGCGCGTTATGGAGGGAGGAAGCTGATAGTTAATGCTACATTAGACTATGGATCTAACATACAGCAAGAGTCCCTGCAAAAAAATAAAAAAAAAGTACATGAAAGTAAGGATGCATACGCAATGCTCAAATAAGACTCATGGAATCTTTTACCTTTTCATTTGAGTGTTTGCCTTTACCCTCTTAACTGTCTTTTAACACAGATCAGGACATAAAACCATTGTAAATGTATGTAAATAAGATTTAAATATCATTTAAGTAGTTTTGAAAGATTGATTCAAACATTCAGATATTAACTCCTTACTCTGTACACAATATTGACATCTTTTCACGACCCTTTATTAATTTTAAATTTTAATGTTAAATTTTAAACTCTGTGTCTTAGAGCTAGGTGAGGGGAAGGGAAAGGGGGAACATCATTCCAAGGAATTAAAATAGCCACCATTGTTTATCCTACTCACTCCATTCCCTGGGCTGTCTGCCGGGCAATATCAATGAGCTGGAACATTTGGAACTTGGTCTCTTGCACATGCAGGTGTTTATACAGACTGCTTCCTTCACACCATTGTGTAACAATAGCCAGATTATCTTTAGTCATGTAGCCCATAAAGAGCAAAATATTAACATGCCGAGTCTTCCTAATAAATAAGAGAAGAAGAATTAGTATCTTTATAAAAATGACACTTTAAAGTTCTTTGAAGCATCAATTCCCAGATAAAGAAATGCGTTTTAATTTTTGAGTCCAAAAATAAAAGCTCCCCAGAAAATAAATTGTGAAGTATGGGGATGTTTGTATAAAGCTTGTTTTTGAAAATAAAATGCCACAGTAGTTAGTAACTATTTTTTACAAAATAAAGATCAGCTGATTCTCTTCCTTTTAATAAAAATACTTTTGTTTAGAAGGTTATTTAAAACCATCTTCATTATTGTTCTTTAAAAAGAAAGATGTTGTGAAAATTCAGACTTTTTGAAATTACTAACAGTAAAGGTTTAAGTGATCAAGTTAACAGATAGCACCCCAAAGGCTGTGGAAAAAGTGACAACTTTAGATAGAAGATTAAATCCTGATATAGGATCCTTCACAGTATAATTATATACTTATATATTATATAACACAATTAACACAAGACTGATTTTATATACTTTAACTGGTTCAGCTTGAGGATACAGTTCTAATGTTACAGTTTAACAATATTACAGAAACATCATTTAAAAGCAGAAGTCTAGTGATTGTCTAGTGATGACAATAATGGCCAAATTTACTAATCTCCATCTTTTACTACATGCCAAGGGTGACCTGGAAGATTGTGGAAGTTAGTATCATTTATCCGGAGACTTTAAGAAACAGTGAAGAACCATCGAAATACTCCGAATTATGATTGATGTCTTTTAGTTCTTTAGCAGTATTCAAAGTATCGTTGTGTGCTCTCTTATTTATTCTTTCTCTCTGGACAAGTGTTTTTGCTTTGAAGCACAGTATATTGGGCAAAATAACTAAAAAGAGTAGTAGTTAAATACAGTGCTTTTGAATATCAGAATTTAGCAAACACACCACCAACCTTAATACAGCCACTTCATTTCTGAAAGCTTGGAACTGTTCTGGAGTTGGATCTACAACCTTTAGTATCTTCACTGCAACATCCCCTGAAAATACATTTATCATAAGAGTTATTAAAAAAAAACAAAAAACACAACAACAAAAAAAAATGTTTTGCAAAACAACACTTTTTACTTAAAATCCCTAATTTCTGCACAGTACATCCCTAGTAATCTGGTACGGAAGTTAAGATTTTTGACATAGAAACTTCTGCATTACCAAGCAATTCATTTATGTGACCTTGTATATATTGAAGAAAATGTTCACATCTTCCTTCTTTTTTTTAAAAAAACTTATTAAAATAGAATTATAGATGACTTCCACTGAAACTGAAGGTACTAAAATTTCAACAACAGCAGTCACAGTTGTTTAAATGGAAGGTAACTGCTGGGTAACTGCATTCTCAGCACGCTGTTTCACACACAAGTCACATCAGACTGATTCAACTTTCAGTAACAAACAGGAATCCAAGTATCACCACTTTTCTTTATCTATGGAGCTTTACCATTAAAACAAATACTACTAAGTTTCAAGAATGAGAGGGAGAAATACTTTATCAATAAATTGCCCCACCCAAAAAAAGTACATAACTAATTTTAATATTTTAATAACTAATTCAGGAAATAAGTAAAATATCTTTCTGTTCTTTAAGATATTGCATTATAAAATTTTACTCAAAAAAAATTTGCTTTCAGTGTTAATGTTTGCTTTAGATGTCAGTATCTGTTGAAGGGTAATAGAGAGGAACGTATGATGGCTTGGTGCCATCTGTTTAGACACTGTACAGAAATGAAGTTGCAAACAACTTTACAATGCACACTCAAAAGTCAGCAGAACCACACCAATTCAGAAAGCTGCAATAGTGAAATGGAGTTGACTGTTCCAAAAGAAGTTGAAAGTGGTACTGACAAGCTCCCGAGTGAAAGGGGAACCACCACATCCATTTTATCTGAGGAGGGACAGAACATTTTAAAGTTCAAGAAAGGGATAAATTTGTCTTGACGTTCTACCAGAAAGGCAAAAGGAGCTTAGAATTAGTGACACTTTGTCAGTCCTCAGGTGAGCACAAAAATAGATTCGAGATGCTATACTCCAAGATAGGCCTATTCTATAGCTTAAATGCTGCTGCCACTTAAGAATTACTGAACTAGCACCTATGCTACTAAGTCTCTAGCATGACAGACCTGTGCTACTATAGTTGCCAATTATTTTGGCCTCTTTTCAAAGATAAATGTGAAAATATGTTAGTCTGTCTCTCTATACAGCAATCAACGGAACAGAATAGGAATACTAACCATACATAAAAACAAAACAGACAACATTAACCCTGCTGCAAATAGACAACGAAAAGGATACGCAAGTCAATAACTGAAAGTTTCAGAGAAAGGACAGTTTATCACAGTTGCTTAATCTGCTGTGTAACCTGAAGTCAAAGATACACAATTATTGAATACATTATTATGCATTCATAGTGTTCTTTAACTTCAGTCAGTAGAGTATTCTTCCTATTCCTACTGGCATCTTCTCAAAGAGAACCATCTCAGATGATCAACTTAAAGATTTCCCTACCTTACACACTAAATAGAAAGGCTGCACTTTTATAAGGCTACTAAAATCAGGCTTTACACTAGCCAACTCCTGCCACAACTATGTTAACGTACGAGATTAACAGATGACTTAGCAGTATTTGAAAAATTTAGGAAGAGTTTAAGGTGAATTATTATAAGCACCGATTACAAGCCAAATGTATCCAGATTATTTTTCAATGTATCCTCTGCTAAGATATTTTCTCCATTGATTAAGAGATGTTTTTAACCTAACAGTTATAAAATGCACTTTTTTACTGAGCGAGCTGCCACAGTTTTATAGCCCTGATGCATTCCTCAAACAGTTTCTCTACAGAAATAAAGACACACTTGTTTTTTTCAGCCACAATCTGAAGAGGATCATCTTCCACCCGCCCCCAACCACCAAAAACCTAGAACTGATTACCAGGGTCAAGGGGGAAATGTGTTTATGATAGGTAGTCTTCCAACCCATTTAAACTGCCTTGGTTCTCTTTCCTCCTTTTAAATTTAGGAGCATGCTACAGGACACTACAGGATCCAAATGGGGGTCTGTAACAGAAGCGTTGCAAATATCAAAATTAGTACTTAACCATCAGAACAATCTGGAAAAATATGGAAGTGCAAGATACCTGTTCAATGAGACATGCACTGTTCAGGGTAAGACTGTCCTTGACACTCAATTTCACCTTTACTTTAGAAGATTAAGTCAGGGAAGCTTATTAGAAACCTAATGTTTGCATATAGTTAGCTGTATAAACTTCATTAACAGTTCTTCCACAAGTGCTCCAAAGATTCATTGCAAATAGCCTCTCACAGCTGGGCATGTCACCACTAGCATAATGTGCAATTTCTACTGAAGTCTGCCACAACCTGTTCGCTTCAATTAATTCCATTTAGCAACACGGAGATATTTTTGTTGCTGCATTTGTATTATCAGAAGGAGTTTAACTTTTGATTTTACAGAGAAATCTGGAGAACTACACACAGTTACCACAACTACAACATCAAATTAGTAGACAGCTTTATAAACTGTCATTCTGTACAAACACAAGTGAAGGTGCTCTGCAAACCTTAGGCTGCACGCATTTCCTATCTGGCACTCTGAAATTCTTGATGCATCAAGGGCAGTCGTGAATTTTAACATTTGTTTTCCTTAAAAATTTACACTTACTCACACAATCTTACTTGCGCAAATCTTACTTACACAAAACCATTAGAACAGTTTTATCTTTTTTAGGATTGCAGTATCAATATTTTCAAACAATATCAATGTTGTTAAGTGCTTACCATGCCATTTGCCTTTGTAAACCGTTCCAAAAGAACCTGACCCTATTCTGGTAGAAAGCATGACTTCGCTTGCTTCTATTTCCCAATAATAACTGGAATCTCTTTGTCCACGAGGCCTCTGCAACAAAAGTGAAATAAATACTTACATCACATTTATGCAATCAAATATATACATTTACATTGCAAAGGCATTTAAGTTTTTCACCACACAACCTTAACATGCACTGAAACCTTAAAGGTTTTATAATCTGGTAATCTGGGGAGGAGAGAAAGTGGGGAGGATTTACAAAACACCGGGAATTGAGGGAGAAATGTTAATTGCTACCGAAGAAAATACTAAATACACAAAAAGTTTGTTAAAAATCTATCATTACTACATACGTATTACAAAGTGTGCAGTAACCCAAAAAGTTAACCATCAAATTTTATTGGCCTTTAAATACTGAAATTTGTCCTTATAGTCCATTACTTCCATTCAAGTTTAAAATTTAAACAATAAATACTATATTACTTACAATTTTATTTTTTTCTTGCGTATTAGATCCAGGGGCTCTCTCTCTTTGGGCTGGGACAGGGGTTTTGGGCTGAGACCAGCTAGTTGGACTCATGTTGTTAGGACTTCCCGACAGAGCAGAGGGTGAGGCTTAAATACAAAAACAGAAGAAATAAGTTATGAGACAAAAAAAAAACCCCACAAATTATACCCACTAAACACATATTATACATTATTTTATTTTTTGGAAACCATACCTGATTCACTATGGCTTCGAATTGCATCCTAAAACAGAGAAGATCAATAAATTTAATAAATATATGAGAACATACAAAGGAACAAGCTTATGTTGAAACAGTTCTTGACAGTCTTGGTCAAGTGTCGTATGGTATTATTGATCTGTACCATCTAAAAGATGCTGGCTTGGTTATTTTCAAGTCATAAAAAAACCTAAAAAACTATTCGCTAGAAAACATGCAATTTGTGAATTCTTACAACATATTTCAATATTCAAAGGATATTGAAACGTGTTTTCTTGTCTTTTTTTAAAGCACAGAACAGGAAATAACAACTTAAGAGCTGTCTGCATTCCCACCCTGTATGTTTGTATTTTATATTTGAACATAGCTTCTGTGATGATCCTTTATCTCCAAGAGACACATTTTTAAAGAAATTTCTGAGTTACAAACAGAAAAACCTTTAAAAGATTCTAAGCTACTCCAAATCAAGATCTATTTGGAAATATCCATACTGCACTAATTGAACCCACAGAAGGCTGTGTCTTGTGCCATATGACAGAAACATCTGATTTTTTCAAAACATTTTTCCACAGATTAATAATATCGGAAGAACAGCAAGTCCTTACACAGTTCACTAGTTGATACAGTGCAACAACACTCACCTCATGCCACAGGCACTTTACGACACAATTCTACAGCCATGCACAAGATAGACTAAGCTCTGACAAACATAACTTTACAACTTTTCTCACCTGCTATGCATTATCCCAAAGTACATACAGGAAAGGTAAAATATCCAGGTACTGTGTAAGTACAAAGCAAGAACATGCACTACAAAAACGTTAAATACTGTAAAGGTTAATGAAAGTCAATTCAAACTTTCTAACTAGTTAATATAATCAAGATTTCACAGAAGGACAGAACAAACCTACACTCCACCACTCCAGTGGTAGAATACAACCACCCAGATAGAACTCATCCAAATAACTCAGATTATCCCTTATTGTAAGGTTTCACAAAATACACACTCTTAGCTAATTACATTGTCGCAGGTTTGAATCTAAATATTACAGTATTTGTCTAGAGTTCCTCTACTGCATACACCTGAGTGGATTAAAACCCGCATAAATTATGAAGGACTTTAAGTTACTAATTTTGTCCTTGAGGTCAATAAAATATTTTAAAGGTATCAATAACATTTTTTTTTCTAAATCAGCCTATAATTTTTAGCTTTCTTTAAGTGAGCTGGTAGAGAATCACTAAGTAATTTTAAATTATTCTGATACTTACATATACATTATCTTTACATATATTAAGGGAAAAAATGTATTTTGTATTTTATTACACTTCAGCCCTAGATTACTTTCTTTTTATGAATCCTATAGCAAATGAAATTAGTGTTCTTCAGAATTGTTGTTAAAAATACATATAATACATTCATGAATGCTGCAGTCTCATCTTTGATGTGAAATAAAGCTAGTACATCATATTTTTAATCTAGGTTTTCGTACAGTTTATTTCAATTAAATAGTTTCCAGAGGCAAAAGGCCACACAATAAGATGTGTTTAAGATGGTTTTACTTGAAAAACTGTATGATCAAATACATCTCTAACCTAAGCTTATTCAAGCTCACACCATCAAATAAGTTTTGTAATATGGATTCATCCAATTAAATTAGAAGTGAAGCTTCACTATCGATCTGCCCCTTCCAATTAGTGTTCTCGACATTGAAATATAAACATGCCATACAGATTTTCATTAAATCAACTCCAGATTAAACATTTCATGTGGACACTGCCATGGCTTACAAGTTACAGCAATCCTGTTAATCACAAGGAAGCAAGAGGCACCAAGAAAATACCTACTCTTCCCCTCAAACAAAATCGTCTGCACCAGGAACTGGGAGAGGCATTCAGGCTGTTATTCTAAGCCAATACAGTAACAGATGAAAGAAAAGAACAAAGGGAATGTAAAGTTTTTTTTTAAAAAAAAGTTAGGATTAATGAATAAGTAACCTAATCTGCTTGTTATGTGATAATCTAGTGCAGTAAAATTTATACAGTAACCCTCCTCAAGGTAAAACTCCACTTGGTAGCCATACTTCAGTAAATCACTTTATTAAGATAGTCTTTTTCACATCCTACTAGAAAGAAGTACCTTTAAGCCTTTTGAAAAAGTAGCTATTGCTTCTAAGACAGGACAGCTACTTCCATTTAGTTCTCTATGATACCGAGAAGGGCATAGGAGAAAGCATTTCTTTACTGCGATATATAAAGAAGTGTCTCCTTTAAAGCTCATCATATTACAGAATTTAATATTCTTCTGGAATGTTTCATGATCTTTCTTGTGCCATAAAATGGCATCATCCAGAAGGCTCCTGAAGCAACAAAACAAGCAGCAAGCCTAAGAAAACAGGAAAAGGGACGGATATCTTGCCCCATGAAACTTGGCTGACATAAAGCTTTCATTCCAAGAAAGCTTCGTAGTGCTGTAATGCTGTTTGCTTCTGCTCCACCAAAGGTTCCAAGGACTTCTCTGCCATATTTCAGTCTATAAAGCTATAAAGCTTATAAACTGAAGAAGCAGCGTAAGGATTTTCTTTGGTTTAAGAATTTTTAAATAATCCCAGAGCAAACAAAAACACTGTTCTCTCCACAGTCCTGCAGCACTTTGCAGTCTGCAAAGTTTTCCAATACATGACTCCTTATTTTGTCAAAGTTATCTCAAAAGAAAACAAACAAAAAAACCCCTTCTCCTTTAGTCCTGACTTCAAAAAATTGTCCCTTACTCATCCCAGTCTAAGGAAGGACGCCCTGTGAACTACATGTAGGCTTACAGTACCTCCAGTAAGATTTAAAATAAATGAAAAACCTTAGAATAAATTCAGATGCAAGTTTCAAATAAGATTTTAGATATTCTCTTTTGAGTGTTAAGATCCCTCACATCTTTATAAAGAATGATTACCAAAACCTACCTACAACTTCAGCAAAGGTGATACACACTGCATGAAGAGAGAACTATTAGCTATTTGGGCAAATATCCCATCTATATTCTTTATCAGTCAACCAAATAAGGAACACATTATGCAAGTAACAGAAGCAAATTAAACTCCAAAAAAACAACCAGTAATTATTAGGGAGCCAGTTGCAATTTTAGTTTAACTGCATACTACTCCCCCCAGCAGTATTACCTCGATTATCCTGCTGTCTACAGGTACTGTAGTGCTAACCATGTGCACGTTTGGTGTGGATGTAGATCGCTGTCTTTGGGAAAGGGAGCCCTCAGAGGAAGGATTCGATGCATTGAACGTGAAGGCATGAGGTGTAGAATACCTGTGCTGGGAACTGAGAAGGGAACAGAAAAAGGGAAAGTTATGGTTATCTTTTTCTCATTAGTAGCAGTTGAAATATACCATTCAATGTATCCCATCCAAGAGCAATATACACAGAATTCCAAACACAGGACAAGCTAGGATTATTTGCCAACTAAACTATTTGGTCTGCTAAATCATACCCAGTTTAACTTAGAAATAATTTTAGAATTTTGTTGGAAGGATTTTGACAGTCAACATACCTGCCTGGTATCTTTAACAGTATTCTGCATTTTTGCCATTACAAAAATTACTGTGGTTTGCCTCAATCCCTATCAAATTACATTTAATATACTGATAAAAATCTTTCTGCTGGATTAATTCAGGTCTGGAAAATTTAAACCACCCCCTCATTTCAAGCCCATTAAAAGCATACCTTAAAAGCTCCTTTCCTGCTAAGCCCTAAGTTTGTGAAGATTTGCAAGACTGCTCAATGGTTCACACAGAACAGCCAGCAAGGAAGTCATGAAACCCAATACTATTTAAAAGGAGGCCAACAATGTACAACACAATTAAAGTAGAGTTTATAATCATGGCTAAAGCCAATCAACCCTATTTACCCCAAGACACTGAAGTAGCTGAACTGAAGTCAGTCAGCCTTCACAAAAAGCTTAAAATAGTATCAAGTAAATAAATCACTATTCAACAATGGAAATAGAATATGGCAAAGAGAACACAGGATCAATTACTGATGCAGTTCCCCCTAAGATACATGAACAAATCATTTACAGGTCAGCTTTGTGCTCTGTGCCTCATTCCTGAATAGGCCAACATTTGTCAAAAGGCTGTAGAAAAAAGAAAAGATGGCCTGCCCTATTTGGGTTCTAAAATATCAAGGAAAAAAGTGCAAGCACAAATTACAATCAGAACACAGGCCCGTTAGGAAGGGAATCAAATTTTATGTTAGCATATAAATCTACAGGAACTTAAAGAGTCAGATTTTCCTTTAAGAGGAGCCTGTTTTCACAGTTCCCACTGTTTTCCCTTTAAGCTCCTATTTGTAGCATAACATTAGAATATTATTTTGGTTAAACATTCAACTCATGCAAAACAAGTAAGTCAAACCCTTACATACACTACCTGATCAGATGACATACAAAACTAATAAGCATGATATCAATGGGAGCCTTTAATAAAACCTTTAATAACCTCACTTAACATTCTTAAAGCTAAAAACTAAAACTATAAAATCACAAATTAATGTTTTGCCTGAATCTAAGAACAAATAAGGCTGTTACATAATCTCTACGATGAAATGGTCTTGCCTTCTTGCACATTCATCCTGACCTTTTACCTTACTGTTGTACTTTTGAGGAGTTGGGGGCATTTAAATTTTTTGTTTCTAAACAACTGTATTTCCCAAAACAGAAATGACAGGAAATACTAGCTTACCTAACAGGTATCCGGGAGACAGACTCCCGCATCCGTTTCATTGTCAAGGGAGGTAGTGCAGGGGCACCACTGTCACTGATATTTGAATTTGGGAACAATCTGAAATATCAACAAAAACAATTACACTTTCAACTGCTACACTACCTCCTGTACAATGCTGTTGAAGCCTAGGATTTAAAGGGCCAGTTCTTTCATTAGAGTTAACTTCATGAACATGGCTCCAACTTTATGCAGCTTTTTTACTGTGTGATATGATTAAAAACTATGTCTGCAGACTCCCAAAGGAAAGTTTCAAGACTTATTTCTGAATTTCAATACTGAAGACACAAATCTCTTTTACACTCTGCTTCAGTTTTTCCTAGACCAAACTTACTTCAGTTCTACTAAATCCATATAGCACAGAATAACACAATTAATCCTACATGTAGTCTGACGATTGGTCTATGTAAGAAAGCACACAACTACATGACAAAGTTTGGTTAGAAAAAACACAATCAGTAATTAAAACATATTTTAAATAATTGACATTTCAATTATAGGTTTTAGTACTTTTGCATAACTGGACTTCCACCATAATAACTTTGAACTTTCCCTGTAATCAATATTGGAAATATATTATGCTTTATCACTTTTATCAGAAGTTCATGTATTTTCAAAGTGAAAAAAAGAGATGGTCATTCTGAAACATTAATTTTTCCAATAGCTAAAGATAAACCAAACTATTAGCTTCCCCTCCTCCCACTTCTAATAGTAGCAGTATGCAAGAGGAATTACTGTGTCTCTCTGTGTTGAAACAACATGGCATTAGAGCAATTGCCTAATCTTTCAAGACCTTTGTTTGCTTGTCCCAGAGTATTAAATTTACAGCAAGAGCAAAATGCATGTAATGTAAATGGCCTTCATCATCTGGGCATAGACAGTCATTGCTGGCTGTTTCATGAAGTTCTTTATATTGATGAAAGTGATAATGCTTCTCAACAATCCAAATTAATTACTGATTAAAAACTGATGCTCTTCTGTCATGGCAAATTAAAACCGATACTAAAAAAGATTTTTTCTTACAAGAGTTGCCTGATATTGCTCCAATCAACACACATGGTCGGAACTTTTGTGCTGCAGTGTTCATGGAATTTATAACCACATGTCTGACACCGAAACCCATTTAGCAGGAACTTCTGGCAGATGTCACAAAATGCAAGCTTTAGAAATGTCTTCCTAGCCTAAAAAGAAGAGAAACACGTTAAATGATTAATTCGATCTATCAACTCTCTTAATTAGCTGCAATTAACATCTTTACAACTTGACATAAACAGTTAAATAGCAAATAAAATTTATCAGTGTCCCAAAGCCTCACTTGAGCATTATATGTATTTATAATATATACAATCAATACCCTCTGAACAAGAAAAAACAGAAAAAGCCCTTAGTAAGTAAAACAGTTTATGGAAATATTACTATCTTAAAATGACACGCTTTCCCAAAGCTTCTGAATAATTGAAGATATTTTAGATAGATAAATAGATAGAAATATATTAAAAAGAAAAAAAGAACAAAAGTGAACCTGCCTCCAGAGCTCCAAATTTAAGCCTTCTCCAGAGGCCGAGAGTAATATTGCTTTTTAGATGACCAACTGCAAACAAATGTATTTGAAGTTTTCTAAAAGTGTATAAAGATGCTAACTGTGTTCTAGTATTTCATTATCAAAAGGCATTTAGCCACTGGGGATGCAGGAAAGGGAGTCATATCATCACTTTGGGAGTTCCCTGTGTTTAGAAGCCAAAAGGCATAATGCCTGACAAATTTATTGACTGAATATCTGGGTCATCTGACACAATTTATACTAAAGTGCAGAAGAGAAAAAAACTTACAAAATTGTGTGTAGTGAGCGGAACATGATCAAGGAAGTCCACTTGCAGTTCCTCTCCGATCAAGGAAGCAGCATCTGTCTTCCAATCCAGGCGTGCTTTTTTACTGCAAGAATAAAAGAGTGGGAAGATAAAAATTACTTAGGAGATGGCAAAAAAGTCAAGTCTAATCATTAATGTAAGTTTATGTACTTTAAATAAACCGGAAAAAAATACAAAAGAAGTGGGTTAATCTGTTATGATGAGCTATATTTCAGCAAATTTTAACAAAAAACTGTAAGGAATTATCAATTTCAAAGCCATAGGAATTCAACTCCTGTTTGTTTGTTTGAACATAGAAGTCATTTACATATTAAGTAAGATAAGGCATCTAGAACTTATGGTGGAGTCACAGAAATGCCTTTATAAACACAACATAATAAATTATGAATGGCAGACTAAGTGACATGAAATCCAAATGACGTGCTTCAGCGCTAAAGTTATTTGGGACCTTCAAATTACACAGAAATGTAAACCTACAAATGACCGTCTCATGACTGAGGCATAAAAGAGCATTAAGCCCAAGCCTTTCGAGGTGTGAAGTTAAATGTATTAACGCCATGAGATACCTTCACTCCCTCAGCTTGTAAAAGAATCATTTGGTATCTAATAGCAGCATCCCCGGTCCTACAAGAAATAAGGAATATCTGAAGTGAGATTTAAATCCAAACATTGATAAGTTCTAGAGGGCTGCATACTCTTAAAATTGAACAGAAGGAGATTTGCATTCAAGTTGGCCAAGAATCACCAACACTGACATTTATGAACTGCTATGAACATAGAAGAGAATTGTCGCTCAGATATGAATGCATACCATACTATTTTATCTAGAGCATGATTAAAAAAAAAAAAAAAAACCCTCTGAGATGCTAAAAGCATTTAAGTTTCCCCCTCAATTGTGAACATCTTTGATATTTATTTTAGCTTTGAAATTAAGTTAAAATTAAATTAATTTTTGTATTATTCCAGGAAGCAAAAGGTGCAAGGAAGGCAATAAAAAGGTTTTCCAATTCAGCTGCACTCTTAAAAGAAACTAGCAGTACAGGGGAAGAAGGCATTATCGCCATTATTCTAAAAGCTAGATTTTTTAAATGACCTAGTTAAAAGATTCTTATATAACATTATATACCCCTACCCTTTTGGTTCAGTGAGAAGCCGAAAAACTGCACAGCATTCTGGCTGGAGACCTCTGACTTTAAGCGCCTTCATAAGACAATCATGCAGGGTCATCCCATTTCGCACATTTACCTGTGACAAAAGAAAAAAAAAAAAAAAAGAGAAATGAGTGAGAGCAGAATCAGATTAAGCTGATTAAAAAAAAAAAAAAAATCACCGCCTATATAGAAGTGTCATCCCCTAAGAAGTTTCAATTCAGCTTTAAGGTACAATTCAATGTGGGCATCCAAGTGAAGAAAACCGTGACAGATATAGATGGAATGTTAGATATTTAATAAACATACCTTGTTTTTTTTAGTATCTTGTATTTTACCTTGTTAATATACCTTGTATATTAACTAAACACAGCATTGAGACAGAATAATATAGGCTCTCAAAATACAGAAATACTGTTTTCAAAATATATCTTCTATTATTAACAAATTCTTGACAATTTATCTAATCACAAAAAGACCTTTTCTTGAAGTCTGGCATCTCTATTGCCACATACACATCACAGGATTAGCAATGGCTTTCTAACATACATGTAGTACAGACTTACCACTGTGCGTTGCTTGTTGGGCAAGAAAACCCGAATAGTATTACTAGTTTTGGAAGTATCTGATATTTTGCCATCATCAGATGCTCGGCGTTGATAACCAAACTGCTGCACAATAGTAGGTGAAATACAGTTTGGGCCATCAAAAACAGAATCCTTGAGTCCAAACCCATTACTGATAGTCTTCCAAGCTCCCTGAATGTGCTCCATTGAAACAACCTAAGAAAAAATAAAATTAGGAGAGTAAGGGAAAATTACAATATTCTCAGCTATAAAGAAGTGGTATTCACTCTTTTTAACAGAGCCAATCTCACAGCCTCTTTTGAAAATATCTGAAAACTGCCTTCTTCCCTGTTACATGATCAACCTACACATACACGATTCACCCACATCTGCATAATTATCCTTCATCTTGAAAGCATTTGACTTTCAGTACATGCACAGATCCATAGCAATGTGCATGTAACTGCACTTTGCTTCTGTGGTGTCAGAGGAGCATCTTACAGTCATCTTAATCTAGGTAATCCATTCCTGAGGAGCCTTCAAGAAGGTACCTCAACACTAGCAAGAGAATTGTCCTGTAAACCAGATGTAGCCTGGAAACCATGAACTATATTTTAAAAAAAGAGATGCCCAATTGAAAATTAGCTATGAGATTACACCTATATTTTCATTAAACAGGCAACACAGACTTAGGACAGTATTTTTTTTTCCCACCAAAAGTCCTTATTGACTCTGCATACATTTTCAAACATGTGCCTATTTGCATTCTGGACTTACACATGCTTGAATTGTTTCAAGCATGTATGAAAGCCCCAAACTGTCTTTAGAATTTCCTGGAACTCATCCACTTTACAGCAAGGATGAAAAAGTTACTCAAGTGTCAGCAATCCACCAAATGCTCTTCCCACTCAAGTTCTCAAATACTGAACAAAAGTGACGAAGAATCTCAGCACAAAGAAATACTGGCTCTGTCCTCTCTCAGCTGCACACTGAAGACACAATCACATGCCAGCCTTAACCTAGTCTCAGAGTTTAGTGTTCTCTGTAGTCATTCAAAGGAGCTTTAAACTAATAAATTAAGTTTATTAAATTTGGGCACTGTGCCAGAACTAGCAGTGCCACAGGGAGGTTAATACCGCAATTCTGAGACCCTGGTCATACAGCAGTATAGGGATGGGGACACAAGAAACAGAACCACAGTAGGACTAGAAGACATTTTTCTGTAAGTTTATAATAGTATAAATGTCCCCTCTCCTGTCCCCCCCGCATCTATTTTATAATCAATAAATGCACCCAGGAATAGTATTTAAGGTAAGTTTCTGCAATACGAATGAAACCTAAAAAGGCAATACTTGAGTATTTCAGTTCCAAACTATATGAACTGCTCTAAATTTATTTAATTGTTTACCATGCACAGGTATTTGCAGAGAAGTCTGCATAAAATAGAAAATATGCACTGTATTTAATTCGAAGTCACAGACTGCACAAACATAAAATTATTATATGTCAAGCACTTAGTACCTTGATGGCCTGGGAAGAGAAATCATTTTCCACTTTGATTCTCTTTTTCCTAACAAACTATCTCTTGTAGTGTCTGATTATATATTTCCAAAAATTATAGTTCCGGTTGATTTTTTTTTTAACTAACTCTGTGCATGAGTTTGCAGGGATTTATTTCAAATTCTCTTCAGAAGATTAAGCCCTCACAACACTTTTTTTTGTTTGTTTGTTTCAGAGGTATTCAGAAAAATTAACAACCACTCGTAAGATAATACTGCAGATAAGATTTATATTGTCTCGATTACTCACAGCAAATCTGTAGCTGTGTGGAAAAAGGCAAAAACTGTTTGGAGAAGATGGGCAATTACAAAGATTTAAACATGTTCACTGAGTAAATATCCCACAAAGTAAATATCTATGGAGACAGACTAAAGTAAGGATTTAAGGTAAATACATACTTCTGATAAAGCAAACACTGAAAAACTGTACTGGTTTTGTGATAATTTTCAAAACAACAAAGCAGATTTTATTATTAGTCAGTGAACAGAAGCACTGCATTTAATTGTGATAAACTTCCCTTCCCCCACAGAATATGCAGGGACTATGGAAGAAAGGATGGGGCAAGTGAAGGAGAGGGGAAGGGAATGAGGAAAGTTAAAATAAGTTACTTACACCTTTAATTTTCCTTTGAGTCACTGAAGTCCTATGGCCAAAGGATGAAGTACATCATCTGTGGAATGCAAGACAAAACCATATTTACAATTTTAACAGACATAGAATTTACATACATGCACAACACCAAATTAATTATCAGGCAATTATTTCATGCAATACATCAGTGTCAGAGTTAATTTATCTTCTTTCCACTCTTCAGGGTTTTTTTTGGCCTTCCATCATTTTATGCAAAGTGTCAGTGTAATGAGATGTACTTTATAAGACCATACTGTATGGTCACCAAGATAAGTAAATGCTATCCCGATACAACAATCTCATTTATGAAACAACCTAAGAATCTTTAAAACTAAAATTCCAATAAAGTCAAAATTAAGCACGGGTTATTCTCAGACATCTCTCAGTTGCATACTTAAAGTTAGGTACATGCCAATCATCTTTCTGACTTTCAAATTCTGAGACAAACTCTAGATAAGAACAAGAACAACAACAGTAACAAGCTACCCCTCCAAAGGCCATCTGTATCTCGTTATATAAGCTTTATCTTTAACAGTAATAAATCCTCAGGACTCTGAAGATGTCTTAAGTAAATAAAGATGATGCTCAGTTCAATTAATGAGTCAAATACACAAAAATATTCATTACAAAGCAAATGGTAAAAATGTTTTCTTATTGCACAGTTCCCATCTTGATTAGCAGTTCCTAGACTAATCCTAAAAAAAAAAATAAAAAAAAAAAAAATTAGAGAAGGCAAAGATGTAGTACAAGAAAAAGCAAGTATTTCAAGAGATCGCATAATGCTAGCTTACTTTTGGTTAGAAGTATCTTCTCTCCTCAGTATGACTGAGAAGTATAAAGCTGTCCAAAATCCTCAAAGCAAATAAGAATTCAAAAGAGTTCACTTGGATCTTTACCTTGAGCCACTTAGCCATTTTAAAACTAACACCTAACTTCAGCCTGGACTGTACATTCTCTACAACCTTTCTGAATGCAGCAAATAAAGAAGTGTGAACACAGTTTCCCATCATCAAAACCATATAAGCAGGAAGAAAGAGAAGACTAGGGAGAAGGGGAAAAATGTTGTCTTCTGCACACCAAAGAAAAAGCTGAGACCTTTCATTCTAATACATGAAGACTAGAGAAAGATATATTTAGAATAATTATAAGTTTTTATACAAAATATTCCAAAAATATATATATTTACATTTTTTATAATATTTATGTATGTATTTCTAAATATTTATATAAAAGTATTTAGAAAATAACCTACACAGAATCAACAGCTGGATTTGTTTACAGATTAACTAGAAAAAAAAAAAGGTGTAGAAAGTACTGTGACCAGATATCACAAGAGGGCCAGAAGCAGAGAAAAACAGAGAAGCCTCAAAACACTATAAATATAAGTAAAGAACCAGCAGCCAACATAACCCTGATTTTTGTTTTTTAAATAATGTGGGTGACAATTAGTAAACTGATGAGAATGAGGACACAGTTACAAGCCTCAAATTTAGGTAATAGGCCAGATTTGGAAAGACCTGCTCCTGAAGGAAGAAAAAAAAAAAAAACAAGAAATGAAAGTCAAATTGAAAATAGTCTAGGACAAACCTGGACAAAAGTCAATCCAGTCGGTATGGCAGATGAAAAAAAAAAAAAGAGGGAAAAAATGATGGCGAAGAACAGGCTTTCTAGATTGAAAATCTAAAACATGAATGTTGCAAGATCTGTCAAAGAAACATACACAGGAATCATAAAACAAGTGTGATGAGTTAGAGGAAGCAGATGCAGTACTTCTGTCTGTACTGACCGAATAGCCATAAAGGAATAAAAATTGACATGTCTGTGAGTTTTGAGAGAAAAATCCTTAAGAACATTTATTAACAGAGTTGGTAACAAGGAAGTTTTAAGAAACAGGTGAGCTGAGTAAAGTGCCAGCTGTTATTGCAGATGTGAGATTCTATTAAAACCAAGAAGTAGAATGGTTTAACAAAGACAATGGCAAAGCCAAGGGAGAAGCAAACCACTCATAGTAGGAAGCATGCCCCTGCTTGCAGGATTTCCACCCGAGATGCTCCAACCATCCAAGAGAACGCACAAGGGAAGCGGGTGTTCTCTCAGGGTAGTAATGAACTACTGACTTACAGACAAGTCCATCACTGTCCACATTTCAGTATCAACTCACTGCTTTTGAAAAAAAACTAAGAATTCTGCTAAAACTATGCACCTAACTCCACAAATAGCCTGAAAAATAGTTCAAAACAAGAAAAGCTCTACATTGGACCTTCAGTGCTGCCAAGTTAGTTTTTGAATTAGACACTGATAGTTCTAGTAAATACATTTAGACAATGATGTATTTAAGATTAGGTAATCATAGGAGTTAGACATTTCAGAACTATGATTCATACGGTCATACATCTGCATATGTGATACTTCTACAAGTGCACCATAGCATTAAGCATTCTTGCCAAATGCATTACAGTTAGTTTGGTCGCTATGGCACTATCACTGGTAGTGCTGGAAATATATTCCCAGAAACAGTATGGTATTCATTTTCTAGTGTGTGAAGGAACAATCATATTAAAATCAAATTAACGCCAATTATGTCTTTTTTAGAAGTTAAAAAGAAACCCAACAAAATACTGTATTTATTTCTGTCTTTAAATTCACATTGCCTATCTAAACTCCTAAAGGTATTGTCCCTGCTAATCTTCACAAGAGATTGACAACAGGAAAAAAAATAGAGAGGCACTGAAGCACTCAATGTAGAAAGGAAACCAACACTGAAAATATTTTGCCAGACAAAAAATACGCAAACACAAGTAAGAAAAATCTTACAGCTCCAATTGTAACTTTATTTATGGTGACAGAAGAAAAAAATATTTTCAAGTATAAGATATTTTAAATCTCAAGCATTTTGCTAATTTTACTGAAAGTGTTACCCAGAGCATGCAATAGCACTTCCCTAGAAGAAAGTAATTCCAGGTAGTGTCCTATAATTTAACATCACAAGGACAGATCTTACTGGAATAGGTAAAAATAGCACTAGTGAACATGCCAAAGTAGAGTCTTTCCACTATATGGCCACTGCTTAGATTGCAACATCAGCTGGTCCTCTTTTTATAACCTCTTGATTGCCAATGAGCAAGTTACATGGGCAACTTAAATGGTTTTAAGACTGAGCAAGCTCTGAAACTCAGTTTCAGCTAAAAATCAATCCACCATATCCCTCCGACATGAACACTTCACTTCAGCATGCTATTATTGATGGTGTAAGCTTTATACTCACTTCTAAATCATTTAACACAAATAAATGGTGTAATTCAAAATAGGGTTTATTTTCTGTTAAATATCAGCATAAATTTGGGGACGAGTTATACTTTCTTATTTCTTTTGCTTGTTCTTTTGGCTGCAAGGCATTCTGGAAGCCATTGCAGCTACTAAATTCTCCCCGCAGCTGCAAATGTCCCATCCTCCTATGAAACTCTATTTTGGCCAAATTGTGCATTGACACCCTCTTTATTCAACTCACCCAGGAACAGCCATTCCAGCACATCTATATGTGAGGTTTGTTAGTTTTTTTTTTTTTTTTTTTTTAATATATATACACATAAGGATAGCATCATTCACAATATTGACTATGAAAACTCATAAGGCCAGTGATCAAGCAGAAATGCTGCTTTGCTAAAGGAAATTTATGCTCTTTTGAACAATATATTGACTTATTGATGATTGAAATTGCTCAGCTTTCTAATTAGGTTCAAAGGAAACTGTTATTGTCCTTATCTACACCACCACAAGGAAGTTCAGCCTGTTCATACCTACATGTTGGTATTGATGGAACATAGCTTTCAAAAATTATTGGGGTTGGGAAGGAGAAGAGTGAAGAGAAGTTGCACACAAGGGAAAGAAATGTATAAAAAGGTGTAACATCTGATAGCTTGCACAAAATTGATTTAATATTTTCCTCATTCTGAGAAAAAATGGAATGAATGTCAATGTGTTTAAAACTGCTCAAGTTTGAAAGTTCTACCACAATGAAAATATGTTTCTTATTTACACACAATGGTCTGGTACTGTTGGATTGTATAAAAAAATTACACATAGGTCTGAAGAAAGCTCAGAAGCAGAAAGAGTTCAGAAACTTTAGATGTACTTAATCTGTATGTGTGTTTTACAACACAGGCTCTACAAAAATCTGTTAAATTCCAACAAGAAGAGTGGACAAATAAAAAAGTGTTTTAAAAAAGGCAAATTTCTTCTAGTACCTTATATCTCATTCTTGCCAGTCTTTCCAGTTAGGTGTTCCTACACCGCTCATTTTAAGAACCGTACATCGTTCTCTATGAAAAATTTATGCAACAAAAGAATATAATGGGGGCTTATGGCCATTTTTTTAAGCCTAAACCTCTGAGCCAGATTTAATTAAAATAGTTAACCCTATGCCACACCCATCTGCAACCCAGTGAAGCAACCTCCCTCTAGTTTGTGAACTAAAAATACGTAAGATGTCCCAACTGCTCTTAACCAATACTACATATTTCAATTGGAATGCAATATTAATTAACACCTTTTGTCAGCTGCTTATCAGAAATTAAATATTTTAGGGTCAAACCAATAGCAAATATGCAGTGTAAGCTGATATGAAGCAGTAAAATGTTGTAGTAAGAGAAAACAGGTAACATTACAGTACGCAAGCCAGCATCTGCAGTGCTACAACACAGCAAGTGAAACAACCCGGCAATGCTATGCAACAGAGATCAACAAAGGGTCTACGTCAGAGGACCCGGACGCGCAGGTCCCATTTTGAGATATGTACAAAGAAAACAAGGGCCATCACTTAACACACTCCCACATTCACACATTACTTGAAAGGCAATTTTAAAACTCTTTTGCCTGAAGTTAAAGCTGAACAGTGGTGATTTAGCTCTGCATCATTTATGCACACGCACAGAATTCATTCAGAATGTGCATAGGAGAAATGGCAGAATACAGACACACCTGTAACTGCAAACAAATACAGTGGCCTGGATTTGCCATTGCATTGTTCTACAGGAATCCTAAGTTTTTCTACATTATAATCTTAACCTACATCATTCCCCACAAGGAAACAAAAAAACAAACAAAAACAAAACACATTGGAAAAAAACAATTGAACTACACTATGTCACCCAAAGCCCTGGAAAAGAATACCCACTTATGTAAACATTATCTACCGTAATTCTGACCTCTAAAGTCTGCCACAAACATGCTTTACTCATTTACAAATTAGTTAAGAACAGTGTTTTGTTTAATCTCATCTACTGTATGCAGTGCTGCATTTCAGTACACAAGATGACCATATTATATTAAACTGTAAAAGGTCAGTGTGCGCTGCTGCAATAAAATTAACTTTGTGTGAAATAGATGACATTTGTAGTACAAACACAGTATTCAAGTCCCTGGAAGACTAAACTTGCACCAGCTGCTTTTCAAAGCAAAACTGTTATTTACAAAAAGATGCAGCAAGAGCCAAAAGACCACTGAAAATTAACTGTTCATAGACTTTGTCCAAAACACTTTCTTTTCAGAAAGTTCAGAATAGGAACGTCACAAAACACACAACTCTTTTACCAACAGAGCATCTTTCAAAGCATTATACATGTAATTCACACTGTCTCAAAATTAATTACCCAATGCTTGCTCACTGCTAAAATGCTGTGTTAATTTGTCATAAAGGTAGCACTTTTACCTAATTTCTTCCTATTATATCAACTCTTCTTCCTTGTTCAGATGACAGGGTGTTTCCACATCCATATTAAATGCAATCTCTAATTCAGAAGAGCAAATATATTTCATAACAGAAAACACGTAAGGCTTTTGTATAAATAATTATTATATCAAACGAAGCTGTAAACACATCAGCTCACTTACATATAAAACTTACATAAAACATTGACTTAAGTCATGCTTAAATTATCATACTCGAAATTTTAGTTAAAGTGCACATTTTAATCTTGCTTTGACTATCTATTTCTGCTACTTTCTCCATCAAAGTTAATTTTGACTTAAGCAATGCGATTTTTTACAAGAAATTGAATGCTCATTTATAGTTCTTTTCATGTAGCTCCATAGTCTTTGAATTTCTGTATTTTTATTAAGTTAGAAGATGGTCCGTGAAAATATTTTTTATACCACAATATTTCCTTCCTGTTTTAAGCTGCTTTTTCATAGAAGTTACTGAAACTAAACTGCAGGGGGAAAAAAAAAAAAAAAAAGAAAAAAGAAAACACTTTGTTTCCTATGCAGACTATCCTTAAATGATCCATCTATCCATATGCCTTCCCTCCAGTCCTCCCATAACTCTTGGGCACATCAGCTTATTTCAACTAGACAGTCAGGCAGAGGCATCAAGGATATGAAATTCCCAGAGGCTATGGAAATAGGAGGAAGCCAGAGTAAGGAAGAATTGTCTGTTCATCAGCACAGACAGCACAAACTTTCAGTGTACCAGTTGCAAAAGCCCATTGCCTTGTGACTAAACCAACTAGAGCCAAAGCTCCCTCTTTGCAAGCTGGCAGCCAAAAAGGTAGGCAAGGAACACAAAACAGACAGGAGAGGAGGAGCAGAAAAGAGCTGCTGGGGGTTTAAGCACAGCAAAATTGAAGACAGGAGCTAGGGGTACTAATAGCTATTACAAAGCCATGACAAAGAATATGACTGAAGATATCGTGGAAGGGAAAGATGGTATGTTTAGAGTAGAGATGATCAGAGACCCAAAAAAAAAAAACTGTATAAAACTAAGCTTCGTTTCATTAGGAAAATAAGTTAAACATTTGTATACATAATACGAAGGTGAGTTTATCAGCACAACTCTTGCATTTGAAATTCATTAAAGATATATTTATATATAGTAATTTCAGCCAAGAGCTCTGGTTCCCATCTCCTGCAGAAGTTTCAGAACCAACAGCTCTCATCATCACACACCTAATTTGTTTTCAAAGACTGAAAACAAGGAAAACTTGTTTTTTCCTCAACTCCTGGTTTCTCAACAGTGAATGCACCAGATAAATAAGCCAGGGAGAGGAGGGGAGTGTACATCCCAGAAGAAACTAGTGCTGATTTAGCATACCAAGAAATGCTGACCAATGACTTCCGTGGGTCATGTTTATGGTTTATAAAATATGTGTTATTTTAATGAATTGCAGTAAGTTTAGCCCTTAAGACAGTTGTAAGCTTTGTATTTAATTTGGATAGACTCTGTAGTCAAAAAAAGAAATACAAAAGGTACACTGTATGTACACATCAAAAGCATTAACTGAAAATAACAGTTTTGCATCTTCGTAAAAAATAGCACGATTTCTCTGCTAGTTTCAGATTTCTTCCAAAGCAGGTTAGTCAGCAGTGTTGCACAATACGTTGTCCAGTCCTAAACATATTAAGTATGGCAACAAATCATTCAAAGAACAGTTCCAGATTTTTTAAAGTACCACTACTCCAGCTCAATCAAGTTAGTTCTCTTTCGATTTAATAATCCAAGATTAAATTGCTTAAATGATCGTCAAATGTTGATCCATTTTATGAACATAAATACAGATCTGCATATTTTTATGATAAATTTTAGCCTTAGAGTTTGCCTACAGAAAACATTAAGACACTAAATTAAAGCCACTTCCATTCTAAAGGAGAGCCCACAGAAAGATTTAATTGAACCATTTGACATTCACACTCAAAATCATCTGTTCAGCATGTTCTTCTGCACCTACACATGCCCTGAAGAACAGGCATCTCTATTTACAGTGTGTCCTGTTTCCCAATACAATGACTATTTGGATTTTTTTGTTTGTTGTTTTTTAATGTTCTGTGCAACTTCTTAAAAACTATTTTCATGTATTTCAAGTTGGCTCAAGTTTTTGTGGAACTTTAGGTTTACTCTATTATGCTCCCTTCTTGTTCTGCATTCCTATGACAACTTCCAACCGCCTCAGGAATGGACCCTGCTCTAGCAATACCCTTAGGACTGTTTTTGAGACCTCATTGTCCTAGATCCCTGTAATTACAGATGTCACTTAAAGAGTAACACACACACAAAAAGCACAAGTTATTTTGGCTGATCTGTTGATCTAGACAAGGTGGCCAATGGACGAGGGCTGCTACTGGCAAAAGCAGGTTATTTTGTGCAGATTAAGCCTGTAGATAAGCAGAGTCTAGGAACGGCATAGTCCTAGAGCACTGAGTAACACCACCGCGTCTCTGCATGCCAAAGCTGTAACAGTTCGGGAGAAATCAGTCAACGGGAGGACCTTGCTTCAGATATAAAACGCGTTATTTAAATTGCAGAAGCTGCATGGAAAATTAATAACACAGCTGAGAACACTCGCGCAGGCCGCTCGCCCCGGAACGCCGCTCACGCCGCTCGGACGCGAGCTCCGGGCGCGCCCGCGCAAGCGGCGGCGC
>VWPW01028642.1:527852-600470 GCA_013389825.1 Crypturellus undulatus | reverse complement strand
CGCCGCCCGGGCGCCTTCCCCACAGCCCCCGCGCGGGAGCAGCGTGTCCCGCCGACCACCAGGTAGGGAGCGCCCGATCCTCAGCGCTGCCTCGGCCCTGTCAGCGGCGGCCCGCGCCCTCGCAGTCCAGGCGCCCGGGGCTCGGCCACCGCCGCGAGCAGCCCGGAGCGCAGCTCCCCAGCGAGGGGCAGCCAAGGAAAGAGGCAGAGCCGCCAGCCCCGTCCCCCGTCTCGCCATTCCGCTCCGGCCCCTACTTGCGCCGCCGCACCCCGGCGGCTCCCTGCAGGCCCGGGTCTCGCTCGGCACCGATCGTTTCGTTCCTCATATAAAATGGCGGCTTCACACTCAGTGATACATTTATCCTCAGCCCATCGATCCCTCGGCGCTCGACTCCTTCCCTCTCGCCTGTCTCTCCTTCTCCCCCCGCCGTTCTCCTCATCCCCTCCTTTCAGCCTGAGTGCGGAGCGCCGAGCTGTCGATAGGCCCTGCCCTTACCCGACTCTTTCCCCCCCACGCTTGCGCGCCGCCATTTGGGAGCTGTGAGAGAGGTGCTGCGCGGGGGGGGTGCACTGAGCGCGATGGTTGTCCCCGCCTTCTGCTCCCCGGAGCCCGGTGAGCTTAGTGGAGCGGCGGCTGGAGGCCGCGGCTTTTCGTTAGGTAACTCGATGACACCCGGCGCCTCGGCGGTCAGTTGGGGAGCGCCGCTCCGCCCGCCCTTGCGAAGTGCGCAACGCGGCGCCCCGCGCTGAGGGGAGAGTGGCGGCCCCAAGGCGGGCTGGGCCGCCGCGGGGGCCCCTGCTGGAAGGAGCAGCCCGGTTCGCAGCCTCCCGTTGCGAGGAGCTGACCCGGGGTCGCCTGCAGTGGCGCAGAGCCCGTCGAGCTGCAGCTGCAGGCCGAGCTCAGACGCACAAGCCACGTTAAACGGCAGCCAGCTGCTTCACGGTGCCCTCACGAAAGCTCCAAGAATGACCCCTGCACATCCTCCTAGAGCTCTTGCTGAAAACACACCTACGTTGGCATTTGCAATCCTATAAGTTAATTAATTGGTAATTAAATGAGCACTTCTCTAAAAGGAGCCTCCAGCAAGGTTCTCTCAACCTTCTTGGGGCTTTTTCTACAGAGGAAGGTTTCTTGTGATATAAACCAAGGCTTGAGTTTAGCTAAAGTCCCAGTAACCTCACAGCAAGGGAAAAGCAGAATGTTGGGCTTTTCTCTGCAAGTGCCAGATTCAGTACCTGTGCATACTCTGCAGGTTATTCGAGTGCAATGAGGCCTTCAATTCAGAGGATGTTGCTAAGAGAAAGATTGAACTAAACTTCTGTAGCACTGATGTGCTACAGAACACACATAGGTTAAGGTTAACCATTTAGAGATACGAACTTGTGAAATATAAAAGTGTTATTTTTCTTCTTGCCATTATCATACACTTGGGCCTACCAAAAACTGCGAGACCGAGATGGTATCTACCAAGTACAAGATTTAAAAATGTGAATCACACTCTTGAAATTCTCTTAGGGTAACTTTTCTCTCAAGTGTCACATTTAAACCAAATGAGTCCTCTGATGCAGATACACAGTTTAGCAGGAATCATGTCCTTGCATCTGACTGCAAGAGTTGGCCCAGCAAAAAAACAAAGGCTAGACACAAAGTAGTATATATAATGAATAGCTTAGTATAGATTAAGGTTAAGCATGTCCATACGATATTGGAGACAGCAATATAGATTTTGGCAATTGCTGTAATGTAAAATATGAATAAGAACATGGCATGAGAGAGTTTTAAAGAGGAGAAAAGTAGGAGCCTGCAAGAAAAAAAAAAGTGAGTTTGACAAGACCATTTGTAAAACTTTAAACTTTTAAAAGAACGGAAGAATTATAATCGTGGAACAAGTGAATATAAATACAGGAAAAAGGAATGCAAATTTCTGAGAGCTAAACAATGTACTCTTACAAAAATATATAATCATTAAAAGAAAAAATACAGGGAAACACAGCAAAAGAAATTCAAACAGCACAGCACAAAACTAGAGGGGAAGTAAAAATTGAACAAAACTTGCAAAATAAACTGAAACTTAATAACATTCTTCTGGGGTTGATTTGTGCTGTATTTGTGTTTAACGGTTGAATTTACAATACATATGCAAGTGTGAATTTACAAACATATGTGCGTGTCCAGATATTACACTTTTTAAGTTGGCCAAGCATATAATCAGGTCTTGGTATTTCATTCTGAAATTTTTTTTTTTTTTTTTTTTTTTTACTTCAGTTTGATGAGTAATTAGAATGAGAGCCAGTACAACTAGGGTTTAGCATGGACTGATGACAATAACTGTTAAGTCATATAGAAAGTCATGGGGCAGACTTGTTGAGTCGTGGTAGCCTTGGGAACTCCCTGGCATCAAGTGACTGTCACACTGGCAAAGCCATCTCAGCTTCACAAACTGGCATTTCCTCATTGATAAAATTGGAATAGGTGATACTTACTGTTTCTAAGGTGATACTATTTTAGTATCACCTATTTAGGTGATACTATTTTATATAAATATAAAATTTTATATAAATATAAAATACATATACTCTCAGAGGAACAGCAAGAATTAAAATAATCCCAATATTGGGAGGAGATAGCTCTGTGTGTGTTAGGGAATTTTAGATACCAGCTTCGTTTTCCTCTTTAAGACAAGGATTGCTGTAGATAGCCTTATCCAAGGTTTCTAATCTGTGCTAAACTGAAAGCATTATATTTCTGCATGTTACTTTGGTTCATGCTATAAATTATTAATTTCACTGTAAGAATGCTTTTGAATTAGATAACATTGCTTAGAAATTTAAGCTAGGTTAGACACAAAATAAGTCCAAAGTACAGAGGCAATGAAGAAAGAAGCCTTGAACAAATCAAGCAGTAGCAATAGCAATCTAGAAGAATCCTATTACAAACAAGGAATATCTTATTCTTATGGTTATGGTTAAATTTTTTTATAGTTTAGCTCAAAGATGTTTTTATCTGCCCTTATAACCAAAGTGATCAAAGAAGAAGGGTGGGAAAGTAATCTATAGTTTGTTTGTTTGTTTTCCTTGCATTGTAGAGTTTAAATTGCATATGTGTTTACTTTACAACAATAGGACTCATACATGAGACAGTTAACAAAGCAGCAAACTTGCTTTGCTGGAATAGAAAACGTAGCACAGTGTGCTCACATTATTTTCTGTTGCTTTATCCTGAACAAACTCTCATTTTATCCATATCCAACTAGATGTGTTTGCTTTTGGGTTGGCTACAGTGCATACCTCTTCTCCGCTATATTCAGTGTTTTTTCAGCCAAATACTGAAGCTAAATCTCAGGAGTTTTCTTCTTTTTCTTATTGAAGTAGTAACAGACCTGCCAACGACATAACATAAAAGACATAAATAACATAAAATTTATCTTCCATAACAAGCATCAGTCTATCATCAGTTATGAATTAAATGTGTAGTCACTCCGTAAACTTCCCCAAAAGACTAAATTCTAGAAATAGATCTATTTGAGCAAGTTTTGCACTCAAGGAACTCAGTGGAAGTCAGACTGTGAGAAGGGGTGATGTAGGCCTGGATACCTGTGGAGTCCAGCTCCGAAAGCATTTCTTTCAGCACAGCTTTGTCTCAGCATAGTCAAGTTATATCACAACACAGAACAGAAAATCAGTTACGAACCTTGTAAGAGTATATACTCTTAGTACTTCACAGTAGTAAGAAAGTGAATTTGTTTACTTCCAGGGCCAAGCCAGTTTGTTTCAGTGCTGTAAGACAGTTAGATTTTCGCTAGGCTCTTGGTATATGTTCCACCCTGCCTCCCTGCTACATCCCCCAACACACACACTTTATCACTTTAATTTGGATTGGGATCAGTTTTCTTGCTAAAGGTTGTTTTTCACAGCATTCATATCCTGATACCCAATGCTTGTATAAATAGATGATACTGCAGTTACTTCTAAATTGCAAACAAATTGTGCCTCACTGATTCACCCCTCTCTTTTGCTTTGTGCCTAAGTTACTTCATTTCTTATTTTTTAGAAATTGTTAAAACTTTCAATTAAAAAGTATATTTACCACAAAATACACACAGTTGCCTGTAGTTTCAAGGACTGCAATCCTCTAGAAACTTGTATATTCTTCCAAATGAGGTTACTCTCTAAAATTATAACGTATCTTCTAGGTATTCATATGCATATGATTCTTAAATAGTCCATATGTACGCTTAAAATTTATGATAAAATCATCATATGCAACAAATTTTCAATGCAAGTTTTTGTGGAGATACCTCAAAGTAAAATCAAATTTTCATTAAACCTGAGGGAAATAAATATTCTGAGAGTAGCAGCACTATAAAAGTAAGCAACGATCCTTCACTGAAAGATGAAGTTAACTTTACTGATAGGCTTGCACGAAGAGCATGCTTACAGTTTTCAGCAAACTGTCTACTAGTTTTCATGCCTCTATATTCTCCTATTATAATTTATAGTATTGCAGATATCCAGTGTCTTTGGACTTGTGTATAGTGTAGTGCAGAATTTAATCTTCTACAATTTCAATGCAATGCAACTTGCTTCTAGGAGACTCTAGAGGCAATGTACTATCCCATCCAGTTCTCTCAGACTCTTCTTCAGACAGGAGGAGTTAAGTTGCATTATTATATTTCAGATATTCATTTGCTTTACATATTGCCAATATTTAGTTTTCTTCTAACATGAAATGAAGTTGTGACACACAATAGTGCTGGTCATTTGTTTGGTTTGTCTCTGCTGTATGACTGTGTCTATTGACTCACTTTGCTGTTAACATACCTTGGCTACAAGTTTGTTTGCAAACGCAGTATAAGCTGACTAAAATCACTCAAGCCATGTGGTTTCGAAGTGATCTCTGTTAAACTGTCTGACAGGTACAGTCACCCTGTAGTTAGAATTGCAATGGAGGGATAGCAGTAAGTTCTCACTTGAAGGCCTGACTCTGGGCAAGATTTCTTTTGTTAGAAACAGAATTTAGGAAGCTTCAAAGAAGAGCATGAGATATACCTATTAACTCAATAGATTGATGTATCATTTTATACTAAGAATGCAAAAGCAGGAAGATCATTTTAGATTAATGTTTTATTAATTTAATGTGGAGATACTGAACTGGTGAGTGCTATTTGCACTGTAAATAAATATTCATTTTGAATGAACAATATACAAGCTTCAATAGAAGAATCCTTTTTTTTTTTCCTGTTTGAAGAACCATTCCTGCTTTATAGAAAATAAATATAGCACTTTGATTTATACACGTGTTCTATTTTTGAAACCTAACTAAACTGGTTTATTGGGTTTATTATGACTTTCTGAAACAGTCTAACCACAATAAAAATGTATCCAAAACTAGGTACTACAGTTTTAAAAATAACAAAGCCTAAATAGGTATTTCCTGACAAACTATTCTAGAACCTAGCCTGAATACACAGTTGCACATCTGCAGATTTTTTTTTTCTAATTGCACCCAATACAGAGATACATAAAGAGATACATCACCTGATCTGGAGTGATCTCAGGTTATGTATTGTTTTTCCTGTGCATGGACCATTTCTAGAGTGCACTAACTTAGCTGCATACAATATTTAATCTTTCTAGAAATTATTCAGTGTTACAGTATTCATCAGGATGACAGGAAAATTTTGGTTTTATATGTGATGAACCATGACTATCACATCGTTAGTGACAGAATTCTAAAGTTGATGTCTGTGTGCATATATATTTCTACTTCTGAGCATGTACATATATGTTTAAAGCCAGAATGAATGGAAAAAAAAAAAAAAACTAAAAAAATCCCTTTCTTTATCTTTTTGTAGATCCTGTTCATGACAAAGTCAGGCATTTTTATAGTTTCCAAGGGGAACCTATTCTTCTTATATGTTGTCTGTTGTGAACAAAAACAATCTTTAGGTCGTTCTTGACATCACACTCAGCTTTTATCAAAGCAAGATTCTAAGATACAAAGGATCAAAGCAGTCTAGGCAGCACATCTAACAGCTCCCAAGCTGCTCTCTAGCCCAGCTATTCCCAGATAAAGCCAGACTCATTAGAAAGTAGGTATAAGGTTATAAATATATTAAAAGTTTGAACGATACAGATACTTCTGTCTAGCAGAACGATAAACAGATGTATGTGTGCATACATTAATGTACTAAGAGAAAGAGCCCTTTAATTTACTGGATTCTATTATAAAGCTGTGCAAAGGACAAAAATAGTGTCTAGCATTAAGCACAATGCTGTTTATTGCTTGTGTTTCAAGTTCATCTTAAATATTCAGATAAACAGAAGTGATCAAAAACCCATTATCTTTGGCAAATAAGTTAGCCTTTGATACTTTGTACATCAGAATTAAATATGACAACTTGTGCTTAGACAAAAATTATTTTTGAACACATTTTTTTAGTAGTGTCTGAAGTTAGGACTATAATGAAGGATTTTTATTATTGTGCTAGTTGAGCTTCATAGCTGTACAGGTACAGGTTTGTAAAAAGTAATGTATAGCAGTATGCCTTTAAACAGATTAGATAAGATGCATTAGTGGAAATATGTATATACTTATATGCTGATGGGGCACAGCTCCATTACAGATGCCATCAGTATTATTGTCATCAGCAGAATGCATCAGTGGCTTTCACATTGTGAAGTTCTCTAGACATATATACTAGTTTAGGTATGCAGCTGCAGGGTAGGGGGAAAAACTTATGTGTGTGCATATCGGTAATTTAGTGTCTAGATTATAAAGTAGGGGATATATGCCAGATTTTTTTATTTTTTAATACAAATTCATTTTTTTCCTTAGATTGGACTGTGGTAATCAGATTGATGATATGCATCAGCATCTGCGTGCAAAGGAAAGGTCAGTTTAATTATGTTTATCCTAATAGAAAGAGATTTTAATTTTAGTCTTATTTTTTATATATTAAGCTTTTTGAAAGATAATAAAAACCCAAACAATGCCATGAGCAAAACAACTAAGTTAATTCATCAGTAATTATCAAAGACATCAGGTCAAAGGAATGCAAACATACAAGTCTATTGCCATGCCTCACTTCAGAACTGTAGTATGCTGTGTTAGTAGATTTGTTAAATCTTTCAGCAAATGCTGAGAAATGAGTATTGGCATGTCTTCTTTCACCTTAGTATCTTTAATACTTTGAAGGTGCCTATCTAATACTTGGATTTACTCAGATTAATTAATTCAGAATCCTTAAGTTCAGACATTTGATGGGGACAGGAACTTTCTACAAGGAAAAAAAAAAACACTTGAATGTACTATTCTAATTCTTTCATATACTCCAAGATATGCCCTTAATTCTAAACCAAGTACTGCTTTCAGTATCACAGAGATGTTTTCTGATAGCCTCATGACAATATAATTGAAGTAACAAAGTTAAGTCTCTCCTGGGGCAAGTTGGATAAAAAACTTGGAGGATCAGTGGCTGAGACATTTCTGCAGGACACACTTGACAGATAAACCTCCTTTATGACTACCTCCACTGTGAGGATGTTTTCACCCCTTGTGAGGACCAAGTTTGTTAAGATACGCTAGGACAAAAAAGCTTTATATTGAGACCTACAGTTTTCAGATGCTTTACACCAAAGTCTTCCATCTGACCCAGTACGCCCTGAGTAAATGCTCTAACTTTTTTTTATCTATCGATAGGACCACAGATTTCAAAATCAGCTATTTCGACTAGAAATTTGGGTGAAATATTCAATACAAAGCAAGAATTTCTCAAGCAATGGATGCTGATTTATCATATTTTCAAGTAGACGCGTGCTCTTTACCTGTCAAGAATGCAAGCAAAATGATCCCCCTCCCCCTTTTGTTTCCAGACTTCATTTATTTTTTGATAACATACAGTCAACCAAGCTAATTCTGAAGTATGTACTCATGATTACAGATACAAATTTGCTCAAAATAAAGAATGCATATTTTATAAGCGATTGTTCTAGTTATTTGAAATATAGGATACATTGGTAAAAATAGTATTTCACACCTACTTGGTTTATACTGTTGAGAATTCAGAATAATTCAAATGAAATCAGAGGTCTGACCTCAGATATTTACTGCTGTAAAAGCAAAACACATCACTAACACCCTTTACTTTTATAATTTTTTGTATAATTGTCTCATTTTGCCTTTTAACATGTACAATCATCCTTCCCTCCCAGCTTCGTATAGCCTGTACATATGTATGACAGCAAGCCGTAGCATAGAACTGTGAGACAGAGATGCAAAACAGAATTAAACAAATAGCAGAACTCCTCGGAAGGGCAGGGGAAAGGGAGAGGGTACTGACCTGCCGATAGCAGATTGGGACTTAGATTACTACATTTACTAAGCTTAGGAAAAAGAAAAATAAGAAAAGTCTTCTTCAGATGTACCTGTCATTGTGCTTTGCTTGTGGCTTCTCTCTAAGGTAGGCCATTACTTTTAAGTGCAGAAATACATGATGATATATGCCAAGCTTTAGCACAATTATGGTTTCATTTGAACATATCTTAGACCAGTCCAGAATATTTAAACATTATCAAATGCAAGGTTTGGCATCATGCCCTACCTTAGCTATAACAACTCGATCTTGCAATATTCAAGTGGTAAAATTTGGTATCTCAACTCCTTGTAAACCTTTAGTAGCCTGAGTAAGAGAGAGCAATTAAAGTGTTATCTCAGTAAACTTTTTGAATTGCAGATGTTAAGTTTTCTACACATACAAGAGGCAGTACTGGAAGACTGGCAGTACAGAAGACTGGATTTAATAAACTTCTATTCATTCAAAAGGAGTGAAAGATAGCATCCAGGTCACATATGTGAAAAAATCTAAGTAATGAGGTTTCACATCTAGGGCAAGCAAAGGAAAAATATGCTTATTCAATTAAAAAAAAATCTGGAGCAGTCACAGGAAATCTCTGAGGATGGGTAAGAAATATAATCTCATATAGTCAAGTTCATATAGTTGACACAGTATAGTTCATATAAAGCAACACATCATAGATTTGTTTTGGTTTCATACAGACCGCCTAATTCACTTGGGCATTTGCTTGAGTGAAATATGTGGAAAATCCTGCTTTCTTGTAGGGATAGGAAATAGATTTGAGTGACTGAAAATCTTTTGATTATTTTCCTGTTAGCTTTTTGTTGCTTGTTTTTGTAGGAAGTTAAGAATTCTGTGAAAGTGCCAAGATGTTTGTGTGGCTTTGTGAGTAATGGAAAGAATTTACAACAAAATATGCTACTGCTGAGCACTGATGTGGAGCAATAATTAATGAAACGATAAATAAGTTCTGTAGCAGAGATTGACATTCTGTAAAATAGCTTCTCCTTGATGAAAGTGAAACTATTGCAAAGCAACTTATATGAAAGACTTGAAATTATGCTTGCCTAGGAAGCCTTACTTGGAATTTGGCAAAAAGCCAGTATGTTCTGATTATTTTGATGAAGAAGGCTAAGATAGTCAGAAGCGAGCTAAATTAGATAAATTCCTTTATGTATGTTATTAATAACCGTCATTTATTATTCTTATTAAAATGAGTATTTTTAACATGGAATACGGCATTCCTCATTCAAGGAAAAAAAAAAAGAAAAAGAATGTTACCAGAAACACTCTAGGAGTCCTCTTTAAGTTTATTACACAGAAGGACAGAATATATTACAATTTTATCATGATGACTTAATCCAGTGGAAAATTTTGAAAGCCATATAAATGCTTTGCTTATATCCCTGCATTTACTACATGGTGTAACACCCTTGGCCT
The DNA here is from genome assembly GCA_013389825.1 of Crypturellus undulatus. Lineage (NCBI taxonomy): Eukaryota > Metazoa > Chordata > Aves > Tinamiformes > Tinamidae > Crypturellus > Crypturellus undulatus. The sequence goes on along the minus strand of VWPW01028642.1, from coordinate 590,674 downwards.
TCATTAGCATATCAGGATAAATGAAAGTCTTGATGAATGTCAGCATATCATAGTGAAGCAGCTGTTATCTTCCATACAGTTCCTTTTAATGCCATTAGTATACATCATCAAACTGTCCAAACTGCTTTATTTTCAAACTTAACCCAAACTTGTTATTCTGATTTCCCACTGATAAAGAAAGAATAAACATATAGCAAAAAGGCTACTTTGTCTCGCAACCTTCTATCTTCCTTCATACTTTCCTCTCATCCCCCACCTTTTCTACTGCCACCAGTTCCAAAGTTGTTACATCAGCTGCACTGCATTAGATGCATGACACTCCGTGTGCTTCCCCACTTCTCATGCCAGATGTATTTATTTGTATTTATGAAAAGTCACAGGAGAGCCTCAATTTACAGAAGTTACAAAAGTAGGCTAAAGAAGTTTTGCAAAATATTCTCAGTAAAATTAGACATTATAAAACAGATTTAACTGAATCAGTCTTTATATTTTGCTAGTGATTTTTTCATTTATTGGTTAAGTAATGTGAATACCAACTTGCATAAAAATTAGAGGTGATATGATATTCTCTGTACCTCAGCTTTCTCCTTTGTAAGGAAAAAGCAGGAACACTGCTGTGCTATAAGGCTGACAGTGCAATTTCACAATATATTTAATGCAGTGTAATTACAGACTGCTGCCAAAGGGACAGTCACTTTTTTTCCTTTCACCCCCAGCTGCATGTTTCTACCCCTTCTCTCCCACTGGCTGTAGCCATCATGAGACTGCATGGTAAGTCAGGCTTTTAAGTTTTCATGACTAATCCCAGCTCTTCTTGATCAGTGCCCTGAGAAGAGCAGGAAGGCAACCTAGTGAACTGGGTGCGCAGAGGCTGGAATCTCCCCTTTTGGCAACTACCTCCAGATCCAATTATTGGGGTTGGAAAACTGCAGCCTAAGTAGTTGGGAACTTTGATCTCAGAGTATCTGTCTGCAAGTGTAAAGGATATCACAAAGAGTATACCTTTTTACTCCTACCTTTATCATGCCAATATAGCAAGCAATATTATGTACAGCCAGAATTTAATTGTTAAGTTAGTTTTTGTACATCTTGCATATATTCCATATGTGTTAGAATATATTTTACCTCTTTATGCTATGCTGGTATTATTATGCTGGGGTCAAATGAATTCTTGTAAAAGATTAAAAAAAAAAAAGTGAGTGGATAAGAGAGTAACAAAGTTTACTGATATGTTTTTTTTTCCCCAAGGAGTCAAAAACAAAACACAAAAGTTGAAAAAAACACAAAATCAGATTATGAAATAGTATATTAAACTTACACCCATAAATGCAAAGCAAGGGTCTTGGAAAAGACAATGTAAGTCAAACATAAAAGAGTAAGGCAGGAGCTTAGCTGTTGCCACCCAGATAAAGAGATGTTGGATTTGCTGTGGCTAGCTCCCTAAAAATGCCAGCACAGTGCTCAGTGGTGGTTGAGGCAGCCAAACAATGTTAGGAATCTAGGATGAGAGCTGAGAACAAAAACGGCAAAAAAGTATTTATTGCACTGCATAAATCAAGGACATGCCCGCATTTTCAGTATGGCATTCAGCTCTGTTCTTGTGCCAGATAATGTTTAATAAAATTAAAAGAGGAACAGAAAAGGGCAATAGCAATTAGTAGATATGTTAAACAGCTTCAACGTGATATGAGGGACTAAACAGACTATGACTCTACAGTGGGGAAAATAAAAGAATGACTGAGAGGAAGAATAATCTTACTTTTATAAGGTGAAAAGTGCTTACCTGATAGAACAGATAAACAGAGAATAATTATTCAATATTTATCACTGCCTGGGTTTAAAAAACAAAACAATTATCTCTCACGTTCCTATAATCATTGTATAGGTATCTAAAAATAGATGTGAAAAAGAATTAGGCAAATTCAGAAAGTAGCTATTTCAGTGTGTATTTGCAGGTATTTTCTATTTTAGGGTCTCATAGCATCTTACAAACCACAGTAAATCCAAAATTGTAAAGTTTTCTTGAATTGGAGGTTGATATTTGGGGGTTTTCTTTTTTTTTGTGCATTTGAAATTCTTTTATAATTTTCATGCTTTCTCTGAGCTGTCCTTCAGGTTTTGTGTTTACCATACACACACACACACATATATATGTGTGTACATATATATATATATATATAAAGAACAGATTTTTTAGACAAACTCTTAAGCCACCTGCAAGTATTTTGCCCTTTTAGCTGCTACTTTTAAATCTGAATAATTTTGCCTAAGGACATAGTGAGTCAGTGAAGTAAATCTGGGAACAAAAATAAAGACTGCCAATCAGTTGTTTCAACATCCAAACCATATCACTTTGTACTGTGGAATCTGTTTTTGCCAGAATATTTGTCTGTGTTATGCTAATGACCTGCATGGATTTTGATACAGGAGGTGTTTCCACTGACTTCTTTGTCAAGGAAATCTAACTGTCTAATATGCAATATTGTCATTTGTTGCCTTTTTACAAGAAACCTGTCATTGATCGGAAGAGCAACTGGCAAAGCATGCTCTAAAATTTAGAGACAATAAAGCTCATGATTCAGTATATGGACTCTAACCTGAAACACCTCAATTCAGATAGATTTTGAGGAATCATGCTGGCTGATATGCCTGTGGCAGATAAGCTAGATCTAGACCTTTAACCCTTTAAACAATGTGCTGCTCAATGCTGAAAATATACCTAGCTCTGCACAAGAAACAGGATCTTCAGAAGTCAGTCACATCTCAGAACTGCTGTCAGTACAGCACATTCACAGACTTTAAGCTTCTTATATAATGTAATGGAGATTATTTGTAATAAAGATTTATCTATAATCATTGGTAGATACTGACATTGTGCTACACAACTCCCCTTGCAATTCTTACCATATAACAACAATTAACTTCTCTTCTCGGCAACAGTTACAATGAACAGTCGCTTCTACATGGGAGGGTCTAGGGATAAACAATACTGAAATGTTCCTGTGCATCATTGCATCCTCCAATATAAAAATTTTGGTTTTTGTATTATCTTAGTAGAATCTTCGCTTAGAAAATTAGAATGTGTGCCATGTTCATGGGGTGCAACTGGGCAGTCCCAGAGAAAGGGCTTTGCATTTGTGCAATGGGGCTTAAAACAGTTTAATTACATCTATTAATATCAGTCTTGTTCATTTTTGGAATAAATATGCATGAAGTATAAAAAAAAAAGTAATTCCATAAGACTTTTTCCTTATAGCTATCACTTTTTTTTTTTTTTAGCAACAGAATGCAACATATGCAAAAAAAAAAAAAAAAAAAACAACACAACTAATAAAAAAAAAAAAAAAAAAGCAAACTTGAAGCAAACAGAACTGTCATCCCAGACTACTTATAAAGAAAGACTAAAAAAAAAAAGTGTGAAGAGAAATATCACTCTCCCATACAGGTATTCTGGATAGTATAGCAGATTCCGCCCAAAATAATATATGTAGAGTTTAAAAGAAAAGCTAGTCTCAAAAGAGAAGTAAAAAGAGGAACTCTACCATAAAAATACAGAAGTTAACTAAACAAATAAATGTACAGTGTTAAAATTTATCATCCTGATTCTAGGAACTAAGTGATATGACTACAGGCTACAAAAATAGCACCAGGAGGAGTCACATGGAGTGACGTAATGTGAACATGGAATAAATCCTTGCTTTTCTTGTTTGTTTATTTACTAAAAATTTTAAATTCAGGAGAATTCTAGGAAAAACATTTTTTAAAAAAATTAAAAAAAAAAGCCCTGTTGGACTGAATCAGGTCAAGGTCAGTCTGTATGCATGTGATGCTGACATCAATATCCCACTGTAGAAAAGCCATATGCTAACGTTTGCCCCTAGGTGCAAAACATGCACAGAAGTAATGGATAAGATGCTAATACTCTGTATGAAAGGACACTTTGATTTCTTCTATCCTTAGAAGTAGATTTAGGTAAACACCCCATTATGGGTGTCGTTCTTCATGAGTAGAATGTGATTCTTCAAAAATGAAAAATTTGGGTTAGTTGCTTTTCCACCATCATGTGTTCTTACAAACAAAGCTACACAGGAAATTAGAAGGGCAGTAGAGGGCAGTGCTTTACATTTGAATTTTGCTATTTGTGTAATAATATGCTCCCAGAGCAGGATTTCCAAGGTCTGAACTTTTTTGAAGATACCTCATTAAAAATGTAATCCTAAAACATTTCTAAGGAAGACAGAAAGAAAGTGAGAAGACTTCCAAGACTTCCCCTTGGGAAGACTCCCAAGGAATACTGGGTTGTGTAAGGTTAAAAAAAATAAGAAATGTAATGGCTGTATGCAGTGTGCTAATATGCTAATGCAAGTGAGAGCTTCATTCCAGATGCCCTGGTGCATGAGATCATTGGCCAAGTGGCTGGATATTTCAGACCACATGAGAGAATCATTGCTCTTTCCAGTGTGGAACATATCCAGAAGAGTGGGGGGGGGAGGGGAAAATTAATAAAGTGGTTTTAGAGTAAGTTTGAGAATCTCCATTAAAAGGAGTTATAACACCCACCATGGAGGAATTCAGCAGCAGACTCATTTGGCTTTGGAGCTCCTGGTGCTCTATTATCTACCTCCCTTAATTCCAGTTTTATTTTATTTTAGTGTACTTGAGTATTCAAGTGTGATGCTTTACAGAATTTAATTCTCTTCATACAGCTAAGCATAAATGAGGAAACAATGTGGTTGAAAGATAAAATACACAATAAAATACTTACAATAATGTATTTAGATTATAATGAGTAATAACAACAAAGGCACTGTGAAGGGACTAAATTGTGACTCTACCAGAAACTACTTAATCAAGTCATTGAGATTCCTAGTCAGTAAAACACTTAACAACTATTTAAGCATATTTCAGTTACTCACCTAAGTTAAACACAATGGATGGATTTTCAAGAATGCTAAAATTACTTTGATAGCAAAAATGCCATCAGCCTGAGGCACTGTCAAGTTGCAATGCAGTAACTGGGGATATGCATTGTAGCCACAATTACACCTTCAAAATCACTGAATCAAAAACATGAGATTACACTGAAGTTTTCTGTTTTTCTTAAAGACTAAATAGTGACTTTGATTTCCTTTAGGGTAGCCTTTTTGTTTTAGTTCCCTCCACAGTCACCAAAAGATTTGGGGCTATTCTTTCCCCTATTCTCAAATTTACTCGACCCTAATTCAGCAGCTCTTCTCTCACATCCACATTTCAGTCTCTCCATTAACAGGGAGTTAATTTTACTTCCTCGCGTGGCCTCACCATTGCTTCTTCTTCTAGAAGTAGCACAAGGAAAGTAGTTTTTCAGAGATCTTTCCTGAGAGGGCTGTAATCTGCAGTGGAGCCTGACTTTTCATATCCTCACAAGATTGATACTAGTCCTGACCAAAATTGCATAATTCAAGTCTCAGGACTTGGCAACACTGAACTAGACAGACCAAGCTGAAATCTGCAGCTCTGCTGTAGGTTTTGCACTTGTCCACATTGCTTGAGCTGTGTCTATAACACTCCAAAACACTCATTTCTGGGTGGCAAATGATAAGCTAAATATGACAAGATTCAGTTATACTGTAATGAGAACTCAAGGCAGCTAAATATTTTAGAACATACTTGAAAAAGATACATTGTTCAGTAAGGGCCTCTTGATACCTCATTTTTCTGTCCTTTAAATGGAAGGAGTCATGCTTCCCTTGTACTTTCAATTGTTTATTAGGTATCAGCGTTGAATGATACCAAACTGCGAGGAGTATCTGACAGCCCAGAGGGCTGCACTGCCATCCAAAGGGACCTGGACAGACTGGATAACTGTGCAGTGAGAAATCTTTAGAAATTCAACAGACAAGTGCAAGGTCCTGCACTTAGGGAGGAATAACCCCAGACACCAGTACAGGCTGGGGACCGACCTGCTGGAGAGCAGCTCTGCAGAGAAGGACCTGGGCGTCATGGTGGACGACAGGTTGACCATGAGGCAGCAGGGTGCCCTCATGGCCAAGAAGGCCAATGGGGTCCTGGGGTGCATTAAGAGGAGCATCTCCAGCAGGTCGAGGGAGGTGATCTTACCCCTCTACTCAGCCCTGGTGAGGCCACATCTGGAGCACTGCGTCCAGTTCTGGGCCCCCCAGTACAAGAGGGATGTGGAGCTGCTGGAGAGAGTCCAGCGCAGGGCCACGAGGATGATCAGGGGCCTGGAACATCTGCCCTATGCGGAGAGGTTGGGGGAGCTGGGCCTGTTCAGCCTGGAGAAGAGAAGGCTGAGAGGGGACCTGATCTGTGTCTATAAGTGCCTCAAGGGAGGCAGTGAGGAGGATGGGGCTGGCCTCTTTGCAGTGGTGGCCACTGATAGAACTAGAGGAAACAGCTAGAAATTAAAGCATCAAAAGTTCCACAGGAACTTAAAGAAATATTTCTTAACAGTGAAGGTGACAAACACTGGAACAGGTTGCCAAGAGAGGTTGTGGAGTTTCCTTCTCTGGATATCTTCAAAACCCACTTGGATGCAGTCCTGTGCCACGTGCTCTAGGTGACCCTGCATATGCAGAGGGGTTGGACTAGATGGCCTCTAGAGGTCCCTTCCCACTGTAAACATTCTATGATTCTATGAATGTATGACGGACATATTCATAAACTAGAATTCTTGTTTGTATGACACTTAACTGGAATATTGACAAGAAAAGTATCCCTAATGGCCATTGACACTGGAAAGCTGCAGAAGAGAGAGCTTAGTTGGGGGGGTTCATTCATTATGCATTAGGGGAGAAGAATTGGAAAACAAAAACTATAACACTTTGAACAGGAAAGAAGACTAAAGAACACGCTAGAATAGAAAACAGAAGTATTTACTGAATAAAATTCCCACTCCAGCCATCAATCAGCTATGCAAATGTTTTTCCACTTCTGGTGAGGGGCAATGGAAGCGCACAGCAGGAATCAGGCAGAAGTAAACCTGACAGTCCTGTGCCAGGCAGGTGCATGGTGTACGTGTCCATGCTCAGGCAACTTCACACTGTAAGAGAAAGTTCCATCTGCAAATAATAAGCTCCTTCATCTGAAACTTCTGCCTCCCTTCTTTGCTTTGAGGCATGGGGAAAGAAGAAACAGACTCAATAACCAGTAGAGAAACTCACGATTGAAGGGTATGCTTTCCAAAAATACCTGTCTATAGACATCCTTTTCTGCTAGGGAAAGCTGGTTCTTGATTTAAGGGTGTGTTGGGGTTGTCCCCCCACTTATTCTTACCCCTCACAGCATTTTTCATTTGTTCTAAATAACCACAGGTCTCACATGTCTATCTAGGCAGGGTTTCATTAGAGTGCTTGAAGTCTAGATGCTCTGCTTTTGCTCTCCATGTGTGACAATCAAGATGGCTGTATGCTAGACGAACATTACTCTTCTGTACCTAGCAACCCTCTTATCCCCAAAGCTTATGACAAGAAGAAAAAAATTAACATCAAACTCTACTAGTCATTCCAAGATCCTCAGCTGCCCCTCTGAGATTATAAGAGCTTTCTTAGCCCAAAATTGTAAATGTCTGACATGTATTGAATATATAAGCTGTCAAAATCAGCAAGTCCCCTAAATAGCAAAGCTGATTAGCACTTTGTTTCCATACTACTGTGTGATATGCAGTTCTCTTGCTTTGACTCATCTAATCCTTAATGGGGAGGAATATTAAACACGTTGAGATATGTCAGGAATTTTGGAGATTGGCAAGTAGTATGGCTGATGGATCTTTTTTAAAAAACATATTCAGACTGTCATTGGGGAGCTTAAGAAGAAAAAGAAATGGGCATCAACAACTTATTTTGATTTCTCTGGCCACATTTTATCAGTCTTACTAGCATTAGCTCTGGTCTCCTAAAGTCAGTATTATAGATCAACAACTCAGTATTTATCCCTGGCAAGGGAAATTCTTACTAACGTCCTTAGTGCTATGGCTCATTCTTGAGATGGCTGTTCTCCAAGCCAGACCAAGATTATTGTTCCTGATCAATTCTTTTAATGTTGCTAATTCTCATGATTGTAAAGCGAAACAATTCCGTCCTGTGTCAGTCTTGGGGAGATCCAGCAGCTCCTGCTGTCACATCACATTAATCTCTCTGTGGAAAACTCCTTTGACCGGCTGTCACTTCTGTATCCTGGGCTCCACAAAACCAGATCATCTAGTCTAGTGCTAGATAGTGCAACACGATTTGGCATCTGCAAAACAATTCTTTTTGGATTAGTGGGTCCTTTAAATGGGCTGGAAGTGGCTTGGGAAGAGCCCGTAAATGGTACATGTCATACAAAAAAGAAAAAAAAAAGATAGAATCCAATTCCTTATGAGTCCTTATTGTGATATCTGACTAAAGAACAATTACTTATCTATAAAAACTGAGATTTTGAAATCTTTCTTTTTTATAAACCAAGACTATTTTGAAACTCGTCAACAAAACAAAACAGCCATGAAGTCTTATCTGGCATGCTCCATCCCCAGGTTCTTAACTAAGGTGGATATCCAAACCCTTGTTTGTTGGCTATTCTGTGGTTGGTCTTTCAGTCTCTCCTGAAAGAACTGCTCTGCTTTGCATAAATGTATATTAATAGGAGCAAAATTCTGGAACTTATTTGGTCCCAAACAACTATTTGGCATTTGGAACAAAGGGGTGACTCTCATCAAAATCAAATACTTTTTCTTGAAATATTGAAACTTTCCTGAGAAGAGCTTCACTAAAATAAATCAATTTCCATGCAAAACGTTGTCTTTCAATCTTTTTTTTTTTCAATGACAAAGCATTTTGTTGAAAGATACTTGATGACCTCCCTTTCTAAAATGAAACACATTTTGAATAATCACTATGTAGGACAGGGAAATTTTTGAAAATCATGAGCTTTATCAGTGTCATCCAACAGATGCATTTTATATAAGTAATTAACTTGAAAGAAATATACATGAGCATTTTCCACTTGTTTGCAGTTATTTTCAGGATATAGTGAGTAATCTAGCTGCAGCTGAAAACAACTGCAATTTATAGATGAGTAATCTTTGCATATGAATAGATTTTGATCTGTATATGACTAATTTCTATTTTTTCTAAAAGAGATTAAACACATTTTGTTTCCTGTTAGAAAGCAATTACAATTTACATGGACAGTTGCCATTTTTGCTTGGAAGAACTAATGCATTTGCTACTAATGAACAGTGCAGTTAAACTGGAAGCCATATTTCATTCATAACTGCTTTCAGTCAATTGTGGTATTATCCCACAGATATAAAGCTGTGATAGTTACAGAAAATAAAAAGTATGGAAAACTTCAATAGAAGTGTTAGTTTGAAGTTTAGGCTAATACACCAAGCAGAATACTTGCTTGCACAAGCAGAATATTGTAGAATTTCAGACTCTAAAGTGGGTTGCTAATGAACCTACTAGCTTCATGGTTCATCTCTAGTATCTTCAACACTTCAGTCACTAATCTCTTTACTTCACAATGACTTTGATCAGAGTATAAATACTTACTGTAGCATCTCTTTAGACTTGTAAAAGAAGTGATACTACCATCAACCTGGGCTATTGTATGAAGCTGTATATTTCCCTCCAGTTCCTATTAGCCAGTAAACTTTTGAGTAGAAGTAGCACATGATCATGAGTAAGAAATACACAGATTCATCAGCTCTTTAAACAAATATTAATTGCTTGAATAGTCTTGAAGGAAATTATACTCTGATGGCATCTTTCAGCTGTGTGTGTATTATGGAAAATTGTGTAAGGGAAGAACCACAAAAGGTAGGCATAACATTTAGTGGAGAGGTTCCCCTCCAAGGAGAGGACTGGCAGCTTTTGGCAATATGTGAAGGACTCTAAAGGCAAAGCCTGAAGAAGAAACAAAATACAGAAATGTACCAGAAAATACTTTATGGGAGACACTCATGGGCAAAATCAGAGAGAGCAATTAAATCTAGAAAGCCGTCTGGGAGACTGAGGTGGGTAGGTTAGGTGCAATTAAAGGACAAGTTTTTTGGTGTGTTTTTCCACAGCATTACACTAAGCTATCTCTTCCTCTTTCATTCTGCCCAATGAATATGCCATTAATAGGCAAAATAGTACTCTATTAACTTGACTGGAGCTATTTTGTTACCATGTCCTCTATTGTAAAAAGCAGCAGCAATGTGAAAAAATGAACACAGGAGCAGAAGACTATAGGTATTCTAAGAGGATTTTGAAGATCTGTGTATCAGAATGTGTTTAGAGCAAGATTTTGTTGATGGAATAGTGAAGTGATAGAGAAGTGATTTCTCTTGTAGCCGTTCATAGAGAAGTGATTTCTCTTGTAGCCGTTCACAGACATAAAATGCACAAATTGAGATGTTCTAGAAATGTTTAAGCATTAAACACTTGAATCTTGTACAAATGTAAAAATAATCGTTTTGCAGTGAGCAAATATAATAAGCAAAGCAGTATTAATTTGTGCATTCTTAGCATAGAAGAGTCTCTGCTGATACATATTAGGAAAGAATGTTCAAAGCAGAAGCTTATTCTTTTAGCTCAGCATCTCAGAGCCTCCAGTTCTGTAGTGAAAGCTAACAGGATTTCTGGGGAAATAAAAGTGCAACAAGGATCTCCTGCTAGGCACCCCCCTACTCATACAGAGCATCATCTACTGTTAGCAGTATGGAGATAGAGACTATGAGACTTTAAGAGAAGGAAGATAAAATAGCGAGGCCTGCTGCACATCCACTAGTTTGTAAACTAACAAGTGATTGTGTAAATTCCTGAGCTCCAAGTAGTATTGCCACATAGGTTCAGAGTTCTGCATGCTCATAAAGCATTTCAAAACCAGTATTTATTTAATGTAAGAGTGGAATATATTTGGAAGGGACAGAGAACTATCACAGGAGTCTGTCACGTCTCTTGTGAAACCAGATCATTAGAGCTGTCTCCAGTCCATGTTAAATATACTCACAAACACAAATATTAGCTGTGGTATTTAAATGCTTCGCTCAGCTAACACAGTAGCCATCTCCTAAGTATTAGATACTTACCTCTCTCAAGACACCATGTTTTCTTCTTCATGTGCAACATAAGGTATATTGTTCAAGGTAAGACCATCAGCACAAACAACTTAAAACCCCTGCTCCTGGTAAAGTAAGATTTATAAACATATAGACAATCTTAATACATAATCTGAAGAACACCAGAGTTGCTTTTGCACTTTGAAATCATTATCCTTGATTAAGTAGTGATTACAATCTCCCCTCAGATAAAAAATAAAAGTGTATGTATATATTTATGTATATAATTTCAAAGTCAAAGCCTTGTACTTACTGCATCTTTTGCTTGTCATGGCATTGGGAACAGATCCCAGCATCCCAGAATGCAGCTTGGCAGGTATTAGTCTTCTGTGTATAATGGGCTCTCTAATTGCAATGCATTTTTTCCCCTTTTGAACTAGGTAACTAACCTGTAATTTTTCTTGGTATCTGCCCAAAGCTAAATGAAGTATCTGATACACCCAAGGAATTTCTCACATGCTACAGGTGACTTCAGATTGGGAGTTGCCATCAGAAAATAAGTATGAATCTACATATAACCAGGTTTCAATAATATCCCCAGGCAAGACAGATCGCTCATGTTTCCATTTTTATACTGTTATTAGTGCTTAAAAGCCCTCAACATTCAAGTTTCCTCCTCTGAGCTCCAGCACAAGATTGAAGCCTTGTGAGATTCTGATCATTGAGCAAGCATTGACTTGATTTAATAAGGCAAGAACCTCAACAAGCTCTTGCAATTGCTGCTGCTGCCACTAGCTTCAGGTGCTTAGCAATTCAGCAAATCAGCAATAAGTACACTTAAGCTTGACCCACTTTTCTTCCCTGCTTTGCAAAATCTTTCTCTTTTTGTAATTTTTATTTTGCATTTGGCACTTTGCACTAGGCAAATGTACTACATTCAAGTATCTTCTACTGTCATAGAGTCTTTTTTTTTCTAGCTGTTGAAGAACATACCTCTATATAAGTGCAGGTGAGGAAGTGACTGCAGAATTAAATCCCCATGCAGTGTTAATGAATGTGTAGCGGCAAGTGTGTACCCACCTAGAAAGGGGGTTGGAGCAGGATGCTCTCTCTTTTCTTTCTCCCTGTTTTGAGTGTGGTGAATTTGTTCAGCCTTTTACTCCTCCAGCAGTTTCTACAGCCTCTTCTCCCTGATGTCCTCTGGAACAGATAAGTGTCTTTACTGGCTGTCTCTTTTCTCTAGTTCTATGAATGTGGTAGCTAAGTTGCCTGTGCATTGAAAAACCTGCCCTCCTGCCTGGAGGGAAAATATGCAGCTTCTGCAAGGGTGGAACTGCTGTGCCCAGGACAGTGCCTTTTCTTCAGGTGTTTCTGCTGTTGCACTTCTGTTTCTGCAGGGCAGTAACTTTGTGGACTTCTCCTTTCTGCAAGAGCACAGAGTGGAGGAAAACAAGTTGCTTGATTTCTTTCTTTCTTTCTTTTTTTTTTTTTATTGTGCCCATTCTTTCACTGCCTTGTTCTGCCTGAGGAAAAGTCCACAAGTATCCTGAGCATAGCATGGGACAGAGACAAATCATGCCCTTTATTCAGTGGCTTTGGATCTAAAGAAGTTCACTACTACTGCAGGAAGATGAAATGTATCTCAACAAATGCTCTACTGGGCAATACAATACTGTGCCAGAAATACATATCTTTCCCCCAGTAAAACATTTTTTTCAAATCTGTATTTGGCCATTAGATGCAGCATATAGTCTTGCTTCTGGACAATGCTTGTTGTTATTGCTTATTTGCTTGTTTTTTACATAGGTGTGAGTATATTATGTACATTTTATATAAATATTATATAGTGTGTATATGTGTGTGTATACATATATATCTCCAGTCTGTCCTCGTCACTGCAAGTGGTTTACAAAGAGTACTTTGGAGAATAGCCATGCAGAATCAAATTACAAATGACATATCACATGTAAACTAAATGCAAAAAGCCTGCAATGAAGAAACTAAATATTTAAAAATAAAGTGCACAGCTTGGAAAATGCAGAATGGATGATCTTCAGAGATGCTAAAACATTGCTAATATCAGTATCTTTCCCTGAAGCATGGAAACTAAGTCTTGTGGGTACTACCGTTTGTTTCAGATAGCTTGTTGGCAAGGATCTCTGCAAGATGATTCTTAATGTGTATGGTTCTACTTTGATCTGCTTTTGGATACAGTGAGAAAGTTTAAAAGATAGTAGGGTTGTGTATAGACATTCAAAAAAAGCAAAAATTATCTGCAAAAACAACTTACAGGTGCAGCTAAAAATGTATTCTCCCCCGCCGCCCCCCACCCTGTGTGTACACAGAGTTTTATTTGTATGCAAACATTAGTTGTGCAGGTGTTTACCTGATATTTGGGGCATGCAAAGCCAAGGTTTGCCAAAACTTTCCATTTTATTTTTACTTTTTTTCTCTAAACAGTCTTTTAAGGTACCAGTATGTTTGGACAGCAGAGAGATGTGTTCTTCCCTTTAAAAATCTACAATCTTTATGGGATTACTTTTGCTTTCTTCTTGTACTGTAAATGGATAAGGGATACAAGATACAGTAGAACAAAACCCTGTGAGATACTTTTGAAACATCTCTGCTGCCTCCTAAATCAGAATGCTTCTGTCTTATTTAATAAATTGCTTGATGCAGTCCAGTACATTTGAGGGGAAAATAATGATCCTCCTGAAATTTGGTGTAGGCAACAGAGTGATCCCTAGTTGATAAGTTGGCGGTACTCAAAGGAGGGAACAAGCTAAGGATGTCAGCTGTGGGTCTCACCGCTGACGAGACTTTTTTTTAAGCAAGGACCTCTGCAGACCTTCTGAAGCCAAAATGAGCTGGTATTAAATCAGAGCACTGGTTGTCAGTGAATGTACTTCTGCTATCAGAATGGATAGGTATTCAATTAAACTTTTACTGCGCTAGGTTTTAAAAACCAAATAAAAGCAAGCCTATCTTTTGAGGTAGAGCTGCAGAAATGTGTTAGCTTTTCATGTGTGGGTCAGTTCAGTGGCAAAGCAAAGGCAGTCTATTCCCTTGCCAGCACTCTTTCATCCTTACGCTTTCTACACAGGCAGGTGTAACTGCTGCTCCTGTTCATGGGTATGGAAGCACTATTCGCATTGCAAAAGTGCAATCAGTAATTTCCTCTCTCCTGTGTAGACAGAGGCTCTGCAAGGAGCGCAAGGGACCCCATCAGATTGCACAATCCACACTATAGAAAGGTGTGGAAAAACAGAGTGAAAAAGGGCAACACAGACTTCAAAAATTAAGTAGGTAGCAACAACATGAACTGCAGGAACAGAGTCCAGCCTACCTAGTAGTTGAGGGAACACTGATTTAGTCATGGTATGCAGAGTAGGTAGCCAACAATATTAATCTAAGGTGCTCTGAATGCCTAGAATACTCATCCCATTCTTTTTGCTTCAGATTTGAAGGTTCATAGGATATCTGCCAATAAAATCAAATAGAGTTTAGAGGGGGAAAAAGAACAGTAACCTGACATGTTGGAGAAGCTCTTCCTATGGTCTTTCCATTTGCTTATACTTGCTGTTTCTCCTTCAGCCTGATTAACAATAGTCTGTTACAAGCTAAAGGTTTGGATTCAGTTGAATCCAAGTTAGGAATATAACTTGATGTTATTATTTAAAACTTACGAACGCCTTCCCTGAACCAGATGGCAAGCAGTGTGGGCTTAATTCTCAAACAAACGTGTGTCACTTCTGAAGTAAAGCACACTGGGCAGTATGGGCTTTTGGTGGCAGTTGACATAGGTCTGTTTGTTAAAAAAGGCACTTCCAGTCATTTGGGTTTGGGAATTTTCATGGAACGATCCTGATTAGCTTGTTCCTTAAGGAAAGGAAGTTCATACGGTTTAGTCTCTCTCTTGGTCCAGATTTCAAACACGTTTGATGCGTGAGCCAAAGTCTCAAAAATAACTACATTGCCACAAGTTCCCTGGAAGGTGGCAGCTGAAGACAAGAATGAACCATATTCATCCCCTTAATGAGTCAAAATAAGGCTAGACTCAGAAATCGGCTGTTATACCAACTATTTTAAAATGACAGCCTAGCCACCATGTGACTTCTTTTGCCATACGGGGGTGACACCAGCATTAAAAAGACAGTAAGATCTGGATTTATTATAGATGCTTTACACAGAGGATATAAATCTGTAGTACAGGGTCTTTAGTTTTGCTGCTCTTAGAGCAACAACTCTTTTTCTTGAAATGTTCTCAGCATCCAAAACACAGTGCATATAGACTTGTTCTTAAAGAATACACAATATGTTGCGTTCTGCCTGTGGGACCATACCCCATTTCACATAACAGTTAAATGGGCATGAGTGGCTAATAACTTTCGATCTGTATCTGCAAGATTACCCAAGTTACCAAATGACTGAAACTATCAGAGAATGAGATTTTGAAACTACTTACTGAAGTTGGCAATATTTTGACTCAAATTTTGCTAAGAAATAGCAAGCAATGCAGTGATACAACTATGCAGGAAAATTTGTCTAAAAATTAGCATAAAATGCTGATTTTTTTTTTTCATAGCATATTCTTATCTGTATCATTCCTTTTTCATTTGTTGCTCTCAGCCTAGATTCCTTAGATAACTTTGCTAGAGATTTGCGTTTTGTCGTAGATATGGAATACTGCCTAAAGTTCTGCTCCTTGATTTTCCTGACTGCTTTTCAGACACAGTAATGCAAATGCAACACACTCTACCTGTCCCAACAATCATTTTTCAAAATAAGGCATGAGATAAAGAGCACTGTATTAAATGCACTGTGCTGCTACCTTAATTGATGATTGCAGAAACTAGCAAAGCGGAGTTGTGAACTGAACCGCAGGGCAGCTGGTCCTAACTCTGTTATACAGGTTGCGGGAGACTAAAGATCAAGCAAGAGATAAAAGTGGCAGTGTTATTGTAGATGTCACCAAGCACTGCTCAACACTGCATATATTTTTAAATTACTAACACTGCATAGCTTTTTGAACTACTAATGTTTCTATTACAGTCCAATAAACAAAGAAATATGGCAGCTTAACTCCAGTCTGTGCAAGCATTTAAGCTCTTGTCATTGCCACTTTGGCAAGCACCTGCTGCTGACAATAGTGAAAATGCATGTGAAGACACCTGGGTAATGTTAGACAACTCTTTGATTATTAGGAATACAAAAGCTGAGCTCTGTGAAATATTTATGGCTCCCTACAACCTAAAGAATAAGTTTAGAATAATGTATGTGCCTTGTAATTCCCTCTAAAGATAGAAGGGTTGATTTTAAAGGACTCTGAGAACACCACAAGTAACATATATTTATACATCCAGGTGGCACAGGTAACCATGCCTGTTTGACATTTCTGAGTATGAAGTCCTAATTTTTGATGCTTGTTAGTTTGCCAAAAGTTTTTGAGCTGTAAATTTTCATGCTAGGTCTCTGCCATAAGGTCATTTCGTGTGTATGCATGTGTAGACACATGCATAAAATTCCAACAGACAGCCACTTTTTCAGAAAGGAAAAAAGTATACTTTTTCCATTAAGCATTTCCTAACCATTTATTTGAAACTGCAGTCTGCACAGCCTTTCAAGCAAATGCTTCAAATTTGGCAAGTTTGTTGCTTCAGTTCAAGATTATTTCTCTTGCCATCTGTGTGGCTGATAAAATTGCGCTTGCTTGACATCCACCAGATTTATTCAGAGGCTGAATCACTTGTTCATTTTCAATCCCCCCAACAAAGTGAATTTATTATTAGGATGTGCTTTCCTACATGGGTTGCAAGGTACTGCGTCTGTTGTCTGTTCTCCTGGTGGGCCAGGCTGTAGAGTTTAACCTCAACCCTATCCTAAATGTCTAAGCCCTAAGACTTGCAACATTTGTGTTGAACCTCTGTAAGAGACATTTCACACTGCCCAGAGCATGTCCCCTGATCACCATTCATCTTCTCAGAGGCATGCGATGAGGGCATGACATAATGCTGAGACTTTTCACAAGACTTCTAACACATTTACTCTGCTTAGAAAGTATTTGGAAAATAATAAAAAGTCTTCCCCTTATCTCTATTGCTTGTTTTCCTCAGCACAATGAAACTGATCTGGGACTGTGCTAAGGATCTTCCAGGTTTCTAGGGCTTTCCCCCCCCCCCAAATCTTGATTTATTTATTTATTTTCCTCTCTCCTAAATGTGTATATATATTGACTTCATTCTCTCCTGTAGTTAAACTGGATCCTTCTGGTACCAAAGCTTTTCTTTTGCTCTACCCTACTCAGAGCTTCCCCAGTGCTTCAGCCTATTTCATTCCCTCACCACTACTGGAAGCTGTATCTTGGAGTGCTTTGTCTCTGCCTCAGCTCCCCATTCTGCAAAGGAGGAATTGGTATTTCATGTCCCCTACCTTTTGTCTTGTCCTCTCTTCTAGCTATAAGAAAATGTAGAAGAGGGCTTCATACAAAATGCACGATAGCTCACTTTTACTGAGTTGTGAGAGAAGGGACTTCACAAGAACCTGGAAGAACAGCACTGAGTTAAGAGCAGTTATAACTCTGTGGGATCTGCATAAAGCAACAGTCTGGCATAAACTCCAGACCTTTGTGTGTGCTGAACCTCCTGGCTGACATAAGTTTTGATAAAGGAGGATATTAATGTTTTTCTTGCCGGTTTTGACCTACTGCCAGAAATTGTCCATCTGTGGACAGTCATCAACAAGCTTGGAAATTCTCTTTCTGTCAGAGGTTATGAATAGCAATTGTTTATTTAAAATTAATTCCAAATAAATAGCTGAAATATATTAAACTTCAGACTCTCTAGGAAAAAAAATACTTAAATCTTCAGAGATTCAGTTTGATAGTTTTCTTCTAATGAGAAATGAAGACTATTCACTTATCTTTATTAAATAGAGGCTTCAAAGGATTTGTTGTATAGATGAAATAACAGCTAGTTGAGGTATTATGAGAGCCCAGCAGGGCTAGCAGCAAGAAGGTGAAGCTGTGCAGTGTGCGCCCCACAATGGGCTTCTCACCTTGGCTGAGCCTCCTGGCTATTGGTAGGGGCCGAGTCCTTGCACAAACTTTGCCTGGAGTTATACTAAACCAGGTGCAGCAGCACAGGGGCTTGCACAGCACAACAGAGGAAGTTGGAAACCTGGTGTCCTGCACAGCTATGAAGGAACTTGCCATGTTCATGCATGAGTAGCTGGTATTTTGCATGTTTATTTTCAGTCTTTTTTTTTTTTTTTTTTTTTTTTTTTTTCTTCTGAACACACAAAGTCTCAGCCATTATAAAAGAATTCACATGCCTCCCTGGTAGTTCGGTTAGCTTTTTCTCTGCTGGAAATTAAAATAGATAGTTCCAAAATGTTCTACAGAGTGAATACAGGGAATGAAGAAGTGTAAATAATGAGTACAATTTTCTAAATATTTGGGTGGAGTCTTTGAAAATATTTTAAAATTTTCAAAACACTTCACTTTAGCTGTACTATTAGAAAGCAATTAACCATTTTACAGAAAATGCTGCTGTGAAGTTCTTTCAAGGTCAGATCTGGGGCAACAGAGGTTTAAAAAGAATCCCTGCTAAAATACCTGTGCAGTTTTAAATGTCCACTTAAAACTATCCACTCCTAGGTTTCCTTAGAAACCACACAGTGTGAGCTACTGAAATTAATACAGATTAAGAATCAAGTTGAATCAAAATGTTATATAATGTGTAAGTCTAAGGAAGTAAGTTTTTCAGTCCTATTGCTTACCCCACTGCAGTTGAGCCTGTTGCAGCAATGCACTGAGACTGAATTAAGAGCTAAGACCAGGCATGGTAATATCTCAGCAACATGAAACACTGTGCAGGGCTAAGCGTTCAGTTTGGTGTGAGGGATCTCTTCACAGCTCCCATGAATGCGAATGAGTCCCATGACTTAGTCATGGCATACTTTAAAAATGCAATCCAGAATACATATAATCTTCAGCATCATCTGGAAACTTCTGACCTATATGCAAACTCCCAAGGAGCTACCCCTGCTGATACACTATCGCTGCAATTATGGGTAGCCATGGAGCTCTAGTATTGTGTATATATAATACGCTGTTATGCAAACACACATCTACTTTCTTTTAAACCCCCATTTCACAGTCATAATCATAGTTTTAACTTCAAAGCATCAAAAAAGAAGTAAAATTAAAGTCTTTTGCAATTAGATTTGGATTAAAACTAGAAAGATTTTTTTTTTTATGGTTTAAACTGTCCAAACTCTAAAACCCTAAAATGCAAGGGAAACGTAAGGTTGGCAAGGAAAAGAGAGTCACAGTAAATAATGCATTTACAAATGCAACTTTGTACTTAAAAGTTAATTCTTGTGCTGGTTTAATGATTAAACAGAAAACTATGTTCTTAAAGATGATTTTTTTTCCCCCAAGAGATAAGAAATTTACCCCCAAATTTTTCACATGAGGTTCACAGAATGCTCCTCAGAGATAGCATTTGTCTCTTTCTACCTGATTTCAGACTAAATATTTGAATTGTGAAGCAGTTCCAACAAGTATCTGATCCAAACCATGTAGGCTAGGCAACTGGCACATTAGTGAATCTTCCACGTGTCACTGTACAACAGAAAATGCACAAAAGCTTTAAAAATGAGAGTTCCCGCCGAGCTCCCCGCCAGACTCACCAATGCCTGCAGAGTCTTCCCGTGCCCGGCTAGCCTCCTGGCCCCGTCAGCAGCGTTCCTGGTCCGAATGAGCAATGCAGTGGCCGAGGCTGTGTGCAAACAGAAGCAAAGTGCACTTGGGGTTAGCTGGCCCCAGCCCGAGCAAAGGCAGTCGGCAGCAGCCGATGTGACTCGCCTCTCGGAGAGGCTCCAATGCCTTCTTTGTGTTAGCTGAAATACCTGCACCCAAAGGCTCTGCTCCAGTGTCACATGGGTGACAGAGCTAAAAAAGGCAAACCCATAGGCTTAATTTAGACCGCCCCCAATATGTTAGTGTTTTCCCCTGAGACAGTTTATGTGCCTCTTTCCAACTCTCCTACAACTTTCCTGGAATTTTAATATCCCAGTCTCTCTGGTTTTGCGCTTTTTCACTCTTTTATTTTTAGATTCAGTATTTCATAGTGGTCTGCAGAGTCTGTTTGACGCCAGCAAATGTAACTGGATCCCAAGTCCCTGCAAGACAAGAATTGCAGCCACGATCAGCATGCTGCCGAGAGCACAAACCTTGGCAGTGGTCAAAACCAAATAGTCTAAATCCTCTATTTATCTTATAGCGGGGCTTGGGAAAAGAGGCAGGAAGAGTTCATCAAAATGCAAAGAAGAATAGCTGGGAAAGGTTTGAGGCAAGTAAATACAAATCAAAGATACAAATAGATCCATCATAGAGATTTGTGTGACCAGACTTCCAAAAGCAAGTACAGGGATTTACAAAAAACAGAGATAGTTCATTCTCTAGTAACCTAGTAACAGGACAGGCATGCACAAAGTAGATTGCCTTTAAAAAGAGTTGTGTCAGCAAGGTTGACTTCAGTGGAATAAATAGAAATAGGCTGCTTGGCAGCAGATCACTGCTGACAATACTCTAACAGGTCAGACTTTCCAAAATATACTAGGTTATTTGATAGACACGTAACTGCCAGTATCTGCGCTTTACAGGAAAAGTACAGGCCACTCACTTCTTCTCAGCCTTTGGTGAGTAGGGGTCAGGTCTTACCTGACTGTCTCTCTAGCATGATGTTCAGTTGGAATAAATTCTATCTTTGAGGTCAAAGAGCTGAATTCCTTCATTTCAACATACTGCTTCCTTTCTAATACTTCTGTCCTTTTTTTTTTTTCCCAGAGCAGGGAAGAAAATTAAGGATTGACCATTTATCTGACAAAAAATATCCATTCTAACTATTCTGGACTCTCTAAATAAGGTACCTAGTGTCTACAACTGAGTGTGACCACTTCACGTAAGAAAAACCCTAATATATCAAGGCAGTTATTTGCCAAAGGTGCCATGATGAGTCAGCAGCAGAGCCAAGATTAGAATGCAGTGTGCAGACTGCCCATCCCTGTCTCACTCTCTGGCTCCTCTGGCAGCTTCCAGGGAGCAAAGTTCATTTAGCTGGGTGGCTAAATGCTCAGCTTCGGCCCTAGCACTTCACCTTGCTGTGTATCAACATTTTGGCAAGCTTTGTTCTTTGTTGCCAAGAAAGAGCACAGTTCAAGAGAAACAGAAAAGTAGTGATCTTGTCCATGGAGCAAAGGACACCACAGTAGCAAAATTCCAGTCTGAGAGTAAGAACAACAGTCATTGCCAGTATGTTGTTTGTATCGTGTGTGGAACTGAAATCACTTCAATGGGACTTAACATTCTAAGTCCTTTCCAAGGTGGCTTCTCTATCCCTTCATAAGTAACAAATGCAGAAAAAAAAAATGTAAAGCAGAGATTTTGATCAGAGCAACTTGATGCCATTTAACATTTTGGTTAAACTTGTTTGGCCAAATTATGTAATGTTAGCTTTTTTTTTCCCTTGCCAGAGACAATATTCAGTATTCCTATATTTTGAACTGCTTAGAAAGTAGGAGAGGCAGCAGGGAATCGCTGTGCCAGCAGCAGGGTGGGTAATGCAGCGTTGGTACCCACAGGCCCACTGGGAGCATCCTGCCCTCCCCACATTGGGGTGTAGGAACTGGCAGGGAGGCCCCACGCGGGCGCCGTGCAAGCCCTGCTGTAGTCACAGCTTCTGATTTTTCCATTGCTCTTCAGATCATGATTTTTCTTTATTCCTTGTTATCCTCTTGGTTCATGGTTAACCCTTCATCCTCATCATCCCCATTAGCAAACTTGTAAAGAAAAACACAGGAAACATCATGTCATTCTGTGGTTTATTTACTCCCTGTTGCTAAAGAGCAGAGTTCAGGAACTGCTGCTGTCTCCGTGATGCTTCAGTGCCTCCTCATGTCAAGCACAGCTAAAACTGAAAACTTGCTGTTCCTCCACATTACTGCAACTTTTCTGTAGATTTCTTCTCATCAAGAGTTTTCCTTAAGCCAAAGTCTTCCTTAAACCTTTCCAAATAAGTAGCCCTCTGTTTCTGCTGCTGGCTTCCAATATGCCTCCTTGAACATGCTTCAGATCATGGCTTAATAATGAGTCAAAGATTCTTGCAATTGCCTGTCGCCTGTTGGCAGTTTGCCCATTCACTTACTCTTTATTTAAAAAATATACTAAAATGATAATGTTGACTTGATAAAGGAGTTTCTGATCTGCTATTTAATTTTGAAGCTTTCTGGCATTCAAGCTGTACACAGATTGTGTGAAGCAGCAAGAGCAATTGCCAGCTCAGAAGTATTAGCAGTGTCTCACTAAGCTCCCTGCTCAGTCACCCAGACTTCAGGAAGGCTCCCAGGGCAGCATCCAGTGCCTGCTGAGAGTGGGCTGCCCTCCAGGATCCTGGAAGCGGCTAGGCACTATCTGACACTGAGCAGCCTCTTGAGGTCAGCACAAGCCAAGTCGTAAGGAACATTAAAAAGCAAATGTGTCCACCAGGAGAGGTAACTTGTGGCACTAGACTGACCCATCAATGGGGTTCTTCCCTACTTAGGAAGATTTCTCAGAGAGAGAAGCATGGGCGGCCACAGTGCTTGGCCTTATGGTGTTAAGGCCCAGGGTGCAATCTGGGGATGTATATATTACACCCTATTTAATAATTTCTCTGTCTAGAAGTCATTCCAAAGGTCATATGTGTTTGTATACAATTTCAGACATACATGGCACTGCTTTCTCCGTGAGAGTGATGGATGGTGCAGAAATATCTGTGCTGGGCAGAAAACACAGCCAGATATTCTAGAAGGTCCCAGTGGTAATCTAAGGAAGAGAAAAATAAAAAATGGGGTGCTGCTTAGATGATTTAACAGTAGGGAGTGGGTTACCAGTACTAGTCATGCTTCATTGACTTGGCATTTCTGTCACCAAGATATATAGAAGGAGTGAGTCCATGAGAGCAGGACACACAAGAAGCCTTAAGCCCAAGGTATGTAAATATTTGTAAAGCAGATGGTGAGTTCTGTGCATTAGGGTAAACATAAATTCTTCTGTTTTATTCTCAAATGGAAGTGTATTTTATTCAGACTGTAATCTGTGTGCAGTGTAGATGCCACTAATAAACATTTTTTTCCTACTAATCTCTAGAAGAAGATTGCTTCTTACCCTGTCGTGTTCCTTGCAGACATGTTGCTCTTTCTTTCATTGACTTTTTCTTTTTGAACATTGGCAAAAAGCTAGTTAGGTATCCGAATTGTCAAGAAAGCAGATTTTAAAACTAATGATCTCGAATTAAATTGTTTAAGGCTTAAATAGTTCAGATTCAAGTTCTTACATTTTTATTCAGTCTGGTTACTCTAAGAAGAGTAACCTTAGTTATGTTGCCAGAAGGGCCAGAAGCATCTATTAGGCTCCACGAGTCTTAATTTTCAGTATCTAACTTTAAGGTTTAAATAGGAAGAAGTGAGCTTCCTCTTCTAATCTGGGTTACTTTCTGGAAGATCCTGTCTTTCCTTGTTGAATATGGAGTGCTCCAGGTTTAGTAGAGCCATTCATGTGACTTCCTTCCATGTGAGGATTTTGACTTAGATTGAGGAAGATGCGATCTCCTCTCAACTCTGTTTTACGGGGGAAGAAAAATAACATTTCCATCTAACGTGAACCAGAGATTCAGATCTCAGAGCCAGGGTAGTGTTTTGCGCAATAAGTGGCTTTCATTGACACATTTTTTTAAATATAGTTCCAAACCACAGTTCAGTATGTGACTGTCATTTATGCCATCAGCTAAAAAATGTAAATCTTCATAGGTATTTACTTCATATATAGATTTCTTGTGTAACACAGTCTGACTTTTCCAGTAGGCTGAACTTTCATTTATAACATACATTTTGTGCTTTCTTTGAACTAATTGTTCTTATGTAGGAAGATTATCTTAATTGACTTCAACAGGTTTGGAGACAAGAAAGAGCATTATAGATGAAAGGAATCTTTTTTTAAGGAATTCAATTTTCTATCAATATTGTTCTGTTACAGACTTAGACTCGCTTCTTGCCTATTACTGTAGTGTTTTACTTGGTTTCTTTCTCAATGGTTTTGAATGATTTGCACTTGTTTACCCAGATCAGAAACCCAACCCTAGAGGAGTCAATCACATTCACAGTTGCAGGTGTACAGGCTTGGACAGGGCCAACAACAGAGAATTAGATGCCTGTAGTAAATAAGAGTCCTGGCTATTAAATACATCACTACCAAAATCAGCAAAAAGACTGTTCCTTAGAAGTAAGTTTTTTAGATCATACAATTAATTACAATGCTTAAAGATTTCTTTCTAATTTCAAAGTCAAAGCAGCTGTCCTACCTATTCTCTTCTTGCATCATTTTTTATCTTCTGAGAGACTTAGGTGGATTCCCCATGTTTACTAAAGTATACCTTGTGTCCTCAGATATGGGAGTTAATAGTGAAGAAACTTTGAAACAAAATAACATGAATAAAATCTGTATTGCTTATAGGAACTTCTATACTTGGCCGTTCTGGTATTGGTATTTGGCAGTTATTCGATATTTGATATTTTGGTTGTGTTTAGCATTTTGCTGTCTTTCCTTACACAGGCGGTCATAGCTCTTGAAATCTCCATGTAATATATATTGCTTTATAGATGCAGAAACTGAAAACCAGGGACTAGATCTGAGCAAGGGTGTGAACTCCCATATGACTATTACCTCATCTAGAAACATCACCCGTTTTTTTTCTCTCTCACAAGAGAACAGTCACACCATATTACTGAATGACAAACTAGAATTTTTAGAAGTCTGGGACAGAACTGAGTCTGAAAGTGTTAGCCTCAGACAATGCAGAAGTTGTGTTATTTTGGAGGGGAAGAGCTCTTTCATTTTGCTTGCCTCTGAAAACTCATGATAAGAATAGTTCTTTAGAGTGAGCCAAGCTGTAGTGAGTACATCTCTAAGAGTACCAGGAATCACACTGAATCACTAGACTTTGTAAAATGCCCTCATAACAATACTCCATCTCTCCAGAGACAAAAACAGCAGGGAGAGGGATCCTTGTGTCCTTCAGGTCAGCAGTTTCAGCTGAGTTTCTGTAAGGGCTTGTGGAACAAAATTCTGGGTTTTAATCTCAGACTTGTTGTGTAGCTGCCATGTATGTATTGCAGGTTTGAAATACTATCATTATAGATCCTTTTAAGTGAATACAAGTGAGTACATTACAGATCTAATGTTGCATACAGAGTGGCAGACAGACTGGACAAAAATTGCTGGAACAAGGATCTTGAGGCTGTGCTGGCTGTTCATTACTTCTTCTCACATGCATTAGGCATATATATTGAAAAGCAACCATAAAACATATTTATCTCCATGATATGAGCCAAGAGCCGGGGTGAGAATAAAGCCACTCCTTCGTGATGATACAAATTGCTTTGTGGCTGAAACTGGATCCTTGATGTTCAGTGCACTGTTTCATGTGGCGAGATGGGAGGAGGTCCTTGTTCCAGGTCTGGCTGGCTTCTGCTGGGAGCGAGGACATGAGCTTCTTCCCTAGTGGGACTGACTCCTCCTGGGGCTACCTCTCATTTGTGCAGAGGGCTAGAAAAGCTTTAATGTAAGTCTGCTTTGTGAAAGACCCTGGACTGAGTATCCAAGTTTTAAGAAGAAAGAAAAGCAACAGTAACATTCAAGTCAATGAAAGCAGCCCATATATGTATGTTGTGTGTGTGTATATGTATACACACGAACACAGATATGTATGTATTCTGATACCTTTGCATAGCTGCAAATATATATCCTACAAACTGAACCATTTGACCGTGCACACATATCAGAAGTTGAAACTCACCGGATCCAAATTCTATTAATGAGTCCAGCTTCCATCCCCAAACAGAAAGTGAGGCAATGGAAACTCTAGTCTAAAGTAAATTAATAATTAAATTTTAAATTTAATCAAACTAGTTAGTAATGATAAGCACTTTATTTTTCAAAATCATGTGTTCTAACAAGAGTCACAGAAAGCCCTTTGCCTAACAGAACAGACAGACCACTACCACCTCTGCATGGGACTTTGTAGCCCAAGGATTTGATACAAAGCCTTTATTTTTTTATGTATGGCCTTTCAGGGATGAAAATGTGAGGGAGGGAAAAACACTTACAGCCACTGCTGTAAGAGGTGCATACAGAGGAGGACCATTTTGCAGCTCTTGAGTTCAGATAAGCACTAGCCTGAACTTTTTCAGATCTGTCCTTGCTATTGTTTACCATACCAAAAGCAGAAGATCGTAGGAAAAAAAGTGGAAGAAAACTAACTACAGGAAGCCTTTCCTAAGCTCCTAGAACTGGAGCAGGAAATCAGTTGCTGTGGGAGCCTCTGATAGCTTGTGGAACATTGCACACTAGTGACAGCTCGCTGTTTCCAGTGGCGACTGTAACTGCAAGATTTTTCTCTTAGTCTAATTGTAACGCTTTGAAATTGCATGTTTTTACTTAGATTACCTCAGACTTTGTGAACTGCCTTGGGCAGACTAATTGTGCCTAGAATATTGCTGCGTGTGTGTTCTGCCCTGCTCATTCTTTTGTCAAAAAGAGCGCTGCTCAGCTAGCGTGTTCATCAGAGGAGGGTTGAGAGTGACACTCGCACATCTAATTGCTGTCTGTGAAGCCTGAGTGAGGAGGAACCCTGCTTGGCTTTAGCCTCTCTGGGGAACTGGCGGGCTTGGCAGGTCAAGGGAGAACTTGTTTAAAAAAGGCACAAAAGACAAGCAGACTGAAGCTGACCTCGCAAAGTCACTTTCAGAGGCACTCACAAGTTTAGCCCGGCGCTTTAGCTGAGCTGTCACCTGCTCTCCGGGCTGTTTACTGTACACACTGCTAAGTGCAGGCATTATTGCTTACTCTGTTCCTCGGACCTGGGTGTACCTTACCAAAAGTTCATATGGAAAATGCCTAATGTAAACCTAGCCTGCTCCTCTGAAAGCCTTGGGCTGCTCTCTATTGTTCAGCACAGCCCTGGTTATCTGACCCTCATAGGTGTCAGGTGAAATGAATGTCAGAGCCTTTAAAGGCACAGGCAGGTACCTGGAGCATTGAATAGTGAGTCTGTCCTTTATATGTGGTTACATGAGGTCTTTTTCTAAATCATTATCCATGATTCATTATACTACCTAAATGGTTTGGGCTATTTCAGACTGGGTCTAAATTCCAAATGATACCTAACCCTAAGGCTTTTTATATAAAGGCAAATGGGCTCTTGCTGTGATTTGCATGTTTTTGTGCTCTTCAGCCAAAGGCCTGTTGCTGACTCAGGCACAGCATCGTGCACACTTGGTAGGAGTCTGGCATCCCCAACCAAGTATCCAGAAGAGGCACCGTGGATTTCTCTGGGAAAGAAGGTACTGGGAACCAAGTACAGAGGGAAACTGCCAAACTCAAAGTGGAATTTTAACTTTAGTTCTGTATTAAATTGCGAAGCTCTTTAGCTTTGAGGTTCTCCTGCATCTTTGGATCTGCCATTTTTCATATCCTGTGTACTTTATGGCATATGCAGAGAGCAAATAACACTAAAAGCTGAGGTCTACCTCACCCAGGGAAATACAGAACTGGAGCCAAGTTAGCATGGGAACGGCCCGACCTTTATAAATTGACCAGCTTTGAATGCTCAATCTCTTTGTCGTAGGGGCACTTGTGTTTTTCTCCATAATTTCATTTTCACACAAGCCTAGATTTATTCTGATAGGAGAGCTTTTGCACTGTCTCGAGGAAGGAGCTCTAAGATTTATATATATATCCATGATCTCTTCTGTACAGATGAACTCAGTGCAGGAGTGCTGTGTGTGGGCAGTCTGATCCCCATTTCTTCGTGGCACATCTACACCAACTCCTAGGAAGCTTTGAGGTAGAACTGCTAAAGACAAGGACTCTAAAAGCAACCTTTATCAATCAGACCAAATGCAGAGCCCCTGAGATTCTTCTCAGTCCAACAGACTGTTGAAAAGATGGCTAAAGTAGATGAAATTGTATAAGCTGCTTAGAAATTTTAAAGCATTTAAAGAGCTTTTGAGTAACCAGAGGGCAACATATCTGATCACCTTAAAGTCTTTTTTCCTTCCTACTCTCACGTTTGAATAATTCACAGCTGAAAACTCATTTCACTTGTCTTTCAAATATGTAAGTTGGCCTCTGATCTAGAACAAAGCATAGAAAGCTTTGACACAAGAGGAATGTATTTATTAAAGTTAGAAACAATAGAAGCAAGAGTGTTTGACTACCCAGATGGCATTTTTTAAAGCCTGCTGCCTGAGTTTGCTAAGATGAAAGAGACAAAGTAAAGACTTACGTATCTGTTGGAACTATTTCTTCTATGCAGCTCTTCCCAAAATCAAGAGTTAGGTACTCCAACGACACGCTTGTCCTGCAAGTCAGTCACCTCTGGGTTCCCTTCTAGAGCTGAAAGGACACTGGGCACATGTCTAACTTGGAGAGACAATCTGCATGTTAGCTGTACTAACTCTGCTCTGAAACTGTGCCAGTTCTTCTTATGCCTTCAGTTGCCCAAAGGCAGACAGTCTTTACCTTTGGTGTCCCAGCCTGCCACCACTCTGGCAGGCTGTAACACAGCCGGCTGGTACTTAGTGTATTTCCATCTGGGGAAAAACAGTAGCAGTAAAGCAGGACAACTGCAGAGGGCCCAGAGCTATGCAGTGCAGACATGAGCCACTCTGGCAAAGTGTATCACAGTCCTTATACAGCCATTATAACCATTCCCATCTTCTTGCAGAGAACAGAGAGCAGCATAGCACTGTACTCAGCAGCAGCGAAGTTCAGTGTGTGCCATTCTGCCAAGGCTACCAAGTCTTGCTTTTAGCACAGATCATATTTTAGGGTAAGCTGAAAATGCCCTTTTGATAATACTCAAAGGTTTTGTTTTGCTCAAACAATCCCATGTGAAACTGCTATCTTGATCGAAGTCCATTTAGCACATGCAGATCATCTAAAGGGATTTGACTCCCTCTCCCGTGCTGTCTGATTGTACAGAGAGCCAGAAAAAAAGTAGTTACAGACTCTCTCCAAACTGCTGTTGTAATCTCCACCCTCCAAACAGAGTCTGCTGTCCCCCTCGTTGCTAATGACTGTGAGGAATGTCAGAAGCAAGCACCAAGTGCAGGTCATTGCCACGCAGGATGCAAGAAAATCAGTCTGGCTTATTTGGACGGCCGTAACAATTTAGCTCTAGAATTTCAGTGAAAATATGTGATCTGGCTGAGGACTCGATATCTGGTCTTGAAATAGTTTCCAATTCCCCACCTTTGTAGCCTGACTTATGGCTGAATTAGAGCCCCCAAAATCCACTTTCTGAATCTGATACTCAAAGAATCATTCCATGGATGCATCCCTGTGACAAAGCTGTACAATGACAACCATTGAAAACGTTGCTTTTCCAGAGTCTTTGCAAGGAGGATTATGGAGGAGATAGCTTGTGGCAACGGCAGGACACTAACAAAACAAGCCTGCATGGTGCTTACCTCTGTTACCCCCTTGCAAAACTCCTACTGCTGGGCACTAGCCAGTGCAATCAAATCTGGTTGCCTAACGACCGACAGGTGACTGTGCATACGACAGCAGTTTTCTTTAACATGTTTTCCCTGACACAACCGGGTAAGTGACACGAGCCTACACATGCAGCCTATGGGCCATGGGAATAATGCACAGTCAGCGGTGACTCAGGGGGTATCCCAAGAAAAGGGAAGGAGCCTCTCTGAAGTAGGCTGTGCTGTTGACACGTGCTGACAGTAATTCGAGGAACTACCCATACTGTCTCCAGCTTCTTTTTTACTGGCAGCCCCAAGGTAACATGTCATAAACACAGAAATGATGCATTTGGGGATAATGACATACCTGCACTTGCGTAGATTTGGGGGTGACAGCTTTGCATTGCTCTGTTGCTTAAAAAAGGTTGCAAACTTAGGATGCAAGCCTATGACAGTAAATACTTAGCAGTGAACAGGTAATTCTAAGTAAGTATTAGAAATTAGAAATAGTAACTGAAAAACGAAGCTGAAATGGTTCTTTCAATTGCAAGAATCCAATATGGATAAACAATATTTTTTGGAGAATCACTACTGAGACAGGTACACGTGCATCTATCTATGTAATTGCTGATGAGTTTAATGAGGCTGCAGAGCTAATATTAGACTTTCCTCTACTAATTGCAAGTTTGTCTTCGTTGTAGAATTCATGGAATAGGGCTCTGATGAGTAGAGGCACCTACATCTCAAGAAAATTATATACCTTGTCAATGATGCATAATCGCAGACTCAGGCTTTTCTAATTTCAGTAAGACTCATTCATCTGATGCATGGTGATCACTGAGGTCCCTACAATTTACTTATGGCCTAATGAGCAAGAATTTAAATAGAGGCTAATTTAGTATCTCAGCAGTTTTAGACCTTTTAAAAAATATCTTTATGAAGAATCTTCTTTTCTTGGATGCAGAGCCCTCAACTCATTCCTGGGAGAACTGTAATATATCTACTCTGAATACTTGACAACTGCAGGGTTTGACACCTTTCAGGGAAGACTGCTTTCTGCATCTCTACAGTAGTTCTCCACTAAATGAGGATTAAGGTTCCTCACTAAAGTTTGAGTAAGATCTGGGCAGCCCTTATACATGTGCTCATAATGAACAGATATTCGTAGAGGCAGAATTTTTTCACTTTCTTGTAACTTAAGAAGAAGGTATCAAAGAGGAAATATGTTCATCCTCAAAAGGAAGAAAGAGTAGGAACATGTTAAAATTCTTGCTCAGAAGTCCTGTATGGATGAATCGGAAAGGATTTTGAGCTCAGTCATTTGCAACTACAGCCACAGGCCATGCTTTTTTAGTCAAGAGAGCACATAGGGGAGTTGGGAAGGGAACCATGAGAAATATTATTGCAGTCCAAGATAAGAGGAAAAAAAAACAAAACTCAAGAATACAACTTCTTGTTTTTTTTCAACTTCTATACAATTTGTATTCTGCATTTTTATATGAAGAGATAGAATTTCTATTTATTAAAACACAAACATTGTTATTCACTTGTTCAAACAGCAAATACCAGATACTCTATTGAAATGTCAGTACCAGCCAGTACGTATAAATCCTCTCCAAGACTATTTTTATAAATGTTCCTCTGACTCTCGTGATCATACTCTTAAAGTTTTCCTTCCTTGGGTAATCCTCAGCTTTAATTTCTGTTGAAGACAAAACAAGCCAGTCTGGAATCTTGTGTCATATTATCATCATTGTCCTATATGTGGAATTTAGAGCATTTTGGGGGAAGCAGATTGAACCATCATCTCTGGGTTGTGTTCAGTGCTGGTACTGATGTGCTGGAGATGTCTGTTGTGTAGATTAAATGCAGGAATATGAAGAACATGTGAGAGTTTCTGCAGCCAAGTACTTGAATCGATCAACAACAGACTCATGTAGAAGAGAGGCACTGTAATTCGTTAGTAAGCACAGCTGCACATGTGGATAGAGTACACTATATTTGAAGATATCTTTGGAACTGGTATGACTGTATCATGCACAAACAGTTGCCGTGGTGCAATCAGCTAAGCTGTTTTAGAGGATGAGGATGGTATTCAGAGACATTCTCACTTTTGTGCTCAGTGAACAGTGGAGCCCATGGCCCAAACGTTTATTTGTGAGAGACTGTGAGGAGAGGACTGGTAAACAAGCAAAGATATTTATACTTGTACTGCCTTTCTCACTTCTTAGCCCATCTTCCCCCTGTCCCTAATTTGTTATAGGAAGATGGAAGAAGTTCTGTTTTCTTGTGCCAATTGCGCAGCCTCTGATGGAGCAATCTCTGGACTAGTTTTCTTCACCTATGCAACATGCAGGATGCTATGTGAAAGAATCAACCAGATGTGGTTATTTTGTGGTCTAACAGACTGTGTTGAAGAAGTGTGTAAATATATACATATATGTATATGACAAAATATTTAGCTACTTTTGATATTTTTCCTTTCAGCTGCTGGGGGTCTGTTCAGCTGGCTGATAAAATAAATATCTAGTCAAAACAAAAGGACGACCACTAAGCAGTTAACATTTATTTCTAAACTAGAGCAGTTAACATTTATTTCTAAACTAGAGCTTCACTTTTGGAAGTCATCTAGGAACCTTCAACAGACGGTTACAATGTGCCTGTATATGATGTAATTATTCTGGCACTAGCAGCTTGCTGTGAACTCACTCTGCTATGATTGTTCATTCGCAGTAACTGAGTTAACTGAGTTAATCTATATTGTTGTCCAAATTAGGACATTGACCTAGAAAGAGTCTTCTTGGAGCTCAGGTTCAGGCCCTCTGCTATAACGGGTAAATTGCTCGTTATCACCTATGCAATGACCTGCCCTCTCAAATGCACTTCTTCCTGAATCCTTGCTGAGTCCTGAGTCCACACTGTGGGCAAATGTTACAGATGAACTAGGGCTAGCTGGATGAACAAGGTTACCCACATTTGCTCTGTCAGCCACTTGCAGGTTTGTTCCTTTGTCAGTGACAATTGATAGAAAATACAAAATTTAACTCATTTATTCTTCTGCATTTTGGGCTGCTTTCTTCAGCATTCAGATGGAAAGACTTTCATTCAGGCAGTAGTGTGTAAAACGTGAGACAATGAGTATGTAGAGTATAACTAAGTTGTAGTGAGTTTACTTAAAATTATAACAGTGATAAATACCAGAAAACAAAAGTCTAATTTGAATTGTAAAATTGGAACCTCCATAAAGTATATGCTGAACTGAAGAATTCTAATATCTGCATATCTTTTCGTGTTGTCAATTTGCATTTTCTATCATTTGGTCTCTCTGTGAGTCATAGTATAATCGTATTTAGAATTGTAATAAACTTGTAATGGCAATGATGATGAACACTTGGTATTTATAGAATGGGGAAGTGAAAATCAGCACTTTCAATGTAACAATTTAAGCTTTCTGAAACTTTTTCCAACCAAGACAGTTTTCTGTTTGAAACTGTTGATTCAGTGGCGACTTACTGGACTATTTCTGGTCCATTCTTAAACCTAGCATCTGTGTGCTGCTGCCGAGATGTGTGCTGCTTCACTGATACTGTGAATGACTCCTCTTTGCTCGTTTTTTCTTTCTGGTACGCCCAATATGCCCGTGGCTTCGCTTCCGGCCCTGTAATAGTATGCTAGTAAATACATAGGTAAATCTTTTGAGTAAAAGAGGAACATCTATTCTTGAAATTCTGTTAAAAGGAAGTTTTACCTATGTATTTACCATACATGCCCAAGTTATGGGCATGTGACTCTCACTGCTAAAACCCCCCTCAGAGTATTTTCCTCCATTGATGCTGGCTGCATCTACACAGTGTCTGTTTGATGTTGCACTCAGAATTTCCCTCCTTCCTTTTAAAATCGTCTTATCTTTAATCTTTTTTCAGACTCGCTCAGACTTTACTTTGCACTTCTGCTTACTCCTGTGGCTTTACTGGTTGCTTTTGCTTCTCTTTACAGTCACATCGCATTGGCTACAATAGCTGCCTCTTGTGCAGCTTTCCTGGGCCTCATCAAATGCTGAAGTTTCATATTTCAGATGCCAGTTTAAGGCTTTGGTCATAATCTTCAAAGTAATAGATAGATCAAGCCTCAGCTACTTTAAAGGCAGAATTTTGATCTGTGAACCGTCATGACAGCTGCACTTCCTTGGGGCCATGTAGATTACAAAGCCTAGGAGGAAGCATGTGAAAGGGAGGAACTAGGCATTCCGGACTGAGAGAAGCCAGCAATTGGAAGAATATCCAGGAGAGATTCCACAGACCCACACACCAGGAAGCAGAGCAAAACCTTTCTCTTCGGATCAGTCTGAACATTGATTTTCTACTCTGTCCAGAAGAATCTAGTAAACAAAAACACCAGCAGTACCCCAACACCAGCATTTCAAACAAGTGCTGCTGTAGCTAGGGTCTTTTAAGAAACTGACCATAGAGTCTGCTAAAAACTTTGCTTTAAATGCAAGGCTCAATGCTGGTGTTATCCAAAACCTGGAACCTCTCCTTGCCAGTGCCTGCTGCTGTGCAACAGCATTCCCACAGTGTCCGGTGTCAGGAGGCTTTTTGCATGAGGCAGATTCAACAACAAAAAATAATGAGAAAATTTTATCAGAAGCAATGGATGAGTAGTCTCTTCTTTGGAACTTTCTGTGAAGTGCCGGTGAATACAGTACACACTTCACTTTTGAAGTTAAATCAGACTTTAACATTTCTGTTCTATGCTAAGTTAGTGTATTTCAGCCTTAGTGCTTATCCAAACACAAAGTCCTCCTGGTTAATCTTCCATGGAGGTTTCAACCAGTTTAGTTAAACTGCTATAAACACTTCTGTAAAGACAGTTGGTTTAACTTAAGTCAATCTGTAATCTGTTTATGGCAACCCTAAATAAGCTATTTTTCAACTTAACTACAAATGTCAGCCAACTTCTTGCACCAATTCTGACCAAACTGATTTAAAATAAAATCTTAATATAAATGAGTTTTTTGTAAACTAAAAATTTCCTTGGTAAACCAGAAACTTCGGTGTAGTGCATGTCACGTCTTCCCTCTTGTGGCTGACACGAGGACTCACAGTTTTGGGAAACACTCAGGCCCTTAAGAAGGTGGATTAGATTCTCCCTAGCCATGACTTGGCAACAGAGACAGTAAACTGGCGGTTATTTTAGGGTTCAAGGTGCTACAAACACAGTTTTTTTTGAAACCAAATAACAAAATGCTTGAAGTTGGATAATTACATACTGTTGATTTGAAAAATAGATTTTATTCTGGAATAAAATGGATCAGTAAACACTGCGTAGCTACTAATGCTGCTATAGCTTGCTGCCTGGGAGACTACTAGAAAAGCAAAATTGGCAAGGATGGGAAACCAGGAATTTGGGGGGGCTGTTCGAGTTAGGAACAAAGAAAGATGCTGCAGAGGAGATCTGAGAGCAGGAAGGCTTGCAGATTTGAGAGAAACGGCATTTCCAAACTTGAGCCCCCATTGCATCCACCGCTGGCAGACAAGCCACTGGGGAGCTGGAGGCAAAGCGTGCGCCGCCTCTCTGTCCCACAGCGGCAGCCAGGCGCTCACGGGTGACAGCGGCTGTGCCAGCCCCCCCGGCCGCTCCGCCTGTCCGCAGGCAGCTGTGGGAACACAGACCCGCGTGGCTGCGGGGTGAGTGAGCTGCGCCTCGCACAAATAAGAAATGGCCGCCTAAGGCTTCATAGGAGGCATAACTGAACTGGAGAGAATAAGTTTCTGCCTTACTTAACTTTTGTCTGGTTTTCTTCACCTGACACAACCCAGCAATCATGATGTGCTTTACAGCATGCCCAGGGGAGGCTTGAAGTTGTCCTGAGGATCCCAGCCCTGCATTCCCAGATTTATTTAATTGTCATGACATTATTGTAGGTTTTTTTTTTAATTTGAAAATTGACCTAAAAGGGCTTAGTGCCAGGTGAGTTCTCTATCTTGCCTGGTAGGGCTCGGCCCTGCCAGTGTAAAGCTGCCTCTCACGTTCACGCACGGTGCTAGCCTGTTGCACATATATACATTTCAAAGTGTAAGCTAATAGCTGGCAATAGTTTTGGCACCACAAAATCCTTCTAGTCCTGCCAAGACTGCCATTGACCTGTATGCTGATGGGTTGAGCTCCCAGAGGGCTACCCAGCCCTTTCTTTGATCAGATGGGGACTGGCTATAAGTTCTTTTACTTTATCACTGTCTACACCACCTTGAATAGGCTGATTCACCACTTTCTAGTGGAGCAAAAAAGGAAGAAAAGAAGAAGGAGCTTTTCTGCTTCTACTGTTTCATATAGGCAAAACTTCTGAAGGAAAAGATGAGCTTGCAAAGGAAATAAAACATCTGCATTATCTGTAAAATTAATTGAGAAACCTCTCTTTACCGAAGGCATAACTTCAAATATGTTTGGGATGCTGCATGTTAACTTATACATTATCTATGCTTCCTTAGTACCTTACGCTGGGCTTTTCCGTATCCATGCAAGCCCTGTGCAAGCCCAGGAAGTGCTCATGGCCCAGTCTCTCATGTTGTTCTGTGCTACCACACTTCCGTCGTCAAGGTTGCAAAATCCACTCCTGCTCTACGACGAGAGCAGGACAGCCCTGTCAGGCACCGTTCCACAGAGCTCTTACACCTCGTGCTCCTTGATTTCTTCTCTTGCTAGGGTGCCACAACCCCATCTTGTTAGGTTACACCTCTTCTATAGGGCACCAGGACTGAGGAACGTGAAAAGACTAAGGGCAGGGCGGATCAGGAAATGGATAGAAGCAAAGAACGTTCATGCATCATCGAGGAAGTCCTACACCCCGACACCTGTGGTTAAGGTCATGGGTAAGCCATGAAGAAGCATTTGGGGAAATGAAGCAGAAAAATGTACAAGAGGCAGTCATCAAAGAGGATGGCCTAAAC
This sequence comes from Crypturellus undulatus, assembly GCA_013389825.1. Taxonomy (NCBI): domain Eukaryota; kingdom Metazoa; phylum Chordata; class Aves; order Tinamiformes; family Tinamidae; genus Crypturellus; species Crypturellus undulatus. The sequence continues at coordinate 554,125 of VWPW01028642.1, read as the reverse complement.
CCCATAAAATCCCCCCTTTTGATATGACAGGGAACACACAAAACTCTTCTTTGCCTATTTTACAAGAAGGCAGCTTAGGGTAGAGACAGAGGCCAGGTGAGCAGGAAGCTACCGTGGTAGCTGCTCCTGCGCTGGACAGGAGATACCTACGGCTAAGAGCAGCCATGGGGCAAGCAGGGGTATTATTGGGAGCTGTGGGAAAAGAGGAGAGAGCAGTAGAAGGGGAAGGGGCAGTTCTCGTATAGGAGAGGGTTGAAAGCTTTGCGCAGACAAGTGCCAGCCCACATTATTAAAAGCTTAATTGTACTCCATTGGCAAACAAGATTTGGAGGTCACAAGCACATGCAGATACAGACATGCTACTTTATGAGCTGTAAGTCAGCAGTTGGCTGTGGTTTCATTCCTATGCTGCTAACATCTGGTATAAATTAGAAGTGAACATTCAGTAAAGAGATTTTTTTTTGGATTCTCTTCAAGCACTTGGTTATCAGAATGCCTTTTTTGATCAGTACTGGGGACACTGAAGGTCACTGATACTCTTTAGAAAATACATCAGATCAAGCTGAACAGTGTGATGTACAGGTCAGAGAAGTAGAGGTGTCAAGTTCCCCCTTGTGTCTATAATCCTAGGGCTTCTGTGTTCAAGACTGGAACGCTTTTCTTCTCCATGCTGGGATATCCAAATGGTGATGGCCAATAGCAAAAAGGGCTGAAATGATAGTGCAGGACTATCATAATGTGAGAGCATCCCAAACATGTCCCAAAACTGTCAGTAGAGCAGGAAGTATCAGAGCCTTTCCATGCTCAGGTGACACCATGTTACAGTGGGTGATGCTGTAGGCATGATACAGGTAGAGTGATGCAAAGAAAATCCTACGCTGGAATCTTCCAGCAGATCGGATGATCAGCAGAATTTACAGCACCGGTCAAGCAGAGCATTGAATGAATTAATGGAGAATAGTCAATTTGATATAAAGTGTTTCTGTTCCAGTGCAAGGTTCTTGGATAATCAGAATTTTGAATTCATAATTTCTCAGGACTTCTTTTGGGTCTATTTTCAATTAAATTGTAAACAAACTTTGTATTTTTCTGAACTTTGGAGGAGTCATAAACAATCCTGGTCTAGCAGAGTTGTGACCATTGTCAGGGACCCTCAGCTGGGGAACATAACTGGTTGGGACACCAAGGAATTTGGAAGATAAAATAGGTATTGGCAGAACTTTTCACCACATATATTGGAGAGATATGGTCATGAGAGAGAGAACATGTTCTTGCGAAATGGGTAAGGAGGCCATTCGACTGCAGCCCGCTCTGGCTTCTGCAAACACTGGGCTTCCATTAGGGCAGAACCAGTCTGGTCATCCAGGGGTGACTCACTGTAGGATTCAGCTTTGAGAGGAGGAAAGAGGACCTGAACTGAAAGCCATCTTTTGTCGTAGTTATTCCCACTGCTTGTGAAATAGAAATACAGGGTTGAAAAGGGCTTCAGGAGAACATGTAAGCCAAGTATCTGGCTACCTCCTCTCTGATCTTGGTTATTCCTCTGAGTTGAGGCACAGTGAAGTGGCAACAGTCAAGCAAGGAATAGTAACAGTGCAGAAGTTATTTCTGCTGAATGTAAGTTTTAGCTGACTTAGCATAAGTTTTTTAGCTGACTTAGTTTTAGCATAACAAAAACTAACCAAACTATTGCAAAGTTAAGTCTTTTCTACATCTTTTAATTCAACCCACTGGCACAGACATTTTGGATATCCTGTTCACATGTTTTGCATTAAAGCATTATGAAATCCCAAATTCTAGTGCCAGATGGTTTTGGATTACTTTGCTTGTATAAAGGGTTTAATTTGGGTGCATGGAAAATAAAATATTCGAGTAATATCTTTAGTGGGACTACATAGGTCGCATTTGCTTTATTCTTCAGCTATCTGCCTTCTGCATGTTATATTCTGAGTCACGATAAAACTTTAAAACGTGAATTGAGATTTACTGACTTCCCAGAACAGACTGTGTTCTGTGAAATACTTACAGGGATTGACGTGGAAGGAAATATTCCTAGATGCTGAGAAACCACACGGTGAATTAAAATAGTGCTTGTCTTCCAAATTCGTGTCTCCTAGGAATGTGTTCAGCCTAGTCCTGAATATGAAGCTAGAAAGAGAATGGGTAAAGTTCCTGTCTATGGCTGTTGTTCCTGCCAGTAATCATTTTGTTTGCTTTAATTGAAGAGTTGAATGAGGTTTTTAGCTAGTATTAACAGGAATCACAATTTTCAAATTATCTTTCCTTCGTGTAACAGATGATCACCAGAAGTATAAACACAGAGTTAACCTGAAATTGGATCTGTTGGAATTCACAGTCTGCGCCACATGGTACGAACAGCGTGACGTGGCCCCTGCACTCTCCGAATTGCAGTGTCCTGCAAGGATCACTGTCACATCACGTACAACGTAGCTTCTTCCTTGTTATTATTCAAATATAGGATTACTTCTTTTATTCAGTCACTCTCGCAAGTTCAAGAGCAAAATGTTGACCTGGTTAAATCAGGAGCTGTCTGTTTTATACTAATAAAAATAAACCAGTTTGTATTTTAGGAGAACACCTTACAGATATTTCTTTAATGGGATGCCACCTCAACTGGCTTGTTTAAACTCACTCTTGATGAGGAAGCTAGTGACTAGTTAGAGTCTCTCTCTTCTACCCTGTTTCACAGTTTTCAGAAACAAATTGTTTACATTCAGAGTAGACCAAATGTAAAACAGGGCATTACTTACAGACAATAAGATTCTTGTTCTCAGAGACCTAAAGAGAGGAAAAAGGGTTTGTAAAAGGGGCTCCTTGGGCTCTGCTCAACAACTACTAGCACTTCTCACTCCCATTTTCCACAAAAAGTATAGTTTTGCTGGATTTTGGTTTAAAACCCAGAAAGAGTAGTGTAAAATGGTAAACTAAATTCAGATTTGTTTATGACAAGTTGTTGCCAAGTTATTGTCTGTGCTTTTAATTATACTGCATTATATACACTGGAAAATATTGACTTACATTACATTTGATAAGTCTGCAACTTAGCATAATTATTTGAGGAGCGTTTTTCTATTGAGTTATTTTGTAAAATGAAAGCAACACAAGTAAAAATTTCAGAGACTTTCAAGCCACCATCAAAACTGTAAGCTCTACATCTATATTTGCACAGATCAGTCAACAATTATAAGATTACTTGCATGAATGTGAACAACCAATAGATATATTGATCTCCAATATATAGTCTCAGCTACATTTCATCAGTTGTATCTCCTTACTGATGCAATTGAAATTATCTGCTGATGTCAGCCAACACTGTTACCAAGATCTAGAATATTTTGAGAGGTGGAGGTGGGGAGGAATAAGAATAATGTCAACAGGTAAGTCGTGCATTAACAAGGTACCCTGCTCTTGCTGAGGTCAGCATCACACCCAAGGTGGGGAAAGGCTGACTGCAATGGAATAACTCGTCATCATAAAGCTGACTATGTGCTGATTGGTTTGCTCGGCTCTTCTCTAAGTTACAGGGTGGGGTGAATTTCACACAGGACTGAAGAAGAGAGTATAGAACTGAGAAGTCAGTATGCTTGGATATAATTCTAGGATGGGAAAGTATGTGAAGCAGATATAAAGCAGATACAGAAATTTGGAGTTTTAGGGTTGATATTAGTATAAAAGACACTTGCTCAACCTAAGTTTTAAATGAATCATTAACATGGGAAAACTTTTACTTTTGAAAATCTCAGTGTTCAGCCTGTGCTGTATCAATAATGCACCTTTTAATGCTGGAAAGACCGAAATTTCCCTGTCTTCTTCACTTAGTTACATCTCCCACTGTCTAGATGTATTGCAGACAGCTATAGCATCATGTATTATTTAACAGTGTTTTCCTTCAGATGACTCTGCAGTTTGCTGCCTATGACTTTACCAAATTTTATTCATTTGGTCCTACAGTTTTGAAGCCACGTCAGTCCCTGCCTGGCTAGACACATGCTTCATTTAATTGGGACTGCTTAATAAAGCTGATGCAGTTTCCAAGGACGACCCCCTGCTTAGGAAGAAGCTCTTGTGACCTCTCTTCTGAGTAGCTCCGGTGCTGTCATGCTTCAGGATAAGACCTGCAATTGCAATCACTCCTCATTCTGGAAATGTCTCAGATATGGAAGCTTCAGGAATGAAGGTAAACACTGTATCATCATGCAACCCAGATTCACTTGAAAGGAGAATGAAATGAATTATTTAATCAAAGGCAATTGTAATTCTGTCAACAAATCTCCTAAATTAAGGTTATATAAGTAAACTCATCTCTATCATTTCCCAATTTTGGAGTGCTTATTCTGCAATCAGAATGTTCATTTAATAAACCTCTTTCATGTGCTCTGATAACTGGTTTGGTTTTCTTGATAGATTTTGTCTAGGAATTCAGAAGCTTCATCAACATTCTAGAGTTAGTGTTTCTAGCAGTCTTTGTGCTCAGATATATGGGCTTGAAAAATTAACATTTTCAGTAATACTTATGAACTGACCAAAAGTCACTTTCTTGTAGCAGCAGCAGAGTGTTTAATTCCATTGAATGAAATGAAACTTGCAAAAAGAGAGGTCCTCCCTTTATACATGTACAAGGAGAAGAGATTTCTGGATCTGCCAGAGGAAGACAGAGAAGAGTGTCTCCTTACTCTTCCTTCAGATTGAAAACCTGCCCAGACTTGCTGGATTCATCCCATATAGAGAAAAAAGATTCTCGGCTCATGCAAGCAGTTTGGCTGTTGGTCATGGTATTGCGAAGCAGGTTTCGGTCTTCAGGACCATGTGCAAGACAATTTGCTGATAAGCAAAGGACAGTACAGTAGGCAGCACAACGGAGGTCCTGGATTCCAGGTCTCCATTTCACATGAAATGCATGGAGCTTTCAATTTCTTATGTAGGCTGCCAGGAATTTCATGACCACAAACCTGTTCATCAAGTTGACTAATTAATATATTTGTTTCTGAATGTTCCGGTGTCAACGTTAGTCACTGTATGAACATTTGTAACAATACTAGGATCAGGCAACACCCAAGGTCATTCCCAACTTAAAATATGAAAAGAAGAGGTTGGTGTACTTTCCATTTGCAGACACTTTTATCACTCTTTCTACTGTGCAGGTAACTGTATACTGCGAGCTGCTTCCAGAAAACAATCATGACCCTAGCAGTTTGTGTGTTTTATCCTGGCATACCTTATAGAGATATAAAAAATGTGCAGATTTTTAAAAAATAATATATTTTTTTAAATACAATTATCAGTTAATTCTCTATATCCTTCCACTTATTCTATTTATCCTGTTTTTTTTTCTTAATTTCACATACAATCTCGCTTTCTTCTGTCTTTTGCTAGATAAGTATTGTGCCTTTTTCAAGCTCACATAGGTAAAACCTTCTAGGTGATTGGTTTTGGTAATATGATTAACATAAAGATGGTACTTTTATATACGATATAGCCTAGACTTTCATTGGCCTAAATCTTAAAGTAAGACTGTTTTTTTAATAGAAGATCTTAATCTGAAGACTGTTAAAGCTTGTAATAATTTGAGGCTGAGTTCTCCCATATTTAATTACTATAATAAGATATTATGAAGAACAAAGCTTATTTTTCAGCAAAGAGAGATTTTTTCCCTCATTTTCTGAAAAATAATGAATGCTGTAAACAAATAGAATTTCTACATCATCCTCTCAGGTGGCTCTTCTCTGTCTACGTTAATGCAAGTAAAGTAACAGTCAGCAGTATATAATACTTCCTATTATCAACCTGAAATTAGAGAAGCCCTGAAGACTAAATATCTGTCATTCTGAAATCCATATGCAGTGTCAGTGCTGCTTGATACGGACAGTTAGACCAGTGATGCTTCAGCAGGTCAGGTAGTTCATTCTGAATCCCTTTTTGGATTATAAATAAGCACTTTCTGCTGGTCATCTGTATCTGACATAAAAAAAGGAACTTCGCTAACATGTCTCCTAAAAAGTACATTGTATTCCTGATTTTTATGATTCGTGTAAACTCTTTCTAGAAGAAATCCTTATGGAAGTGTCATGAAAAGAATGGCAGCTGGGGCTTGTTATAAAACATTTTATCTGTAAGCCTGCACTTTTACAATTCTGAGCACAGTTTGTTTGCATTGTCAGTGAATCCCATGGTATATGACTTTTTTAACCTTTAATATTGCCTCATAGGTATTATTCCTCTAACTTTTAGTTTATTACATAATTAAAGCAACTCTATTAACTCAGCACCGCAGAATATCTAATATATGCATCATAATTTTTCATCCTGATGTCTGTCCTGTTGTTTTTTTTATCCTCAAGCCATGCACCTTTTTATGACCTTCTACTTCCAGCTTGTAGTTTCTCATGCAATTAAAGTGAAAAATGCCTATTTTTAGCATGTAGAAATATTCTAGGAACTAAAAAACTGTTTTGTCATCTCTGTTGGTCGAGCCTGATTGTTTTCATTTGTTAGTTGGTTGAAATTAGCATGGAATTCAGTTATCTTTTTGTTGTTGATAAGATTTACATTTTTAGAACACATTTCTGCCTTGACTTAGAGTACTCCTTCCTCACAGGCATATCCCCGCCTTGCTTTGTACAGCATTAAGTAGAATTCTTTCTAATCATCTTTTGGTTACCAAAAAAGTGTCTGTGATAATTATATGGTATGTCTGTTTAATATTTAATGAAACTGAAAAGATGCTTCCATTCTTATATCCACATTTCAAACAGAGGAGAAATAACTTTGTGTAACTATTTGTCACATACGCTCTGTACTATTTCAGAAAAGAATAGAGACATTGAGGAAAACAGAAAAGCAAAGCTCCTTTCTATGAACATAAGCTTTTTATTTTTTTTATTTTTGTTAAGATACCCTTTTACACAGAATTCATGTCTGAAATGAATGTATCTATAATATTTTCCATTAAATTAGCAGCTGCTAATATTTTCTTGGCAAAGATTATGATAAGGTAAAACAGCTCAACTGCTTGCCTGGCAGATTATTGCAGTAATAATGTTGAGGGCGGAAAACAAAAAGTCTTACTCATTATTTCAGTAATGAAATGTAGAGAAAAAAAAAGGAAAAAAAAAAACTCCCTTTTGCTTTGCCAGGCTGCAAACAAGACATAAAATGGGATGTATTTAATAAATAAACACTGCAAAGTCTCAAATCCAGCTGCAGCCAAGTTGTTACTCACTCTCCCCTTACTGAAGTTTTGGAGCTCAGTCAAGAACTGATAAAGTGCTCCTTTCAGTTTTGGAGCCACGCTGAGTATTACGGCATCCAAACCAAGTTAGCAACCTGATACTGGGGTGAGCTGGCAGGGTGAGAGGACAAAGCAGCTCTGCCTTTGTGCTTTACCTCCAGCCTATAGCTGTCTTGCATTCTAGTAAAGTTAGAACAATCAGTGTATTCTTCTATTTAGAGTTTTCTCTCCATAACCTAAAAGAGCTTTTTTAGAATCTGGACATATCTGGTCTGCAACTGTGCCCTTGCCGCATTCCTTTTCCTAAGGATCTCCTCCTTCCCCAGAATTAACTGGAATAGGCATGTGGGGATGCCCTCTACACAAGAGAGAATTGCTGAGGCTGGTTACATGTTGCTCCACAGTAACCACAGGCTGATAGAGCACAGATTGATGAGCAGTCTCAGACAATAATTTCATAATGAGGAGAGGAGGGGAGAGGAGGGGAGGGGAAGGGAGAAAAGAGTTATGGTACCTCGTTGTCCTTTGGAGTTACAGATCCTGTTGAAGTAAAGAGAATTGTACCAGCATTAAACTGATATATGTATGTGTGTGTATGTGTATGTTTATATATATATATATATATCATGGAAGACCCAGACTTGTATAGTTTAGTCATGTTAATAGCTAGTATTTTTAGTTGTATTTGGAATAAAACACTGCATAGAGCTCTTCCGTCACAGGTTCCCAGTCAGCAAATCTTAAAACTTAAGTGTTAGAATCACTTGTATTAATCACTGGGAGCTGTGAGAAAAGCATTTGAAAGCAAGCATCCAGATCAACAGATTGACTGCAGCAGATGCCTGAGGATCAGACAGCTGACAATATACTTTAATGTGCTCCAGCAGTATAATCAAGGGTACCTTATGACCTTGGTTTTACATTGTAATGTTTGAACCCTAGAACATTGCACAAAAATAGAACCAGTAGCATTAGAAAATCTGACCCGTAGAGGAATACTAGAACTCTATCAAGTCTGTGTACACTTAAAGAAATACTATCACGGTATCGGGTCTAGGCAACACATTATATAGGTTATTCTTCAGTCTTTTTCTTGTATGTGGTCTTACAGAACTACTTTGGCAACGGCTGCTAGATCATGCAATAAATATTTTTGTGCACATACAGGCCATCAAATACTGGTGTATTTTTAACATGATAGTCGTGCTCAATAGAAGTAACAACTGAATCACCATAATCTGATAGATTTGCACAAAGAAATAGTGCAATTGCTGGTATGATAAAAGCAAATGATAGCCTGGAACGATGGAAATAACACAAGATGTTAAAGTGTACTGAATAGTTGGGAGTTAATAGGTTATTCCATAGATTGTTTTAAGAATGAATCAAGATCAAAAAAAAAAAAAAAAAGAGATCTGGGTTTTTTTATCCTGCCAGCAAACACACAGAGAAGGCTTTATTGAGACATTTCCTCATTTTTCTTAGTCTGATACAGTAGTCATTGGCTATGTTGGATATGACCTCAAGGTCATATGCAGGTTCTACAATCGGCTGTTTCAGGCATTTGCTCTACTTCAGCCCCGAAGGATTCTGCATACCTTGCAAGCTCTTCTTTTTTATAATTATTTTTATTTGAGAAAGCATTCCTAATAACATGTAATTTATAAACTTTTTCGCACACTCACAAATGAAGTGGCTAATGAAGTCATCTGTATCATCAATTAAAAATCAACTTAAAACACATTAAATCTTAAAGACACTGTGGAGACACTATATATGTTTAATAACAGAGTTGTGAGTGCACTAATAGTTCTTAATTGCCCCAACCAGCCTCTCCCTGTGCCTCTACCCACACCCCTGCACATGGGCCCAGGAGCTCCATTTAAGCTCAGCCCTGAGCCTATAGTCCCTGACCCAGCTCTGTGTAGGAGTGCTGGCCTCCAGTTCCCTTTTCAGCTTGGTCACATTCACATCTGCACCTGTGGTTATTCTTGATGTGGACACTGATCCATGGATTGTCTTCCTGCCTTGATCTTGACCTTAACACTGTGTTATCCCTGTGGACTTGGCTGGCAGTCACCGTGCTGAGTCTTAGCCTGGTTATCATCACTGGATCTGATCTTTTGGCCTTAGATCTGTCTCATCCTCATTAATTTGTCTGATGGTCTGGACTCTTAGTATGCAGGGGGTTTTTTTGCCTGATGCTAACAGTATGCAGTAGTTGCTAAGTAACTTATTTACCTTATCTGAAATGAATCATTATTATTATATATAAACAACTAATAGAAATCTCATCAGATAATTGTAATAAATCAAAATGAATGATGCATCTGGAATCACTCAGTGTAACGGTAGATTCTTAAAAGTGCAAGGAAACATTGAAAAGTTGTGTTGTAGTTTCCTTCTCTTGAACTAGAATAACTTAACCCTACAGGACTGGATCTGGCTAGTTCAGAGTAAGTCATACTCTCCAAGAAAACACACATATGAGCATACAAAATAACCCAGCCATGAAGGCTGAATATGAGCATTTTATAATAGAAGGCAACGGCTCTTTCCTGGTAACTGCCATGTCATTCGGGGGATCCTGCCTTCTGGGGGTCGGGAATCCCTCAGCATCACCACTGACGCTTACTCAGTTGCCACTTACAGCCACAAGTAATAGCCGGTCAGTCTTTCCTCAGCAGGCCAACTGATTTCTCTGCATCTCTCTCTTCAGAGGATAGTTAAGCATTACTCTGTCTTTAAGAAATAAACATAGAGAACTGCCCCAAAGCTCCCTTTGTTTCTTTCAGCACTAGATGATGGTCTTTTTGTAGTGATCATCTTTGTGGGTGTTGCAGACCCACTGGGCATGAGAGAGACAAAATATATTTTTTGTATGCAACACTGCAAGACAGTATGGTATGAGGAATCTATTGATTTTGGAGAGTCTTTAAACACATACTTTTCCCCTTTTGTTTTTTATATATACATACATATTTATCATTGCAGTTATGTTTACTACAGGAGTTAGGCTGAAACATCCAGTGTCAGTACTGTGTAAGGTAGCTATTTATTCCAGCTCTGCTATGGCCACCTGTCGTGGAAAATTAATGGCTGGGATGGGGAGAAAAGAGGCCCCAGCAACTACTTGTTCTGAAACTGCTGATGAAAGGCTGTTTAATAAACAACACTCCCAACACTCCAAAAGCAGGTGTTTGGGTTGGTTGGTTGGCTTTTTTTTTTTTTTTTTTGATTTCTGTAATCTGCATTGTATATTTTAATTTGCCTTGGTTTTGAAAAATCCAACATACAAAATGAAGATTTACTTCAGCAATAAAAAGATGTGGCAAAAAACAATGATAAATGCTTAGGAAGTATCTCTCAACAGTTGTTCAACAGCTCAAAATTTTCTGCCTACACATATTGCTACCCCGAAGAAAACAGTGCAAGAACAGTACTTGCAAGATGTGATTTCTTATTTGTGAGTCTTAAAATGATTTTGCTTTTCATCCAACACTTTTAGGAATTGTCTGCTTTAGGAAAGAGGTATTGCTGGAACAACAGATTACCTTCAGCTATTAACTGTACTCAAGGTTTCTCCTTTGAGCACTGTTGTTCATAAATTGTTCTTGAGCCTTGGGATTTTCTGGACAGAGCTGACACAATGAGGAAGCTTGGAACTGACATAACTTGCTGAGGGATAGCTCTTTTCCATGCACAGAAAAACATAAAGACTTTGTACTTGTACCTGGTTTTCTACAGGAAATACTAACTGAGCCAGGAATAGATAGCATATATTCATATCATGCTTCTTGCTTTATTTAAGTGCAAGATTATCCTTTACCTAAATATGAAAGAGAAACCAGGAAAACAAGAATTGCAAGCTTCATTAGGAGGAAAAGTACATATACAAATCCAATGCTGTCAGAAGATGCTTATATTACCTCGAGCGAAGTGTTGTCTGTTCTAACGTAACTTAAAATATCCTGCATTATAAAATGTAAAGTATATTTCCATTATAAAATGGAAAGTATATTTGAGGCAACAGGCCTGCAGAGGACAATCATCTCATTTCTCACGAGCAGTAACAATGTTTGAGTAATGAGTTTTCACTTAGTTGTACCCTGTTTCCATTTCAAATAAGGGAGAGTCCAGTATGATTTGAAGGTCACTGGAATAAACAGTTTTTAAAGAGGTGATTTATTTCTAGAAGTTCACTGAATGCATCAGTCACACAACTTTCTAAGACAGAAAGTCTACAGAATAGCCCCAGAATTAAGATTGGGGCTTCTAGCTTCAGACATGCTACCAGAAGTACGACCAGCCAAACACAGACAAAGCTGGAAAAACTGAGTTGCAGTTGCTGTGGCAATCCAAGATTCCTGTTATTAAGACTCATACAGAATCCAGGTTCTGTCATAAAAAGTAAAATGTTATTTAAAAAATGAAGATATATGATTGTACCTCTGTTGACTTTCTGTTACATAGATTTTAATACATTATATAACAAAATGCAGTGTAGGCATTCTTGATTTAAAAATTCTCAGTACTTCTTTAAAGCACCTTTTTTTTTCCATTTATGATCTGAAAGCTTTACAAATTAAAACTAACAGTACAAGTATTTGTGGGATTGTAATATATCTTAGGCAACCAACATAGGGGCCAGAGGCCTATGTTGAAATCAATTTTTATTTGTGTGAAGAAACATTATTATGAGTTCAAAGTCTGCTGTCAGCGTTGGCATTTTGACATTACTGTAAAACAATTGCCAGAACAAAAGTTTGCAGAAGTCATAGTACAGGAAGTCTGAAGCAGAAGTGGGTCTGGCAGGTGTATTTCCCTATCAAGCACTGATGCTGATACAGAATGCTACAGAAAGTATGTGACAGCATAACAAGTACAACACATACACAAACAAATACAACATCACAAACAAAATACAAATAAACCCAAACGCTGTAAAGCAAAGATATGGCTTGAGGAAAATTCAGTCCAAAGCTGTCTCCGAAATTGGCCCTGTACAACCACTTTACAGTCCTATGTGAGTCTTTTTAAAAATTTATTCTGGTAACAAATACCAAAGTAGAGAATGACATTTCCACAGAAACTTTTAGGGTTAGGCTTTCCAGCTAGCAATGACATAAACGGAATAGATGTGGATAATGCCAGCCTGTTAAAACTTTATTGAATTCAAATAAATGTGTTTGTGGGAGGAGAGGGGTGATTTTTTTTTCTTGGCTTGCTTTTGGTAGGAAGGATATTTACGCGGGAATTCATTTATGAAGCTCGCAGGACGAAAACAAAAATCCTCATAGGCAAGCAGTAAACTAAGCAGTAATGTGGAGTTCGTACAGCTACAGGTTATGGGCGAGTAAAACCTCCTGAGTAACGAGTACTTTCAATAAATCATTTTCCACTTTGTGTCTCCTGCGGACAACCCGTGCGCAGAGCGGCCGCTGCCGCCCCGCGCTCGCAGCGCAGCCCGGCGCCGTCCACCATTTCCTAGTGCCGCCCAGAGGACGCGCGCCAAACGCCCGCTTGTCAAGATGGCGGCCGCTGCGCAGCTCGCTCCGGCGCGGCGCGAGGCGCCTGACGTGGAGGCCCCGCCGGCGCCCGGGGCTCTCCCCACCGCCGTGGCCAGGCCGAGCGCCCGAGCAGCGCAGCCGCAGCGGGTCAGCGCGCAGGACTCCGCAGCACATGGACGCAGAAGGAGCGGGGGCGTCGCAGGGGGAGGAGCGAAGCCACTGCGGGGTTGTGCGGGAGCCGCACGGCGGCGGCGGGCCCGAGGTGCTCTCCGGCAGCGACAGGTCTCGAAAAACCGACTGCCTCGGGGACCTCCTCCGCGGAGCTCTACCCGGGGAGGGCAGGGGCGAGAGCCGCTGCGCGGACCTCTCTCTCTCGAGCCCTTCTCTGCTGTACCGCGGCCCGCGGGCTGCAGCTCTGACTGGAGCGGTGTCCAGAGCCGCCTGTGAGCGAGTCACGGCACCGGGACGAGCTGCCGCAGGCCCCGATTACGCCGCGCCGGAATGGCCGCCCCCTCCCGCGCAGCGCGCGCCCAACCACCCCCTGCGCAGGCGCCGAGGTGAGCGCGGTGGGCGGGCTCCGCCCACTTTTCGGCTGCGATGATTGGGCGCCCCCGCCCGCCACACCGATTGGGCGCCCAGGGGAAGCGGCGGGCGCCCATTGGCTGCGCTGTGGACACCAGTGAGCCGTGCGCAGAGTAGCAGGGAAGGGCGGGGTGAGCGGCGGGAGGGGGGAAAGTGCGAGCGTGCGGGGTCGTGCGCAAACCGCGTGTGGCGCAGCCAGAAGGGAGCCGGGGAAGGCGGCGGAGCTGGGCAGTGAGCGAGGCCCACGGAGCTGCGGGTGGTGACTGCGACGACTGCGGCACTTGGCGTGGGAGGCTGCAGGTAACCGGCCGCCCGCGGGAGTGCAGCGCCGCAGGCTGGGGCCCGGCGCTGCGGAGCGCCAGGGGGATGATGGCGCTGGCGCACTCCGGCCTAGTGCGCGGGAAAGTGGCGCCGGTTTCGCCTGTCCCGCCGGACCTTGCTGCCGCTCCCCCGGGAGCGGGGCGGACCGGGCAGTGGGAGCGGGATGGGGTGGGCCCTGGGACGGAGCGAGGTCCCCCCAGGCCGGTCGGCGGCTGAGTCAGGCCCGGCGCGTTCCGGGGCGGCCCGCGTGGCCCTGTGGCAGGGGAGGGTTGGGCCTAGCGGTGGGGAGGAGGGAAGGTCCCGCTGCGCTCGGACAGCCCGCGCAGAGCCGCCCGGGCGCCGCCCGCGGCCTTTTCCTGCCCGGCGGAACGCGCGGGAACAGCCGTAGCGTCCGGCCCGCCAGGCGGCGACGGCGGGAGCTGCTCGCTGGGCCCGCCAATCGGGAGGGCGGTGATAATCGCGACCGGGGCTATTGCTCCCCGTGGCCGGGATCGGGGCGGGGGGAAGTGCCCGCCAAACCCTAACGCCCGGGTCGCGTTGGGTGCCCGGCTTCCTTCGAGTGAAAGGGAGGGGCGGGGGGAAGGGGGGGCGGCTACAGCAACTTTGAGGAAGCGACGGGCAGAGCGGGGCTAGGCGGGAGGCGGCCGAAGTAAAATTGTTTCTTCTCTCTTACCAAGAGCTTTAAAAGCGGCAGTGGAGCGTGGCCCGCGCTACGGCTGAGCGGGGCGCCGGGCAGAGAGGGAGCTGCGGGCCCGGGCCCGGCCGCACCACGTGGCTGCCCCACGTGCTGGGCCCCGCCGCAGACGAGCGGGTCGAGGTGTTGCAACTATTTGTCTCCGACCACAGGCATGGATCGCGGCCTGCTCCAAATCCAAGCACGACCTATAAATGGATAGGAAACATAGTCCATGACATCTGTGCATCAGGAACTAGTAGAGCAGCCTTTTATTTAAGTTCCTGTCTGACATAGTTCCCAAGTAGCCACTATTACTCATCTACTATCTAGAACTGTCACAACGAATTATTAAACTTAATAGCAGGTTTTATTTTCATTTCAGCACTACTTAGATCGCATTGGCACAGAGTTTAAACTTGTCTACGCAGTGGGTTTTTTTTTTTTTTTTTTTCTTCTCTCCAAACTGGCTTAAAGAAGTAATCCTGTTGCTGTCTTCAATACGAAGAGCTTAAATGAGTTCATTATGACTACACAAGAATCTTGAGACTTACCGACTTAACATATTTTCTTCCAGATAACTTTTAGCCTTTAGATTGGCTTCGACACTAAAGAGGTTTCACGTTTGCTGGTGTTGTTTGCTTGTCTAAGTTTAAAACTTTGTCCAGATACCTATAAAACAAAAGGGTGAGGCTGTGGAGTGAGTGTATTCATTAGGTACACTACAGTTTCTCTTAGTCTATATGTAACAAGTATAAGTGGGCAGAAGGAGAGACAGAATCACTTCCAGCCAGTTTATGCAAGGCTATCCCAGGATTAATTATTCTGTAAAGTATCTCAGTCTAGATTTACCACCACCTTTGGCTACCGGCCACCTAATAGGGGTCTCAGTTTTTCAGTGTGGTTACTGCGTTTTTTGTCTGGAGTTCATGTTAACACTTTTGGATCAGGTGATCTAGCTTACCTTTATAATATATTGAGGGGACCTGAGGAGAGTTCCGAACTTAGCTCTCGACTTTTGCAAGTTTTCCTGATGCTTCAAGACCGTTTCTTCCAGTAAATGAAGTGTTGTTACTTGCTGGCTCGAGTACTTTTTTTTTTTTTTTTTTTTTTTTNTGGGGTTCTTTTTTTTTTTTTTTTTTTTTTTTTTTAATAATAAAAATAAAAGCTGAAAAATAGTTCATCACTAACTTAAGAATCTATTTCTGTTTATAAGTTACAAGTATAGAAATTTATACAAGTTTAACTGATCTGTAGTTCTGGCTGTAAGTGCTAGCATTTCTACTTTTCCATTTGAGTAAATTTTAGGAAGTAAAAACCTGTCACATTTTGCCATGTTCAGTGTGGTTCTAGACTGAGTTGTCATATTTAGGTATGGTATTTTAGGTTGGCCTAGAAAGAAAGTGCTGATTTTTCAGTGCCTTTTTTTTCTTTTTTTTTTTTTTTTTTCTTTAATATGTTTTTTAGCAATGCTTTTAGTCTAGTCCCTCCTTTGGTTGAAGGAGGAATGCCCTGTTAATGTTAAGTGGAAGGGACTCTTATAGATAAAAGGAAGTGCCTGGTAAGTATGATGAATATCTTGTTATAGGGCTTTTACTGGTAGCAATCAGTTGAATACTAAGGAACTACTAGTATATTCAGAGGAATGACTCACTGTCCTTGCAACAATTTTTCTATTGTTCACTTAACTGTTTAGTTAGGAATATTTTACTTCAAGTTGTCTGCTGTATAAATGTTATTTGTACAGAGAAAATCACCCAACCTTGCATTTAGAGTAAGAGACCTTAGTTACATGGTCCTGATACTTTCCTCGTTAGCGGTTTCACTTATATAAGAATTTTTACTATAATGTGGACCAACTTCAGTTTCTGGTAGAAATGCTTATTGTTGCCTATATTTTAATCTTTCCTAATATTAAGGCGCTTGTGTGGTTTTTTTTTTTTTTCTCTCTCTCTCCACATGATTAAAAAGTAATGTCAAAAGATTAGGCTTTTACCACTTGTTACATTGATCCAGGCTATTCAAAAATATACCTAGCTTCAAAACAGGTTAGTTAATTTTTGGGTTTGGGGGTTGGAGCCAGATACTTTTCAGACAGAGTAAGTGCTTGGCACTTAGGAATTGCTAGGAACCTGTTTTTCTTCTCTTTGAAGCTTCAATCTTTGGAGGATAATTAGTGAATTTCAACTTCCTCACTATTATGTAGAGCCCAAGTTAAAGACTAAGCTGTGCTTTTGTCTGTTAAAAGCAAGTGGTTTTTTTTTCTTTTTTTCCTAGAGTAAATGCCATAAAATAGGTGTACTAGAAGAGAACTCTTACTGTTTTTGTTAGCACTTGGTCTACAGAACCTTTTAAAACAGACTGAGATACTTCTGAGGCTGTGTGAAGGCTAAGGATAACTTAAAAAAATCAATCTAAAGTTTATTTATATGTTTTAAGCTGTTAACAATAAAACCTGTGAAAAACATCTTAGTACTTTGAAGTTTGATACTAGAATTGCAATTGGAAAATTTTATACTCTAGCCTATGAAACTACTGCAGTGGCACCTAATACTTTAATCTGGGAACTGCTGTCAGCCCATGATAAAAGTTGTCATGCAGAACAAAGTCTAAAATTCCTTGTTAATATGATTCAGTGGCTAGCCACAGGTGAATGTATTTCAGATGCTTCTTACTGCTGCTAAGGGATGCTGTGTAACGGGTACTGGTAAACAGCTACATCCTTTTTTTCTGCATACACCACAAGAGTAGGGCTTGGGAGGGTGAGATTCTTCTTTCTTCAAAGTTCTGGAAACTGGTCCATGTGGCAGTGACTTGGTGCATCTTACAGAATTTGACCTGGCTCGACAGTAGTTGAGGCCTTAAGTCTTTTTTTCTTTCCCATTACTGTTTTGTTTTTCCCCTCCTGTCCAGGATCTGGTGAGGTATAAATCTAGTTGTGAAATGTGTTTGTGGGGGGACTGTTTTGTTTAACATTCTAATTTCAAAAAGCTTTGATAAACTTGTCTGCAAGTAAAAGGCTTTCTAAGAAAACCCAAATAAGCTGCTCTTGTGCTGAAGGCTTACTGAGGTGGCCTTGGTAGATAAAAGGAGAGGGAATTGCAGAAAACTTGTCTGTGGTAACAAAGGAGAAGTATTAACTGGTGGGGGCAATTTGTCCTTGGATTTTTTTTTGTAAGTGTATTTCTCCCCCCCCCCGAACTGTAAAAAAGTCCAAACTTTTGAAAGTATTTTGGCAAGGAGTTGTGTTCTGAAATAGCATATCTTGGATTTAGCTCCTCAAAAGTGAGCATAAACTATATCAGTTATATTTTCTTTTAGGATGGGTGGGAGGTCAACAACAACACACGATTAACATCAGTGATGAACTTTGCCCCTGTGAAGCTTTCTGGGATGTGGGACAAGTAAAACTTGTTTCAGCTGCATCCTTTTCTACATTGTAAACCTGAGTTCAGTTTCAGGTCCCTTCCAGGTACAGACACTAAATACTAAAATACTGATAAAACTACCAGGCAGACTGTTCAGCTTTGTACATGTAAAGTTGCCAGAGATAGAGCGGTGTGCTCAGTAATCATACTTCTTGGCAGCCATAACCTAAAGATGTCAGAGAGGTTAGAGTTGAAAATAAAGACCTCTGAAGCAATGTCTCTCTCGATTCATTCAGTCTTGAGAGATAGTTGCATGGAGACAAGTGGCAGATGGCTCATTTGTGGTTTTCTTGCTCAGTTTGCCTAATCTTAACTGGCAATTTGCTGTTTAGCAGAGGAAAGCAAACTGCTTTTTTTTTTTTTTTTTTTTTCTTTTTTTTCTTCTTGGGGGAGCAGTTAAAAAGGAGACAGCTTCGTTTTAGATGAAAACTTCTTCGAAACAGTGAACTTGACCTCATTTCATCACTTGAACCTGACTTGCTGTGTAGGCTGGTAGACTGATTTTAGTACAAAAAACTTCTCTCCTGTATGTTTAAAGTCTGTCTATGTTGCTTAATAAACACTGCCCTCAACCATGTGTTACTGAACTGGTCACATAAGGGTTTTGATAAGGTTAACTGTCTGGGATGCTTGATCTTGTTACTTCATGCTGTAGTCTGAAATGGATGGTTTGGATGGAAGTCTGATAACTGTTAACTTCCATCTGTAGATGCTGCCATTCTATTACAGCTGCCATTCTATTACAGCTAGTCTTTTTAATAGATTTTATGTCACTGTTCTATAATGTTTTCATGTGAATACATTTGAAGAACTTGAGTTATCAGGAATGCATACATTCCTTAAATTACACCAAGCTGTTTTTCTTCCTCTTGAAATTTAAAAGCATCAACTGTTGTGGTGACCAGCTCCTGTAACTGTCTTTACCTGTGTTCCTGTATCCCATTGTTGCTAAAAAAAAACAAAAAAAAAAAAGGGAATGTCTGCTGCCATCCTACTAGACAGCTTTTCGTTTACCTCTGGGTGTCCTAATAAGATGCTTTGAAATCCTGAATGCTGACATGAGGCAGTAAATGCCTGTATGTGAGGAGATTTAGTTATATACAAAATCCAAGTATTTGTTGTAACTCCAAGTGCTCAGATAGCCAAATGCTTTGGTTTTGTGAACATCTCTAAGATCTGACAACTTTTCATTGAAAAACTTCATTTTTGAAAGCAAATATCTGATGACCTGGTCAAGCTGGAAGCTTGAGTGTTTAAATTCTCAGATGTCAACCCTGGTTGAAAGGATGGGTGGTCACCTCTGCAAAAGATGGCTAGGGAGGGAAGATATGTTTTGAGGGAGGAGTGGCCCGAAAGCCACCACAGAATATACTCAAATGTGGAGAGAGGTAAAAAGTTCTCTGAACAAAAATCCACATTTTGAATTGATTTTTTGAATCCATAGTTCAATTGTAGTCTCATGTAAGAATAGTAATGCTTATTTTTCCTTGAGGTTGTATGTTCTTACTTTTTAGAAAGAAGCCTACAATGGGATTAAAATAGTGTTAAAGGTTTATCCTCTAATGGTGATTAGGTACATTGCCAAAACATGCTAGGAAATTATGCTGTGAGCTTCCCTGGTCGTCTTGCACTGTGCTGACCTGCTACAAATGGGTTAAGAAGGAATGGGGAGAGGGAGAGTATTTAAAGAGGCTCTGTCAAAGCAAAACTTGATATGCATATTACTAATGCATTTTGAAACTTATCTTTAAGCAAGCTTAACTGGAGTCTGTTTTTTTTCTTTCCTGTTTTATTTCTAGTTCCAGAAGTTTTGCATAATTAGTTTTAGTTAGGGGACTTGTGGGTCTGTGATTACAGCCTGTTTAATCAACCCTTTCTTAGCTGTTGTATCGATGGTCTGTGGCAAACTGACTGCTGCTCAATGGAACATGCCTCTATTCCCCAATATGGGCAAAAGAAGCTGTTTATACCGTCTCTGACGGACATGCCTATCTGATGTTTCCCTAGCATTCTAAGAATGTTTTCCAAGTTAGACTTCTAGATGTCTGGTGAGTGTCTGATGTCTTATAGGGATACCAAATGTGTCTTAAACATTTTCCTCCAAGTAAATGCAGGAGTGGAGTATTCATCCTGTACTGCAAGTTATATTTTGCAGTTGAAAAGCAGTAATTCATAACTGCTTGTTTAGGTTACTGATCTCACTTTTTAAGGGCCTAGCTATAATATCGGCTATTCTTACCATGTGTATCTGGAATGTAGCTTGATTAGTCGGTATAAGAGCAACCAGATAGACATTAAAAGAATAACTTAGGACTGCCTGGAAGAAAAAAGCTTTGTAGAGATAAGTAGCTTTCTTTTGCAGTTTGTGAGGGGTAAAGTAAGAGAACGAGTATTTCTGGGGGGGGGGGGGGAAAGCAACAGTAAGGCTGTTCCAACAATAGTTGGGACATCTTGTTTCACTCTTAAGCATTCTACCAGTTTTTGAAGCAAATACTGATGACAAGCTCTGATTAGAGGAAAAGCCAAGTGTACTGTTTCTTTGGCAGTTAAAGTTAATGAGCAAAGCAGAGAAGTACTTTTGTCTCCTTCCTTGGCTTTAACAGTTGTCAGGAACAAGTAATCATAAACTGTGCAAACAGGTTTGAGATGGCTAGAAGCAATTAAGTTGCCTCTGTTGGGAGGGTAGGAAAACTTAAACATCTCTTATCTTAGCCTTGGGAGATGGCTTATGGGAGAAAAAGATGTTTTAAAAATGTCTTTCTATAACTCTTTCCAGGAGGATAATCTGCAGCAATGAGCAGCAATGAGTGCTTTAAGTGTGGACGTACTGGCCACTGGGCTCGGGAGTGCCCTAGTGGAATTGGCCGTGGTCGTGGGATGAGAAGCCGTGGCAGAGGTAACTTTATTTTCTGTTTGTACGGTAAAATCTCTCCAGCTGACTGGCCTGAACAGTATCCAAAAGAAGTTTAACTGCTGTAATTATTTGACTCAAATCCAGTAAAACCTATCTATAGCACAATAATACTAAACTGTATCATTTCTACCTCACTGTGAGAAACTTGTATTTTTTTGAAGTTCCAAGGACTGCTGAGGGACAACCCAACTTCTAAGTTGAATTGGCAGTGTCTTAATTCTTACCTTGATCCCTAAGTCTTTTCTTTTTCCTGTTTCCCATTTAAAGCAGGCTTCCAGTTCATGTCTTCATCTCTCCCGGACATCTGTTACCGCTGTGGTGAGTCTGGCCATCTTGCCAAGGACTGTGATCTTCAGGAGGATGGTAAGTATCATTAAATTTTACATCTCCTCAGTTGCATGCACAGAGCCCTGTGGTTGAAGGGAGTGGTATAATGCAGTGATCATAATCCATCAAAAACAAACACTAAATATTTCCTTCTGTTAGAAGTATGCTACACTTTAGTCTACCAAGGTTTTATAGTCTTGTTTGGTATCTTTTTCTTATTGTGGAAGCCTGCTATAATTGCGGTAGAGGTGGCCACATTGCTAAGGACTGCAAGGAGCCGAAGAGGGAGAGAGAGCAGTGCTGCTACAACTGTGGCAAGCCTGGCCACCTGGCTCGTGACTGTGACCATGCAGATGAGCAGAAGTGCTATTCTTGTGGAGAATTTGGACACATTCAAAAAGACTGCACCAAAGTGAAATGCTATAGGTAAGAACTGATGAAAAATGCAAGTGTGGAATGCTCCTTCAGAGATAGATGTGTTCTGTGCCTAATTCCAGTTAGGAGACTTAAACTAAAATCTAGTAAAGTATTCTTTCAGACTACTATTTACGTTTTTAGAAATTCAGAACTTACTTGTTCAGAAATAAGCCTGAGCTAATCAGAAATGAATTGATTGGTTGAGAACCTGTTCCTAGCCCTGGTAGAGATGGACACTGTCTGTCAGGATTCTGGAACACTGAAGCCTTTAAAATTCATGGAATAGTGATTCTGTTTATTGGTACTTTGGCAGTTTAGGATGGCTTTTCTGAGCAGCTCTTTCATTTGCTTTTCCAGGTGTGGTGAAACTGGCCATGTAGCCATCAACTGCAGCAAGACCAGCGAAGTCAACTGCTATCGCTGCGGCGAGTCAGGGCACCTTGCACGGGAATGCACAATTGAAGCTACAGCCTAATTATTTTCCTTTGTCGCCCCTCCTTTTTCTGATTGATGGTTGTATTATTTTTCTCTGAATCCTCTTCACTGGCCAAAGGTTGGCAGATAGAGGCTACTCCCAGGCCAGTGAGCTTTACTTGCCGTGTAAAAGGAGGAAAGGGGTGGAAAAAAAAAATCAACTTTCTGCATTTAACTACAAAAATGTTTATGTTTAGTTTGGTAGAGGTGTTATGTATAATGCTTTGTTAAAGAACCCCCTTTCCGTGCCACTGGTGAATAGGGATTGATGAGTGGGAAGAGTTGAGTCAGACCAGCAAAACCCTCTCTGGGTTACATGAAGTGATCCTATGCAGGAGGAAAGAAATTATGGAAGTGTCTAAACTTCCTCATAACTTTAATTTTATTACAATGGCCTTGGATTGTCTGACCTCAGTAGCTGTTAACACCAAGTAATATCTGTATCGGGCCCTACCTAGAGCATATAGCTGAGTGGGAGTAAATAAACAAGATGCACATGCCTGTTAATGGCCATGAGAGAGAGAGAGAGAGAAATCAGGAATAAACTTAAAAGTAACAGTAACATAGTCAATGAATGTTCATGTTGGAGATACAGAACGTAATGGGGAGCTTTTGAATATCTCAGACTAAATCTGAAACCCAGACATCAGTGCTCATAGCATATACAATTTGGAGCTATTCAGGAGTTGCAAATAAATGCATTTTCACAGAAATCAAGATGTTATTTTTGTATACTATATCACTTAGACAACTGAGTTTCATTTGCTTGTAATCAGTTTTTAAAGTAAGAGGGTAAAAGCAATTGAAGTCCTAGAACATAGAAAATGTAATTTTAAACTATCAATAAAGCTGGAGGAGGAAGGGGAGTTTGGCTAAAGTTCCTTTTGTTTATTTTTGTTTCTCATGTACACAGTGCAAAATAACATATTAAAAAGGGGTATATGGAGGTATAAAATCTTAGTTTGGACTTTTCTTTTGTACTGTCTTTAAGTTCCCATTTGTAGCATCAAGCTCTGAAAAAACATTAATTATACAGTCTTCTACTTCTCTGCACATACATTCATTTGAATGGATTGGATGTTCTCACACTGGGCTTGTTGCTTCATCTCTGCTACTTGCAGTTAAAGCATCACTTTCACTCCGAATTTTTAAGGAAGACATACGCAAATAAGGACCTGTTTAACATGCAGTATGATACAGGTCTCTTAGTAGATCTGGAGTAGTTCAGCGACCTGACAACAGTACTTCACCCTTCATATCATTACAGTAATAGCGATCATTAAAATGTGTAGCATTCATACTTCCTATGTGCAGTATGTTCTGCTTCCTCCTGAGTAGCTTGCTTGACCAAGGGTTGGTAAACAGTAATTCAAATTGCACAGATAAAAAAGGAGCTGACCATAAGTACCAAGTGTGTCATTAGCAGAAAGCTTGCAGTTTCTCACTTGGTAACATTTTCTTGAGGAAATCTTAGTTCATAAGGCAGGAATACTTCCTGATCCATGCTTAATAAATAAGACACTTGCAGAAATTAATCTCCATGGTGGCTTGAATTTTGCTGACTTCTACAGCTGATGTTAAAGGCAACTTAGCAGCTTCAGCCGGAATATCTGATGAACTCCAAGATGTCACTAAACTAGCAGGTAAAACTGACCAAAGTGTGTGGGTTGTCTGTTTTTGTTTGTGTGTGTTCGTTTATCACAAGTTGTATCCTGTGGTCATGTTTTCCCTGTAGTCCTCACAGATAAGGAAGCAAAAGGATTGCCTTACCTTCAAGGCCATGCTTTTTTGCAGGTTATGTATGCAATCACAATCAAAGTTGGCTGTAGCATTAGCATGGTTAGCTAAATGTAGATGTATCCAGCTCCTCGGGAAAGGATTACTAGATTGCTAACTTGTAAGAGTAGTGATGTAAAATGAAATTGGCAGTATTACTAGTTGTTTCGATCTGTGTTCTGATCAAACAGTTCAGTAGTGAAGTAGCTTTTTTACTTTATAACTCACAAGGCAGCTAAATGTGGTACAATCTTGCAGTACTTTTCTGGAAGTTAGTGGTCTTGCACAAACTCTTTGTACCTGTTGGTTTTTAGCCAACCATAGTAGAACACTGAAAAGTATAGAAAGGTAGCAAGTTAAGCTAGAAACCTACAGTAGTGAGTGGGTAGAAGGAAGCTTATGAAAGTGTAAAAGCAGACATGCTTCCTGGTCACCTTTTGCATATGCAGGTTCAGGAAGCTCAGTAACAGAAACATCCAAGAAAATTGAGGTAGTAGTAGTAGTTACCTCTGCTATTAGGACAGCTCTGATTAGATTGCTACTGTTCAGTAGTAGCTGCTACAGCGATTTAGAGTTAGTGCTTAATGAACATAAATCAAGTTTTGGAAAGGCTAAGTTGATGGTATTTCAAAGACAGAGTCAGCAATGAGAAGGCTCTTAATTGGAATCATTTCATTTTTCAGGGAGTGTTTGTGGTCTTTGCTTAAGCAGCAAAGAACCGGTATTGGTATTTCTCTGTAGAATGTAGAGATGCAAATGCCTTGGTCTTGAAGTACAATTATCTCAGTTAAACACTCATTAAAAATTGAGGCTCTGGTTACAAAGACCTGAAGATCTGAACCTTAAGTTACTGAAGCTGTGGCTTAAAAAGTACTATTTTAAAGGCCTGTGTTCGTGGTGACTTTGATGGTCTGTTTTTCTGCTCCTGTAGAATTTAACAGCTTAAACTTACTGTTACAAAGATCCTGCTTTTTTTTTTTCTATATTTGGAAAGTAATATTTTTTTTAACAAATATGAGCTCCACACATAAGATGTGTGTTTATATATAACTTCAAAAAGTAACTTATCCCAGTCATCTTTCTGTAGAGAACGGTTTAAAATTTAGAGGTGTGTGAGCTAGCTAATAGGAATATTTAGGCATATTTCTGCTTTAAGTTCTGAAGTGGTCTGTGCAGTTGGTGTCTTCTGCTCCTGTTTCATGATCATCACTCAAGTTTACAGGACAGTGTACTGTGTGAAAGAAACTTCGTTTTTACAAGATTATTAGGTAAAAAGCAAAAACAGGGTTAATCTCTCCATAAACCATCCTAAATGGTTAGTTCTTTAGTTACTTGGTTGATTTGCTAGTTATCAAGCAGATTAACGGTGCACATGCTCACCCTTTACTTCCTCATGATCGGGGCTTTTCTGAATTATGTGGGAAAGAACAAGCACCGCAGCAGCCCTGTGCCTGGCAGATGTGCTTTAAAGGCTTTTGGGGTGAGCTGATACAGTATTTTTATCTTCCTTGGTAGTTTGGTCTATTCTATTTTAGTTGCTTGCTTCTGGGCAAGAATTTCAATCTTATCAGGAACTAAAAACATTTACTTTTTTGCAGAACTTGCAGGGAGTGCAGACCTCATTATTTCTGTACTGGTCTATGTGGCATCTGTGCTGCTCCTGCTTTAGCTGCTTTTGGCATATGTCAAGGCTTGGCGTGAGCTGTGTTACCCCAGAGCCTGAGCAGAGTTGAGTGAAAAGCCATGTGCCACCAATCGCTTGAGCTGTGTTCTCCTAACAGCGAATGAGATCTGTACCTTCCATTTTTATGGGAGAACAAAGCAATACATTTTAAGTCTAGTTATTTAGAATGGAAAGTGTTGCTTAGAAGGCCACACATTTTAGAAATCACTGAAGTGCAATCTGGAAATTTACAGTCTTGAGAGCAGTAGAGTTATTTCTACAAATTGTAGTTTTTAATAGTGTATATAATTGTGTCACATAAACAGCTTCTGGTGCATGATGAGGTGCAGAAGAATGCAGCTTTTCCCACCTTGTGAATAACCGAATATGCTGGTGTTTACTGCACTGCTTTGGCCAAGGCGTAAGTGTGTAATTCCAGATGTGCATTGCAGCTGCCTCTCTGGGTGGCGAGGGTGTTGTCAGCTCAGGGTGCAGGGGCACCTGTGAACAGCTGTGTGAGATTCCCTGTAGAGGCTGTTCACATGTAGCAGAAGTTTGTTGGTGTGAAAGAGACTTGCTCTCCTTACCCCACTGCAGGCTACACAAATTCTATGTATGTCCTACATTCCGTATTTCTACAGCAAGAAAATACACAGAAATAATTGTAAAAAGGGAGAGGTTCTCAGTAGTTCGATGCTGCAGTCAGATTGCCGTTGGTATAAACAGTCTGGCTCCCTTAAGCTGCGTGGGATCCGCGGGTGCTGGCGGCGTCGCTGCCTGCGGAGCGAACACGGTGAAGGCGGCGGCGCCCCGGCCGCTGCTGCGGCCATTGCAGCCCGTGCGCAGGCGCAGGGCGCGCGGGAGCGCTGGTGACGCAGTGCGCAGACGCAGGGCGCGCGGTGCCGTGCGCTGCGGAGGGGCGGGGTGCGCGCACGCGCA